>CM030174.1:16055731-16150731 GCA_017639675.1 Aplochiton taeniatus | reverse complement strand
GTGTGTAGCCATGGTGATGTGGAGGGTGTCCGTGCACCAGCAACAGCCTAGCCCGTGGTTGTCTCTGCAGTGTAAGTTATCAGCCGACGTGCGCAGCCAAGCCTGCTTTGTAGCGAGTGGAGAGACGGGGAGAAGGCTGCCCGTGAGCTCTGGGGCTTGTGCCACTGCTGCGTCCGCAACCCCCAGTACACCAGCCGAGCAGACGCAGCCTTCCGAGGTAATGCCACGCCGGCCACTAATAGCTCGGCCGAACATAATGGCTGCCTTGTGCCGATCAGCACTGTCATGGTCGTCGCGGCCCCGCTGTGCTTTGTCATTAGGGCGCGCGCGTCATCGACCAGCCGGCGGTAGCCTAGAGTCCCAGCATCAAAGCCCATCTGAAAGAGCTGACGGAGGGGCTGCTCGACGTCGGGGAACTACGGCAAGTGTTTCGCTAAGCGCTCGTGCCGTTGGGAGGGACACACAAGAGCTGATGCACCAGCCGTCCTTATACAAACACAGGGGCCACATACTCGGGGCAGTGTCCTTGAAGAAGAGACTGGGCTTTCAGGAGTGCCGGAACAGACGGCGCTGTTATTCTCTCCGTCTCCCTGCCCCCCCCCCCCCCCCCGCGTCGCACCTTGCCCACGGTAAACATTGATTTATCAAGCCATTTAGTGTGCTTGGAGACCTGTGGCCCCACCCCCTCCTCTCCAATGGGGCTCTGTCATCCTGTTTCTGAGTCTGGTGTAGGAGAAGGGTCAAACGTAGGAACCCTAGCCTCAGGGCGAGGCCTGTTCAAAAAAAGGGCCCTTTCTAAAGAAACGTTCTTCGGTTGGCCGCTCTACAACCTGTTCTACGCCGCGTTGCAAAGCTTTTATGATATTGTTTTTCTCTTTTTTCCCCCTACGTTCAGTAGCTTAGCCCGCCTCGAAGACAGCTTTTGTTTGGTAGTGGAAGATGCAGCTTTCAGCTTCCTGGAGTGAGTTCAGCGGCCTATGTGAGGCGGAGAGTGTCCGAGGGCAGGGTCTGGCGACCCAGACCGTCGTGCCGGGGCAATACCTTTCTGTTTTGTCCTTGGGAAAGGAGCGCTATAGGGGGCACACTTCTGCTGACGTGGATTAGGAAAGTTTAATCTCATTTCGTTTCGTGTTGTCGAGGTGGGGTGTGTGTTAGTTTGGGAGGGGGGGTGGGTGGGGGGGGCGTCTCCGAGCTTGCTCCATTTTATGTTGGCAGGCCGACAGGAGGGCCAGTGTCTGTCTGTGAACACTGAAGACCGGCGACAGACACACAGGAACGCTCGCGCACACACACTCTGGGCCGTCATCGCCCGGGCGCTGCGTCTTCAAGCTGAGCGGTGATTCATTTACCCTCGCATAGCGTGACACTCACTCTGCCCGCGTGCACCACTGCCAGCGGCTTTGTTCTGCCTCTCCCTCGGAGCCTCTGACACATCCTAGACACGGCTTTGTGGGCCTCTGCGGTGTCGGATTACCGACGTCGGGGAGCTACTGTCAGGGCTCCAACTTCTGTCACCTCGTGGAAGTTGAGGAACCGGCCCCCTGTTGGAAGTTCATAATTGTACTGCAGATATGAAGCATTAGCACCTAGCACCTAGCTTTCAAATAGTCAATACAAATAGTGCATACAACATGTCTGTGTAAAATGTAATATATATATATATATATATATATATATATATATATATATATATATATATATATATATATATATTTATATATGTTGCATTTTATACAGACACAAATATGTGTGTGTGTGTGTATATACATATATATTATGTCTAATGTAATAAATATTGCATACTTAATATTTTATTGTTTATATGTGCACTTGGCGTGTGTGTGCCAGGCTAGTTGTTCTCTGAGCTGTGACCTAAACGTAACCCCAGCCCCCCCCCCCCCACATCCATCCATCCACCCACCTCTTTCATTCCCGGCAGAGCACGGGGAGGGTAACAAACAGGGCAGCCATGTCTGAAAGTATCCATCCCAAAAGGAGGCGGGGAAGACTTTGGGAAATAGGTCGCCTTTCCAAGCACACAGCCCAGGGGCCCCTCATCTCCGCTGCGCTTATCTCTGATCCCCCACCTTAGTGGCTCCTCCTGGACGTCTCTGGCTGAAGGTACGCAGGACACAGAGAGGCTCACCCGAGCAAATTCAATGAAGATACATTTGTTTCGAAACGCCGGCTTCTGTGACCTATCCATAGAAGCGTCCATTGTAGCGTTTAGCGTTCAGCGTTGTCACGTCGAGAGACTAGCAGTCCTTCCTCGAAAGGGCTCCAGGGACAGTTTTGGTCGCCGTTTCCTGTTTGCGTAGCGTGTACAGCGAAGAAGACAGTTGTAGCCCTGTGGTACCACCTTTCCACAGACGCCTGCCATTGTACTGCCTGTGTTCTGCCCCCCACAAAGATGAGTGTTTCGAAACGTAGATTTGGAGCGAGCAGCACTTTTGATGGAACTCTTTGGCATTGTTTTGCTCAGTGAATGAGTAGCTTAGACCACTGGGATGTAATTGTTGCAATCCATATATGGCTCTTTCCTGTGGTCAAATGGAGCCACTTTGAAGGCTGTGGGAGCAATTAACCAGCAAGATGGGATTACAGGAGGCCCAAAGCACCCGCTTAGGTCATGTTAAAGTAGCATCCCAGGCCCCATGAAAGAGATTTGATGCTATCATGGTCTTTGTTCAGGGAATATTTAGCTATGATGTCATATCGTGGTATCATATCGCCTATGGTAAGCAAAATACATCATAAATTATCTGTGAATCAATTACCTTTTCCAACTCAGTTGTGACTGAACACAATACCTATATTTCTTTATAGATCAGTTTTAGATTCAATATTTCATTTTTTTTTTAATATATCCACGATTTAAGAATGACTTCTGACAAATCTTTTTACTACACAAAATGAACACGCCAATATCCTTTTTGGCTTCTGTCATTTTCTGCTGTAAATGGTATAAGGCCTACTCATCTGCTAAGGGGTTTATTAAGGGAATTATCCATATTTTGCTCAATGCCTTATGGGCACTGTCTCAATAGAAGGTTACTTGTTTACTATTAGGACGCCGTTAACTGTTGGAATCAACCCAATAGTGTGGTATTATTCTTGTTCAACCCCCAGGCATTTTAGGCTGGAATCTACCCCAGTGTATATGGAAGCTATGAGCTATCATCAATCTACCAGACCAAGCCAATACTAAGATACTTTATTCTACCAACCAAATATCATCAGCCACCTCCCAAAGGCAGTCTTGGCAGCCTCCCAACTATTTAGAAAGCTCAAATTCTTTCCCTTTGTCTTTGGAAAAAAAACAAGCGTGCCTTGTCTACGTCTCCTCTCTTGCTCACTGGAGTAGCTGGCTGGAATTCTTTCTCCTTAAATAGACATCCCCCGTCCTCCACACGCAAATGAGGAATGCTTTCCTAGGAACGAGCCGGGGTCTGAGGCGCACACCACCCTCGCCCGCCTCCCTCTCTCCCGCTATCTCTTCTGATTTCCCCTCCAGCTCCCAAGACCCCAGGACCAGTAGCGTAGCGTAACAGGGTTTGACAGACGGGTAGTCGGCGGAAGCCTTCGGTGCCCGGAGATAAACCAGGGGGCCGGGTACGGGTGAGGCGCTCCTCATGGTGTTGACTGGCAGGCGGGCAGTGTGTGAGAGGGGCCGACAATTACTGGGCGGGAACCCTTTTCCGGGGAATTCTGCAGCGGCCACCTTTAACTGCGCCTCACCTGTGTTGGGTAGCTGCCGTTAAGGTTCTTGGTTCTTGCACCGGCTGTCGGTTTGTTGCGTTAGGTCTCGGCCTTTCTCCGCGGCTTTCGGTCTGCGGGAATCTGCCTTCCGCCTAGGAGTCGTCACGGCCCGAGGGCCAGTCTACCAGTCTCCTCCTGAGTTACACGGTGCTATCCCTGTTTCCTGCCTCCCCTTTAGGAAGCTTTGGTAGATCCCAATACATGCTCCGGATATTTTTTAATGCTGCTTAGAATAATCTCCGTTCCGGTTCCACCTGTTCTGTTATGTTGGCAATTTTTCACCTTTTTTGTGTTTCGTATTTACATTTTCTTGTAACAATTTGTTGTAGGTTGCATTCCCATTTCCATTTGGCACCTTTGGAATACCCGACGGACATCCGTCTGCGTGTTAGGGGGATGTAGGTGGGAAGTTCACACTCTGCTAAGTGGTGCTAGCCTTACCCTCCACGTTTAGATATGGGAGCAGGATCATCACACTTTGTTTCCATGAGAGCCCTTGAAGATAAGGAAGTCATCTACAGTCATATACGGGGTTCCATGTAATATCGATCCATCTAGCACTCTTGTGTCAGCTGTGACGTCCGACAGCACGTCGTGGGTTTTCTACATACATGTCGTGAAGCGACATCCCTGATCCAAGCTGTGGTTAATCACGCATCGTCCTTGCTTGCCTTCCTTCCCCATTTTCGGAATATTACTGTTTTCCAGTAAGTCATGATAATGACGCTCAAAGAGTTGGAGATGAAATAACGACAGGAGGCAAACAGTGTTCACTGAAGGTCACCCGTGTCGGCAGCAATGCATTGATGTCATTTGAGACGACATCATCCCAGCATACAAATCACTGAGGCAAGTAGGAAGCACTGGTCCACTGAACCCCCCGCAGCGTTGAAGCACTCACTGCTGAATGTCTGTGTGTGTCCTTCTACTTTATTTGTCAATGTTTCTGGTCTTTGATCTTTGAAGATGTTCAGTTTGCCAGTGAAACAGATTCAATATTTTCAGACATACATGTGTAATGAAATAGTTTCTTGCTGTACCAAAACGTTTTTGAAAGCGCTACCAAAAATTTTACGAACCGATCTAAACCGCAAATTTGGTGAACCGTTACAAACCCGCGGTGTGTGTATGTTGTTGAGACCAGCGTGTGTCTCCGCACACGACAGGGGGTTCCATCCTTTCTGCTTCTGTGTGTCTTGGTGTGTGCATCTATTTGATTGACAGTGGAAAAGTAAATGTTTTCATGAATGTGTTGTTTCTGTCTGGCTGTATCTTCTGATATAAATGAGATGTGTGTGTGTGTGTGTGTGTGCGTGTGTGCCTGTGTTTCTATCTCTTGTTTTGTCCTGAGTGCAGTGAAGGCCAGGCAGTGTACTGCTGACAAAGGAGACGGATAAGTCCACTCAGTCAACTTGACATTTACAGATCTGGGCTGTTTTGCTAGGGAGGGGAGAGGGTGGGACAGTCCCCCCCCCCCCCCGGGACACGAGAGAAATGGAGGGAGAGAGCAACGACCAAGGAACAACAGAGTTACAGAAAAGAGACACCGCTCAGCAGGCGGGGCGAAAGGAGGAGAAAGCAAAGAGCGAGTGAGCATGAGAGGAAGAGAGTGAGTGATGGAAAAATGAAGGTTGCAGGAATGCTGGGAATTGCCATTGGAGAAGTGCAAGGAAGCATCTCCTCTTTAAATGTCACACAGAACAACTGACCCCCCCCCCCCCCCCCTCACCCTCCACAATAAAATAATATATCTCACTTACTCTATTCGTTGTGCTCATGTGCCTCTTTTTAATTGACCATTCCACCTCCTCCTGTTGTCATGCCTCCTGTCTCTTGTCTCCTGCCCCCCCCCCCCCCTGCTCTCGCCTTCATTATGATATGCCCTTATCGCAGGCCGAGGTGTGTGGGGGCAGTCAAGGCTATTACAGAGCCAGACAGTGGGAGGAGAAAGGTTTGGCGGTGCAGACTCCCAGAGAGGGAGAGAGGGAGAGAGGGAGAGAGAGATAACCTTTCACTGCAGACAGGTACAGATAGGAGCTTAGTGTTGATTAATACAGTACAGAGAGAGCCGAAGGATAATGAAATAGCCCATAATATCTGTGTGTGACTGTTTGTGTGTGTGTGTGTGTGCGCCCGTGCCTTTGTGTTTGTTTATTTTACATACAAGCAGGCTTTCATGCACATTCGTATAGGCTTAGGTGCTGTTGAGTATGCGGGCCTCGTAAAGTAACATGGAATGGGCTGTCCCTTCCCCCCTTCTTCCTCTCCTCTTTTCCACTCTCTGTTTCCTCTTCACTTCACTCCGGCAGCCTCGTCTCAGAGACGGGAGATCCTGATCAGAGAGGAGTCCCGTTTACCGGTCATGAATGGCTCTGCTGCACACGCGGCGATCTGTGCTGCCTTGAAACTCGGCTGTAAACTTTAGTCCCGTTCCTGGTGTGTGTGTGTGTGTGTGTGTGTGTGTGTGTGTGTGTGTGTGTGTGTGTGTGTGTGTGTGTGTGTGTGTCTGTTACTGAGTGAGTGTGTGTGTGTATGTGTGTCAGATGCGCGGCAGAGCAGTTAGGAGTAAAGGGGGAGGCCCAAGATGACGGGGCTAGCCGTTGGACCGAGCCACACCACTGCACCTCCTCCAATGCCTCCTTCATCCCTGCCAAGGGACAGGAGAGAGGGATGAGAGAGAGAGAGAGAGAGAGAGAGAGAGAGAGAGAGAGAGAGGAGCTAACCCGGAGCTGCCCGTCCGTTCGTGAGGAGAAAGTAGAGTAATGGAGGAGGGGACTGACTAAGGGTGAAGTCCTCGTTCCTCCCAGAACCAGGCCAGTAGTCATACACTCAATCCCTGGCACGGGAGGGCTTCCTCTGCACTATATCAACCACTCACATAATCCAACCTCAGACAGATAGACATTTCAGTCAGTTTGTTAGCCCCGGTTGGTGCCGTTGCGCCTACTGTACGACCTAATCTGCTTTCACAAGGAGAAAAACAAACAGACGCTAAGCCGTGACCGTGCTCACCGCTCTCCTGGTTTCGTTGTCTTTGGTGTCACCTCAGACTCCGCGTCCTCTAACCGGGGCGGAGCGCCCTGTTGCCCTGAAGAGTTGTGTGTCGAGCTCTCACGGAGAAGCGTCACTCTGAACTCTCCTGATCGTCCTGACGGTTCACCGCTCAAAGACAGTGTGGACATGTTTGAATGTGTGTGTGTGTGTGTGTGTGTGTGTGTGTGTCCGTGTGCCGCGTAGATCCTGGGCACTTGCCCAGTCGCCCTGACCCCTGGCTAGCCTCAGTGTGGTAGTAAACACAGCCTCTCCTGTCAGTCCATGTCCCCCTGTTCTATTTTTAATCCCCACCGTCCCCACCGCACAGTGGGGATGCTCCCCTCCTACCACCGCACATCTGGGTCTCCTCGGGATAGCCATGCTGTGTGTGTAAGCGGAACGGGCTGAGGCGGGGCACAATTTTAATAATATCTATGTATGTGCGAAGCGTGCGTGCGTGTGTGTGCGTGCGCGCGTATGTGTGTGTGTGTGTGCGTGCTTGCGTGCGTGTGTGTGCATGCGTACATGCATGTGTGTTTTGCGTGCGTGTGTGTGTGTATGTGTGTGTGCGTGTCTCTGCTTTTCGTTCAGTGGGGGAAGGGGGTCCAGTCCTGGAACTCATCACCCCTCAGCCTTATCGTGTGTTTGTCTTGACGTCGCCTCACTGGGCCAAATACCTCATCGTATCGTTCAGCAGATGTCGGGCCCCAGAGCGTTCGTTCAGTGTGTGAGCGTGTTATTGCGCGAGGGTTTGTGCCCGTCTGTGTGCGTCCGTCTGTCCGTATGCGCTGGCGCTCTGTTCGGCTGTCGTCGGCCCCTCCCCTTCCCCACTGGTTGAGAGAGCCTGGTAAACAACCTGTCAGCTCCAGGCTTCAGTGGCGAGATGAAGCCCTGGCTGCCTCCCTGCTAATTACAGCGCCTATGGAGGGAGGGACACACAGACACACACACACACACACACACACACACACACACAGAAACACACACACACACACACACAAACACACACACACCCAGACGCTGCGCAAGGGAATTGATGACTCACCCAGCAGGGGTGTTTTTTTCACCTGGTTGGCACAGCTCAAAGCTTCTTCCCTCCCAGCCCCACCAACGACACACACCGCAAGAGGGGACGTCTCCCTGTTCACCGAGAAAGTTGGCAGTGGCGGTAACATGGTCTTACGTCCGTTGACCTTTTCACGACCACGCGCGTCCTCAAACGATTGTTTCCGATGAGCGCACGCTGTCGTCCAAGACGTGTTTACCTCGGGGGCCATGTTAGGTTGTGAGGGAGTGAGTCAGCGGAAAAAGGTGATGGATGGAAACTCCGCCTAGGAGACGCCAAGGAAAGGGAGACGGACGGAAGGAGGACGCGGGTGCGGCAGCCCGATCCAGAAACCAGTGAGCAACACCGTCACCGTCTCCAATCCAAAGCAGACGGGGAGATTTGTCAGGAGCTCGAGTATCTCCTTGACAGCAGGCCTTGTATGGGCGTGAGCTGTCCAAACCTGTTGCCTGTCTAAGCCCTGACTCTCCGTTCAGCTGTCATGGAGGGCCCTTACGAATAGGGCCTTTGCCACATGACGACAAGAGCAGACTGAAGCTAGGGGCTGGTTTTCATTTGCTGGCCCTAAATCAAATTTATTAGCACATGGTGGTAGTAGATTGTTGTCATGCCGTTGTGCCTGTTGCTGTGCAGAATGATTATCAAAAGTTGCCGAGGGATTTTGACCTGATTCTGATTGAAGGTAAGGTATTTTCTAGCTGTATGCTTGTATTACGTTCTCAGACCCATCCATCCACTACTCAAGTTAATGGTTAGTGGATCCTGAAGCTATCAATCCTGAAATAATCCTGTGAATTGTCTCTTTATCCCTCCAATGAAATGAGTGGGGAGGGTCCTAGGCCTGGGTCCTGGTTTCACAGCAGTCTGTAATGTCATGCTGTTAGTGTCCATTTGACTGTGCTAGCAGACCTTTAGCCCGCTGCTAATCGGAGAGAAATGCTGACGCTGCTCAGTTTGCCCGTTCGTTCGACGTTCCGTCTGTCGCCGGGTGAAAACGAGGCGGTCCCTCCGACAAACCGGGGCCCACACCGGCGTCAGCACTTTCTCACTCTGCACTTACGTGCTCCTCTCAAATCCCCCTTTCCTCCAGGGAGCTATGGAGTCATTTCCCCTTTTTTCATCCCTTCATCCCATTCTGATCTTTTTGCGGCAGCGTTCTGCCTGCTGTGGCCTTTCGGATATATTAAAACAGCGTTGGGGAACGAGATGCTAGGCTTGACCCCTGACCCGGACTTACGAGAAAAAAGCCGTGTTTACCAGTCACACGACGGCATATTAAAACAGTATGAATTTTCATTTTTCTTCCTCGTGGAATAGATGGGAATGGAGAAATGATAATGTGCTTGGCTCAGTTGTGCTTTGGACTTTGTTGACCTTTCTGTCTCCCACCTATGTAACCCCAGTGTCTTGGTCAGTCTGTTCCCCCTGGACACAGGAGGTAATTAGGGTCAGGGACCTTGGAGCTGGGCACACCAAGGGTCACTAAGTGTTCTAATGCGGCCCTCTGTCCCTACAGCAGCCCTCCGTCTTAGCATTCTCACCACTCACACACACACACACCTACGCACACACTGCCACATACACACACACACACACACACACACAGCTACACACACACACACACAGCTACACACACACACACACACACACACTGCCACATACACACAGACACCTACGCACACACTGCCACATACACACACACACACACACACACACAGCTACACACACACGCGCACACCAGCACCGGTCCAGCACAAGTAATTCAATTGGAGCCATGTTTCCCCCCTAAGGTCAGGTTGAGAGTGCTGGATGAGTGGTGCGCGATGCAGTATCCCCAGATCCTATCCGCATGTCCAGACCGCGGGACCATAATCGTAAAATATTATGTTGCCGGAACAGGGACATAACTCTTATTGCTTGCTATTCATGTACGAAAACCATCCTATCAATAAATACACGTCAGCACTTTGAAATCACTTTGCCCAACTGAACAGATTGTATGCCGGCATATGTCTCATCCTGTCTTTTGTGCTGTCAGTGTGTGTGTGTGTGTGTGTGAGAGAGACTGTCTCCATTCAGTGGGATCTGTCAGGGCCAGTGGCTATACTTTGTTCAGCACCACGTAACTCTATTTGCTCCCTAACAAAATAGGGACGTTTCTCCTTTGGCTGTCGTTTGAATGGCGCTTCTAAAGGGGCTTTGTGAGAGGCCTGTCAAAACACACACACGCATTCTAGCTCTTTTTTTCCCTGTCACTCCCTCTACCTCTGGCTCTCTTTAACTCTCTCCTTCTCATTGTTTCATGCTTTCACTTAATCGCTCTCTGTGATTGCCCCCCGGTTCCGCCCTCTCCAGCAGACTAGACCCATCATTTTTCCTTCTTTTTTTTTTGTAGCAGGCTTTATGTTGTCATTGTGCTGCTTAAAGCAATGGCCACTGGCCTTGCCATGCCCGGTAGCTATCTGTGGGTGACATCTTCAATCATTTTCTCCTACTCTGCAGATGCTAGTCTCCCTCCCAGTGTAACACTGCAGAAACCACGGCAGCAGCATTCCATGGTTTCATACAGCTCTCATGGTTATGTTCTTTAAAGCCCTTAAGTGGAGGTGGGATGTGTTGATTTTTTTTATTTATTTAGCCTTTATTTAGCCAGGCAAGTCATTTAGAACAAATGATCTTATCTGCAATGGTGGACTGACAATGTGGCAATATGTGCCCGTGAACCTTCTGCGGATTGCTCCGATGGTGAAAAACCTGTGCACCAGTCGGAATGGACACCTGCTTCTGTTGAAGGTACCGCATGGCGGTTATCTGCTCGCTCACTGGAGAAGGGACACACTTCGAGAGTGTCACAGGGTACGAACCGGCGCCGCACACGCCGACCTGCTCGTGCTTCCGCACTCCGCCGTGCCCATATCTATGTACACGCTCCCTCTCTCTTCTCCTCTCTCTGTTTCTCTTTTCCGCCGTCTCTCTCTCTCCTCTCTCTCTCTCTCTCTCTCTCTCTCTCTCTCTCTCTCTCTCTCTCGCAAGAGACCTGGCTGCTGTTTTCCCCCAGGTCTCTCCAGCCTGTTATGTTTTTAGAGCGCCATTTGCTCGCCGTCTGCCCGGAATTCCAATGGGCACGGCGGGGCCGCTAAACGCTCCGTATGCCGCCGACGTGGAGTCCATCATTTGTCGTCACGGAAGGTTACGGGGCTCGTAAGAACAGACCTGTTTGAACAGCAGGGTTCTTTTTCTTTTTTTTTTTTACTGCCGTAAGAGGACATTAGTGAGATTTGATTGGCTCCATCGCTGTGTAATAGGAATGTGGGTTTGCGCGGGGAGGATGTCTGTGTTTGTGCTGGTGGGTGCTCGGTTTGTCCTCAGGGACAGCCGAGACGACGGTTTGGACGAGCTAGTGGTTCGTGAAGTGTTTAATGTGTAGCTACATATCGGTGCGAGTCCGTGTGTCGACGGGAACGCGTGAGCTTGTTGGTGACACACATCGATTCCCTTCCTCGGCCCCGGTGCCGGCTTGATTAAGCTGGCGGCCATACACCACCGCAAACCCTATTGACCCCACCCACCCGCTCAACAGCGCTGAAATTATCCCCGGGCCCATATGCCCGCAGACACCTTCACCGATGGCCCCCATTTCTCTTCCTCTGGGCTCCCATGTAAATACATCGGTGTTGAATAGCTCTCTGGGCGTTTGCCCTCGTCCCTGTGCTCACAGAGCAGGGCTGGAGACAAATGGCAGCTGCTCGCACGGCCTATGTGCACCACAACCGGTGCATTCATCTCAGACCTTTAATCTTTGCCCCCCGCCCCCCCATGGCAATTACTTGAGATGTACTGCTCCGTATTGTCCCCCTGGGAGAGGGAATGGTACGCAGCCGTTTTTTAACTCCCCCGGTGGCCGTCATGACTCTGCTTCCCGCTATCACTGTCCAATAAGGCGCGGTTGACACTTTGACCCCACCCGGTGACACGTCGCAATGAGCGAAATGTCCGTCTAGGTTCTGTGTTGGTGGTTTACCGTTGCATGTTGAATTCTTTAAAAGAAATAATGGCAGGAGGGAATTATATAAAGGCTATGTTCTTCAGTTTCTTTCTTTTGTCTGTGGAAAAAAACCAATGCCTACCTGGAGAATTAGTGTCTCCGAGGATTTTTCAGGGCTGGTATGGCGATGTTATCCCATACAAGGGGTTGGATTTGGTCAAGGTCAGGATCTCTGGCTACTTCACTCACTAATTTACTCCCCAAAACACTCACTCTGGCATTCCACTCCACTCCGCTCACTCAGCAGATGTTTTTGAATAGTAATCTTGTTCTTGTTTCATGTCGTGGAGGACATGCACGTTTTATGCACATTTTAGCAAGATTGCCTTGCTTTCTTTAAACTTAAAACCCCTCAGCCATGAATCATCGACTCAGTTATTAAATAGCATTTGTTCAGATACACACACACACACACACACACACACACACACACACACACACACACACACTCACACAAGCAGGCAGACTGTTGACCGTAAACACTGTGCACTGCGTCAGAGTGACATGAATGAAAATGAGAGGAGAGGTATTCATAATGGTACCTGTAATGAGAGTTTCATGCTGGATAATGAATTTGGATTGCAGCAGCGGAAGCACTCTAGTCGCCATGCAGTGCCGTGTCTATCATTTTAAAAAGGTTATATGGGGAACACATCGATTTATCTTACCTGGGTACGTTTGGTTATTTCCCAAACACTGTAAGATCCACTTTGGTAGTGAATTCACAGGTGGTTTCTTTCCCCTGGCAGATTTCAAACCTTATTCCTTTGTACAGACCTTCCCTGTAGAAAACACATCAGTCGAGGGAAGAGGCATTGGAAAATGAAAACCACTTCGCCTGTGCCTCGCTCTCATCTCGATTGACATGCTCTCTCTCTCCCGCTGACATCCCTAAGACCTCCTGTGACAGACGACGGCCATTTTGAGAAAGTCTTGGCACATTCCGATACCTCTTCCCCGGCGTGTCTGATGCCTGGGGGAAATCTTCTGAAGGGCCCCTGTCTCCCCACACCCTGTCCCCAGGGTCTCCGCTAAGAGGGGGCAGGTGTTTGGTGTGTTTTAATGCGATAGGGTGAAACTACATGTGGGAGCCATCTTGTTTCCGAACCCCATGCTGCGCTGGCTGGGTCCAGCCGAGCTGAGCTCTTTGTGTGATTTGTTTGGAATGGAAAGCTGGCAGTTATTTGCAAACGAGCAGTTTGCCCTGGGGAGAATCCTTAGTATAGCTCTCTCCCCCTATGTGATCATTTTGATAGTCAGTGTGTGTGTGTGTGTGTGTGTGTGTGTGTGTGTGCCTGCCTTTTTCCACAGAGAGGTTACACTGCCCACTCTGATTTCCTCCCACCCATCTGATCGACATTATAAGCAGTGTAACATCTGTTGTGTAGGTTGGTAGGTCTCGCAGAACCACATAGAAGGCATCAATGTTTAGGCCTTCACATAATTTGATTTTTCTGCACATTAGGTATTCACTCTTGCCAGTGGCAACTTGTATTCTAGAAGTGAAATGCCTGGAAACCCATTTCTGTAATTGGATTCTTTCTCAGGTGGCTTTGAGTCTGTGGCGGAGTCCCAATAGGGACTTGAACTTGTGACCTTTAGACCTTGAAGCTCTGCACTCTGTCCATTAAACCACAACCTAGATTAAAAAACCTAGTATCAAAGAAGCCCATTCTACTTTTCCCAAATTGCAGGGATTGCTTTGTTTGAAGTGTGTGTTTGTGTGTGTGTGTGTGTGTGTGTGTGTGTGTGTGTGTACGTGTGTGTGTGTGTGTGTTCCCTGCCCGCTGAGCCGTAGCCATCTGACAGGCTTACATCAGCGCAGCGTGGGTCCCTATCACCTTGAAAGCGTCGTAGCCCAGTGCCCGCGTCCGTCCTGTCAGGTCTCCCTAGCAGCGCCACGTCACACCATGTCCTGAGGGGGAACCACTGAGCACCTTGCCCCCCACCCCGACTGAATAAGGACATGCTATAGGGAAGTAGGACAGGTACTCTACAAGCCCTGCTGGGCAACTGAAAACTAGGAGCTGCTGTAATACAAGGGGAATAATATTTGATTGAAGAATCCACGCTTTACGTTACCTTCCCTCCTTTTCTCTCAAATATTTTTTATGCAGCTTTACGAGTGAAATCTTTTGCTTACCAAAGAGCATTGAGGTACCACCGCCACCTATAATATGACTATTATCAAAAATAATTCTATTTGTATGTGAACAAAAAAGCTGTATTGTATTGGCACGACTATTTCCAACTGATCATTTATAGATCAGATCATAAGGCCTGTGAACTCCAGAGCCAGACCCCCCCCCCCCCCCCCCCTGACGACAGGCAGCCCTCTCTGTATGTGTGCAGTTCACCCGGCGGTTAATATTGAGCGCGCGCTGAGAATGGAGGGCAGACCAGATCAATGCCCCCAGCCCCCAGGCCCTGTTCCATCATCCCAGCCACTGATGCCTTCACGGCCCGTGCAGCTAGTGTCCGGCCCACAAACACGGATATCATTTAGCACCTTGGACGTGGAAGAGGCCCGCTTGGCCGCCGTCCAGTCGGCGCCCTGTCCGTCATCCCTGTGATGAATGGAGGACGAGGAAGGGTGCGGCGGAGGGAGGAAGATGGAAATAGGCGTGGGGTGTGAAGGGGGGGGGGGGGGGGGGGAAACATTGATGATGGATAGAAAAAGAGATGAACGCCAGGGATAAGGAGGAGGACATGAAGGGTGGAGGGAACGGTCAAGGAGAAGAGAGAGAGAGGGGGGCGGGGGTATGGGGCGTCGACCTCTGCTCAGGTCTATCCCGGGGGTCAGCCAGCCGTGTCGGTGTGACAAAGCCTTGAACCGAACACTCGGTGGCCCCTCATCCCCGCATCAAGCACTCCTCCACACCGCCGTTGGTTGGGATCCGTCGCGAACAATACCTCGGTCACTCCTTACCTCCTACGCGCGCGCACACGGCATGCATACTGTGTTCTGTATAAATAGCACATGACTCATGCCCGGTTTAGGCACAGACGTTTCGGAGACGCGTATGGAGAAGTCTCGCTGCACTTCACCGTTCCCTTCGACTCCTCGTCCGGCCCAGGGCGTCGAGAGAGGTTAAAGGTGAACTGGGATCACGTCCGAGGGAGCGTCTCCACGGCGCCCCTTCTCCCCGGCCCTCATTCTGATGCATTCCATCAAATGTTACACCCGTCTTACACCTCAGTCCCGACAGGCAGTGCCCTCACGGCTAAAGGAAGAGGGAGAGAGAGAGAGGGGGGGGGGGGGGGGGGGCGGGCGGTGGGATCTTTCATCCCAGTAGTTCGATGTGGTGCCTCATGGCCTTGTGCACCGCTGCCCTGAGGGTACTCTTGCTCTCCCTATCTCTCTCTCTGCCTCCGTTGGACGATTTCTCTCTCTCTCTCTCTCTCTCTCTCTCTCTCTCTCTCTCTCTCTCTCTCTCTCTCTCTCTCTCTCTCTCTCACTCTCCTTCCTCTCTCTGTCTCTCCTTCCTCTCTCTCTCTCTCTCTCTCTCTCTCTCTGATCCCGGTTAGCAGGCCAAGTTGGTCAGTGAAGCTAGCTGTGTGAAGGCATACCGCCCACACGGGCCCAACCAGCCACGTGCCACGCTACAGCCAGCTACATGTATGCATGTACGCACACACGCATGGACGGCAACTTAAGAAAATGTAGCCGTTACGCAAGAGTTCACCCGCCTAGCACATACACACTCACACAAATTCAGTCCCGGACGGAGGATATTCTGCAGAGAGATATTTTGATCTGGTAATATCAGTAATCCTCATACAGGGATGATTATATCAAAATGTAATCGCACTCTTAACAGGCAGTTGCTCAAATTTCCTGCGCCATGCCAGCCAGAAGCTCGCGGTTCAAGCCTTTATTTTGACAATAACAGGAATCAATTTCAACTCCCTTTTGTCCCCCGCCCCCGCTTGCTTTGCACTCATACACACACACACACACACACACACACACACACACACACACACACACTGGGTTACACTGAGTTCAAGGACAGAAACAGTTCTTTCAGGTCTCTGTAGAAAAAAATGCAGAGCAGGAAGGGGAACCAGGGAATGTCACAGCCATCACCTTTGTGTGATGCAATTTGCAGCAACTTCATCTGACATGTTTGAAGGGATTCATTTGCTGGAGGATGGATTTGCCTTTTTCTCTTGTTTCATGTGATAGCTTAGCGGTGGTCTTGTTAAGAGCAAGACTTCAGCATTTGATTTATCAACAGTAGACCCGCATTGACAAAAAAAAAAACAGCAGTTAATATTCATTGAAAACATGCGCTCGTTTTCATATTGATATTTTAATGTACCCAGAGTGGATTTTTTTTTCTCATTGGCCTCAGGCCGACAATTTGCAGCAGGGCCCTGTGGACGCGTTCCCATTCCCTTCTGCAAACGAGACAGCAAGAGCAATCTCAGCCGTGCGCTTAACCGCCCTGAATAAATAAAGGCCACTCGATACCTGGAGTCCTGCCATGTCTCCATTTCCCGAACAGTGTCCGTATGACTTACACTGCCCCCTTGAGGAATACATGAGCTGCTGCGCACAACCGACAGAACCGTTACTGACTGGTGTGAAGCAGCGCAGGGAACGACTCACCGTTTCAAAAGTCTTGAATTAAAAGGAAGGTTATTACAAGCAAAGGAATCCAAGGGCCGTGTCGGTATATTTCTCTTCCGGATAAATGCAGATGATTGCGTTACTTAATCTGTGTTTTTTACTCTTTGAAATACAGCTCAGTGATTTGGATTTACATGATTGAGCGCAATGTTATTTCCCCTGGAGGTTCAGATGAAAAAAAAAAAAACTTCTGTGAATAATCGTGATGAGAAAAATACCTATGCAGTGTCACAGCCCGGAGGAGTGTTCCTACTTTAAACTGTGTAGAGGAAGCAGAAGAGTGGTTTTCACACACAGCTCCACTCTAAGCCCTGTGTCCTTTTAATAACGAGTCATTCTCCAAAACCACTTCTCCCCACATCGCCGGAGGGGGGGTCTGCTTGCTCTCTGCTTTCTCATTAATGCCAGCCTCGCCGTCTCCACGGCGATATGCGGCTGCGGATACTCCCGCCGTGGCGACAGCTGTTTGCTTAGCTTCGTTGTTAAGTGTTGATGAGGAGATGTGACAAAGGATTATTTATAGCCATACCAGCCAGGTATGCACTAGTCAGTAGAGCGCGCATGGAAGAGAAGCATATTAATGCTTCTTGAAGTCCTTCAACTTCAAAACGTCTATTTTCATCTTCCTTGGTAAAGAGACTTTAAAAGCAAACAAAGCTGGTGTATCTGGTAGTTTGGTTAGCTTTAGATCGAGACGATTAGGGTGTAACATATAATACATGCATTCATTTGTTATTATCCATAATCTGTGTTACAATAGGGATAATAGTGGTTACACGTGGCCTACTGGCAGGCAGGGAGCACCAGGCATGTTGAGCTAAAGGAATGTCAGGGGCTGGACTTGTCAATGGCCGGAGTAGAACTTGGATAGCAGGGTGGGTTGGGTTGTTTGTTTGTAAACTAGAATATGGGTGGGGTGGGTGGGGGTATGAATTGCTCAGTGACATAATGCCACCCCCCCCCCCCCCCACACACACACACACACACACACACATACACACTTCCTATCCCTGTGTCACTAAGAGACTGTGGGCCTCAATAGGGTGTGAGTCATAGTGAAAACAGTGATGTGATCAGGGAGGAACTATTCCCGGACCAACCGTGTCTTCTCACATTTTCTATTTTAACATATATTCCATCGGGCGGATATTTCATCCAAACTATGAGGTGTCTAACTACAGCCCCTGCTCAACCATATTGTCTTCATGTTCGTATGTGGAACCTGTGCCAGGATGGTGCAGCTCAGCTGATGTTTCCTCTCTCTCTCTTCAGCCATGGTTGTGCCCGACGGTGCCCCCGAGAAGTCCGGGCTGGCCGATGACATAGGCAGCGAGGAGGACCTGTACGAGGAATTCCGCAGCTCCGGCCATCGCTTTGGACATCCAGGCGGAGGGGGAGGGGAGCAGCTCGCCATAAATGAGGTAACACGTTCCCCCGTTACCTCGCTTTCATAATTGCAGCCTGGACTTTCCCTGGCTCACGTCAACACTTTGTACCGTGTGCGTGCTCTCTTTTGTTTCATCGAAAGGGAGAAAAGACCTGGTTGTATAAAAGCGTATTATCTTGCTGCACCTGTGTGTGTTCGTGTGTGTGTCTCTCTGTGTGTGTGTGTGTGTGTGTGTGTGTGTGTGTGTGTGTGTGTGTGTGTGTGTGTGTGTGTGTGTGTGTGTGCACGTGTGCCTGCTTGCACGCCGCGTGTGTGTGCGTGCGCGTGTGTCTGTCCGTGTGTATGTGTGCGTGTGTGGCGTTCAGGTCGACCCCGTTGTCAAGTTTATGAATGGGGCCGCCGCGTCTATTGACTTCCTCTCTGAATACGTTGGGATTGGCCAGGTGCCCGCCCCCCGGTTGTCGTGTGGGATTAGCGTGACCAATAACCACTCACCCCCCGGAGCGGAAATGATTGCCACGGCTTTGAATACAATCTCGACATCTCTGTCGGGTGGAGCAGAAGAATAGGTTGAGAGTGCATCTAGACAGAACACACACACACACACAGTTGGTTCATTGTTATGGTTAAGCTGCGTGACTTCCTCCACTCCTCCACCAGGCCGACGCGAGGAGAATTGCGATGGGAGTGCAGAGGCACCGAAGAAAAACATAGGGACAGTATTGTATCTGTCATTTTTAGCTGCTCAAAATCCTCCCTGTTTTGAAGTGTAGCTTAGGGAAAATGAACGATAAGTATTCACTTTTTGAGCTTTTATTACTTTTTCTCATAGATTTGGAGTAGTCATATATCCGTTGATACACATTGTAGATGGCAATGGTAAAGTACAAAATAAAGTGAAATTAGGACATCTTTGCTTGTGTACAGAAAGCAAATTCATGTGTATGAGTAGCTAACTACCTTAGATTGAGTCAACCTCCTTTCACACATTGTCGTATAAATATAACCATGTGCATATATTATACATATATATTATATGTTTATATATATTTGAGCCAAAAGCTAAAAATGGATGCCGCCGTCTGTGAATCTGACGTGCCTGCGAGAATAAACACAAGTGACAAGGATGCTAGGTTACAGAGTTGCCATGGATACCGCCTAGGCCAGATGATGTGCGGGCCGAGGCCACAGAAATTTGATTTGTAGCGCAGATAAATGCGCTTTGGAAATAAATTGTCCATCTCAACATTACTTTTCTCACAGTTGCTTCTGAATAAAACATGATTTGCAAGTAATGTGTCAGGCAGCGAAAAAGTCCCATAACACGTAAATAATCATTTTAATGTGAAGTTCCACTGCTTGAAGAGAAATTCTTTCAGGCCCACTTAAGAAGAGATGGCAAGTGAGAGGAAGCGTTACGTTTGGTTGAGAGGAGGTGGTACGTACTGCTCCAGTACATACTGCTCCACCTGGGTTAATCAGGTCAGAGGGAGGAGGGAGGGGGGTGGTGGTGGGGGGGGGGGCAGGGAATGGGCTCATCGGGTCAGAGGCTGGGAATACTGTTTGGGCAAACAGAAGTCTTTCACAACCTCAGGGAATAAGGCCAATCTGCTTTCGGCAATTCTAATCGTTGGTAAGATTTAAGACTTACTGGCATGGTGGTATAGTGGGGAATATGGGGAGATATGATGGGGCCAATACATTCTGTTGAGCTGAGACAAGCAAATACATGGACACAGGCCACAGGCCACTGGCTCAGACAGGCATAAACACAGCTTTTTTTTTATGGAAGATGAATATGCACAAACACACACACACACACACACACACACACACACACACACATACACACACACACACAACCACGCACAAACACCTCCCCCCTATATAATTACATACACCCCTTGTACTTTATTATTCTGCATCCATTGGCTCACTCTACCTCCCTCTCCCCCATTCCCCCTCCCTCCCGGGGGTTGCTAAGGCCCTGCCTCAACCATTCTGGTATCCAGGATACGCTGCCTTGCTCTCAGCTGATTGGCTGTTTGCAGAAGGATGGTGAAAAAAAGGAAAGATGGAAAGGCAAAAAAAAAAAAAAAAAGAACCTGCAATCCTGGGAGTTAGATGGATGTCTGTGCTGTTGGAGCTGTAGGCAGACCGGCGCACCATTTTAGCTTTAGTCTGCACTTAAAAGGAAATGCAAGAGAGACTGAGGGCACAGAAAGAAAATGAGGAGGGATAGGGACAACAAGAGCTGCCATGTTAGAGCGGCTGAAATAGCTGTGCGTACGTAATTCACCCGTTGGGCGGAGCGAGACAGAAAGCGAGAGAGAGAGAGAGAGAGAGAGAAAAGGGAAGGGGCCGGACAACGAGAGAAGAGCACAAGGGGGGTGTGGGGGGGGGGGGGGGGGGGGAGAAACGATGAACCAGAAAAGAGAGATCCAGCATCCGCTCTGTCTCACGTCCTGACGAGACGGAGAGTGAGGGGCGAGCGACAGAAAAGCACGGCGGGAGCTGCTGGACGGCAGGGAGAAGAAGAAGAAGAAGAAAACAACAGCGGAACGGGGGAGGGTCGGCGAGGTAGGAAGAGAAGGGAAGAGCGCCGGCAGCCGCACGCACACACCGGGAGCCGCGTGCCCACAGCCTCCGAGACAGCCGGGGCGCAGCTGAGGAGCGGCAAGGTGGAAGGAGAGGAGCTGTCCGGAGAAGAGCCCCGGAGAGGAGGAGGAGGAGGAGGAGGCGGAAGAGGAGGAGGAGGAGGCGGAGGAGGAGGAGGAGGGGGGGGGAGGAGGAGGAGGGGGGGGGAGGAGGAGGAGGAGAACTGGAGGAGCGGGCCGGCCACGAAGGAGGCCATCGCGACACCGTCTGGTGCGGGGGCTCGGCGGTGAGGGAGCGGCGGCGGGGGAGGGGCGGTGAGGAGGGGGGAGGCTCCAGCGGCCTCGGGGGCGTCATGGCGCGAGGCGGGAGCGCCCAGAGGTCGGCCAGGCAGCGCGTGGGCCTCCTCAACACCATGCTGCGCTGCAACCTCCACCCCGAGACCCAGAAGGTGGTGGTGTTCCTCATCATGATGCTGCTGGTCATCATCAACGTGGTGCTCATGTTCCTGCTGGCCTTCCAGTAGCCACACAGGCACACTCGCACACACACACACACACACACATGCACAGTAAACACAATTAGTTCAACGGCACACACTTACACAATTATTACAACACCAAGATTTGTCAGTTGCACATCATTTTGAGACGTGTGCCACGCATCAGAGTGAGGAAGAGGAGGAGGAGAGGATAGGGAAGAGGACAGTTGGCCTGTTGTGGCGGTTGAGTGGTTGCTTTGATGGGAGTCCAGGATGAGAGTGTCAAAGTCCAGGTAAAACATCTAAGTCCCTAAGTGTTTTTGAGGTTAAGCTGTTTTTTTTTTTATATATATATAATTTCCTGTATAGTTTTGGGTGTTATGACTTTTTTAGTCTGTATGTGTAGGGTTTGTGTGTGTCTTTCTGTTATTGTGCTGTTACTGTTCTTATTTAAAAAATAGCATAATCTTGCATGCCTTCCAAAATAACAATGTTTGTGTGTTGTGCCTGTTTGGGTATTTTTCTCTGTGCGTGCGTTGTAATTGTATTTGGCTTCTAATTTTCTAACAGTCTGAAACAAGACTGTTATAAAACAAGCCTGTTCAACCACGTTAAGGTTAATGTTTTGCTTTCAGTACTATTCATTTTAGTTACAGTTGAAGAGAACAAAGGTGCTGAGCAGCTCAGCTATGTCGCTATGTGTTGAGTTGGTGCATTTATAGCATTTCCTATGCAACATACGTGTTTGTGTAATCACACGCGGCCCAGTTGGTCTGTCTGCTTGGGATGACTTGTCAACTAGGACAAGTGGCAGGGCAACGGTGTTTAGCAGAAAAACACGCAGAAAGGTTTTTTATTTGGATTCAGAAATGTGTTCGTGTGTTTCCACCTGGGGCCAGTGTGACTTGCATACTCTGCTTAAGGTAATGAGAAAGTACTGAGATGCCCATTAAATAAATGTGACTTCCTTTGTTCCTTTAACATATCGAAACTCCTTTAACACACCGAAACTCCTTTAGAATATAGAAACTCCTGCATGTGATATGAGCTGGGAATTGTGTGGTGTTTTTTGAGAAGGGACGTTGACGTCGCCTTTTATACTTCGAGCAGTATCAGAAACAACGAGCAGGAGAGCGAGAGTGTGGGTGTGTTGCCTAGCAACAAGCGTGTGGTCCCCTTCATCATGTCAATGAAGAGGTGGCAGGGCGACAGAATTCGCAGACATGCTGTATGGTAGCCCCGAGCAATGACGGACTTAGACGATAATATCACAGAGCTCGCATCGCGACTACGCAAACAAATTCCGAGGAATTCAATCCAACGACGCACTCAGTTGACGTGTAATAAAGAGATCCGTGGTGGCTCTGTAGGAATCCAGATTGCACGGTGGGATAAATTAACCCCTGGAGAAAATGCAACGTTGACGCAGTAGCCTATGTTTACGGCACAGTCTGAAATATGACCACTGCAGCGGGCTCGTCAATAACGACCGGCTCCATCTCTTTCCTCTTCCTTTCTTTCTCGTTCCCTCTGTCCTTCCCCCCATCTCTCTCCATCGGCCTTTCCCCCGAGCCTCTTTCCAGCGTATCATCCCATTGATCTATGTCAAACTCCCCTGGACTCAGCTCAGCGAATCAATGGCTTTCTTCCCCCCAGATCTCGACGGATAGCTGCGCCGTGTAATGGCAGGATGATTATGTTGTGATGTGCCGATATGGCCAGGGCTAGTCGTCGCCTCAGTTGAAAGTCACACCCCGTGCCGCGTAGCCAAACACGGCCTGCCTTCTGAGCTTCGGAAGCAGCATTGTGATGGATTGGATACACAGTGCTTATCAGTGTCATCCATTTTGTCAGGGACCGTTGCAGGCCATTCTCAGTTCCAAGCTAATTTAGTTTGGTCGTTCTATATATATATATATATATATATATATATATATATATATATACCTTACAAGCTCTCTGCTGAAATGTTCAGTGTTAATACTTTTGTTAGCACTGTCGTTACGGAATAGTTTTTGGGGATATCACCAAACAGTCAAAAAGTATGACTCATCGTTCTACATGAAGCCATTTTTAGAGCCACAATGCCACTGGTTTGGTGGTGGACGCTGACAGTCCCCCCCCCCCCCCCCCCCCCCCCCCCCCCCCCCCGTTCTGTGTGCTTGTGCAGCTGATCAGCGACGGCAGCGTGGTGTACGCCGAGGCGCTGTGGGACCATGTCACCATGGACGACCAGGAGCTGGGCTTCAAGGCCGGAGACGTCATCGAGGTGGTGGATGCCACCAACAAGGAGTGGTGGTGGGGCCGCATCCTGGACAGCGAGGGCTGGTTTCCCGCCAGCTTCGTACGGGTGAGGAGAGAAACATGGACGCCGGCTCTCTCTTCCGTTTGGCACGGCGGCGGTAGTAGCGGTGGTGAGTGACCGGGCCGTGTCTGGTGCTTCTGTCCCTTTCAGCTGCGCGTGAACCAGGATGAGCCCATGGAGGAGTACCTGGCCCAGCTGGAGGAGGCGCAGGCCGGGGAGCAGGCCAGCTCGGGCCTGTTCTTGGGACCCGGCTTGCCCTGCAAGGAGCAGATGAGGGCCAACGTCATCAACGAGATTATGAACACGGAGACCGACTACATCAAGCACCTCAAAGATATTTGTGAGGTCGGTGAGGTTTATGTCTGTTTGTGTCTAAAAGGGCTCGACATGCACTTGCGCAGTCATTGGGGAATAATGTTTTTAAATAGGTCATATCCATACAACATCTTATTCTGAAGTCAGTTAAAAGTCAATTAACAGTAAGGCCTTTACGTTTTCGGCTGTTCCAGTATTTCTAAATCACACTTTACAGTAACAACAGCTTTAAATGTACCCTCTTAATATATCTGCTTATCTGAACTCTCATTCTCATTTTGAATTTCTACCTGGTTCCCAGGGTTACATCAAGCAGTGCCGCAAGAGGACAGACATGTTCACTGAGGAGCAGCTACGTACCATCTTCGGGAACATCGAGGATATATACCGGTTCCAGCGGAAGTTCCTCAAAGGCCTCGAGAAGAAGTTCAACAAGGAGCAGCCTCACCTCAGTGAGATAGGCTCCTGCTTCCTCGAACATGTAAGGACAGTCAAAAGCAAACTAATAAAACAAATATGTACAGTGTTTTATGGCTGTTTTAATAAAAATGAATCACTTGTTATGATGCCTGTCGCGTACGCTTAGAGCCACAAACCTCCAGTGAAATGGGGACCGGCGACGATATCCACAGCTATCCTAAACCCTGCCATATGCCATTTCCCCGAACATCACACATGCCGCTCTGCACTTTTGACGCCCACAGCAAACGGATTTCCAGATCTACTCCGAGTACTGCAACAATCACCCCAACGCCTGCGTCCAACTGTCCAAGCTCATGAAGGCCAACAAGTACGTGTTCTTCTTCGAGGCCTGCCGCCTGCTCCAGAAGATGATCGACATCTCCCTGGACGGCTTCCTGCTCACGCCCGTCCAGAAGATCTGCAAGTATCCTCTCCAGCTGGCCGAGCTGCTGAAGTACACCAACCCCCAGCACAGGTACAGTCCCTCCTAAACGACACCCTTGACGCCTCGGTTTTTCAGTCTGGAGTGGCCGCACACATTCCAGGCCCACACGTGCAGGTTGGTTAAGTGTGCGTCTCTTTACCGCAGTGACTACAAGGATGTGGAGGCTGCCTTAAACGCTATGAAGAACGTGGCCCGGCTCATCAACGAGAGGAAACGCCGCCTGGAGAACATCGACAAGATTGCCCACTGGCAGAGCTCCATAGAAGACTGGGAGGTGAGGAGGAGTGCCTCGTGGGTTTTGTAGTTGGATCTCCAGCTCAGCTCCTTGTTTGGGATCCCTCATAGCAATCCTAATTACTGTGTGTGTGTGTGTGTGTGTGTGTGTGTGTGTGTGTGTGTGTGTGTCTGTGTCTGTGTCTGTGTCTGTGTCTGTATGTGTGTGTGTGTGTGTGTGTGTGTGTGTGTGTGTGAGTGTGTGCGTGTCCTCAGGGGGAAGATGTGCTCAGCAAGAGCTCTGATCTGATCTTCTCGGGGGAGTTAACGAAGATCTCCCAGCCTCAAGCCAAGAGTCAGCAGAGGATGTTCTTCCTGTTTGATCATCAGATGGTGTTCTGTAAAAAGGTGTGCACAAGACATTGAGACTTTTGTAAAACGGCAATGGAAATACTATGTAGCATATACAATAACCGTTTTGCAAGACCCACTTCGTTGTACTCTGTACACATTATGTGCACACCTATTGTTTTCAACCAGAGACACGGTAATTGCGCTAATTGCCTCATCATGACTCTTCGAAGGGCCGAAACGATTCGATCATTTTCCAGAAAACACATCTTCCTGTGCCTGTTATTTTAAAATCAGACAACCCCGTATCCGCTGCTTAAAGAATCTGTCTCCCCCCAGGACCTCTTACGGAGGGACATGCTGTACTACAAAGGCCGGGTGGACATGGACCTGATGGAGGTGATGGACGTGGAGGATGGGAAGGAAAAGGATTTCAACATCAGCGTGAAAAATGCACTGAAGCTGCGCTCTTCGGCGGGGGACGAAGTCCACCTCCTGTGTGCCAAAAAGCCCGAGCAGAAGCAACGCTGGCTCCGAGCTTTCGCAGACGAGAGGAGACAGGTCCAGCACGATCATGAAACAGGTGAGACACACTCATTCCCGTAACGTTATTTATGTAGCTCTCAAAGTTATGCCATTTCACTGAATCCCGAGAATAACTTAAAGTCGACAATAACATTTTGTCACTCACAATTCTAAGATGGGTTGATATGGAAGTGCTGTTTTAATCATGTTTGATCTGAAAACCAGTAATATTAGTCCACTTTAAACAATGGAGTCTTCAGACAGTACCAAGTCCCCTGCATTTCCTTCGGCCTAAAATGCAGCTTCATGAGTGCAAATGCTTTGATACTAACATGAGGTTTACTGGATTGAGTGGGGAGGGCCAGGAAATGGATAGTTAGAAACTGGAAATGGATTTGTGGGATGCTGATCTAAGACATCAGCCGGAAAAGAGCCCCTACATCCTCATTGTAGTGAGATTAAAGCTGCACCGGAGCTGTATCAGCCAGGTTTATGTGTGTGCGTGTGTGTGTGTGTGTGTGTGTGTGTGTGTGTGTGTGTGTGTGTTTGTGTGTTTGTGTGTGTGTGTGTGTGTGTGTGTGTGTGTGTGTGTGTGTGTGTGTGTACGTGTCTTTGAGATCCAGTTTCACTCTGTACCTCCAACTCCCAACTGATCGAGTCAGTTATTTTGCTGATGCTGGCAAGAAGCAAGATTTTTCCTTGCAACTTTTCTTCACTAAGAAGCAGATTTATCTCGGTTAAAGTTTGGAAGTAGAGTTCAAGAATAGATGATTTCATCAGTTAGCAGCACAGTTAGCCCAGCTAAATATCTACTCTAGGCCCACTTTGAATTTCTGTTGAATTCTATTAATTTAGTCTTTGCTCTAATTGCAGGGTTCTCCCTCACTGAGGTCCAGAAGAAACAGGCCATGCTTAACGCCTGCAAAAGCCATCCTGCTGGGAAGCCCAAAAGTATGAACCACTTGCGTCTGGTAACATAGGGCTGTGGGGTTACAAAGAATCGGGGGGAATGACGATAATAACAGTTCTTTTCCGCTTCATATGCAGTTTCGAATATTCAAAGCGAAAGTATAATAATCATTTTTAGAAATGGATTATTTATGTATGGAAAGCAAATATTTTTACCTGTGTTGCACAGAGATCCAGAAAGCCTTTCATTGGAACCTGGCAGAAGCTCACAATGCCCACTGAACTTGTCTCTTTTTATCGCTTTAGATGAGATTAGACTGTCTGATTTATATCTCTTGTCATGAATTTGATATCCTAAAAAGGATATCTGAGCATAATCCCAACTGATAATCAGATTTTTATCACATAATAATACTAAAAACCGAAGTGCTAAAGCCGTCTTCCAATTGTTTTGTCTAAATGGATAACCATGTTTTAGTGATGGATTTTGTATTTAATAACACAGCACCTTTCATTTCAAAGGCATACTAACATGCATTAGAGGCAGAGCTATATTTATTTTTCTAGTACCTTTAAACTATAAATTTACCCCCTCTCCCCAGCTGTAACCAGACCCTACTATGACTTCCTACTGCGTCAGAAGCACCCATCTCTGCCCAGCTCGCTGCCACAACAACAGGTCTTCATGCTAGCAGAGCCCAAACGCAAGACCTCTACCTTCTGGCACAACATTGGCAGACTGACACCTTTTAAGAAGTGAATAGGCCAATACAGGGAAGTGGGAAGGTGGACGACAAGAAGAAGGAGGAGGAGAAGGAGGAGGAGGAGAGCTCTGCTCTGTGCCTGAATTGACTTTTGAATTCTTTCTAATTTCTTTCTTATCCGTAACGTTTCCCCTTATTGATATACTGATTATTGTAAAGATGAAGATTATTATGATGATGACAATATTTTTGTTTTGTTTGAGAAAGCACTTTATAGGTTGGTTAACAATCAGACTTAAGAATGGTCTCCTAGAAATGTTGGGTGAACGCTGGGAGGATGGACTAGTATACCTACTGTTACTACGACTTCAACCAAGCACCCGTTGGTACTAATACTACTACTGTACTGCTGTGAGTGATCATGTGACTGCCAACTTGGCTTCTTTTTGAAAGACGTTGACTGTCAGCGAACATGTGTGATTTTCCCACAGTATTTTTTGTTATGTTCAAAGAAATGCCAACCGCTCACAGTGCCAGATTATTTTGTGTTTTGTATATGTTTGTTATATGTCCGCTTGTGGAAAAGGTGAAAAAAGGGCATAAAAATGTATGTAATTCTCTCTGTGCGAAGATCATTTCAGCTGGATTACTTTTAGCATTTTAAGGTTTCTGTCAGAAAATCAACTACTTGTGTGTTGATTTGATTTGTTTGTGGTCATGCACAAAGGCTAACGAAAGAAAATGGATCCCAAAGAAGACACTATTAGTCATGGTCATGGTCTTACGTCATCATTTCACACACTCCTTTTCCCAGCAAACACTCCGAAGTGTCCCCTGGATGCATAATAATGAAGTGCATGGATGCTTTGAAGAAAACATATAGAGTTTTTATATCCCTTATGCGAACTCATCTCCCTCAACAAGATTCAGAAAAAAAACATGGAGATATTTGTGTATTTTACTAGTGAAAAAATTTGGTATGAACTATATGTGAAATAAATATTTGTGGCTGTGGCTTTAATGTCACAAGAAAAAATAAAGACATACTTTTCATCCATAAGATGTGACCAGATTTGATGTCACTGCCACAGTGACAAATATTCCCCTTACCCCAAAATACTACAACTATAAATACAACTATCATTTACCATTTAGTAGTGTTCTCTGACTATGGAGTCTAAATATTAAGAATACAGTTATAGAATAGTTTCATACTTGTGATAATTTACATTAAAACCATAAGTGCATATTGCTTTCACTGGATCTACCTAGTCCAAAAATCAGGCTACTGAAATAATTACAATCTATCAATTTTAACTTTAAACAACACAAAGATGGAAACAAATTATGAATTCCATAAAATAAGTCCGAAACTACTTTCTGTCTCCACACAATCACAATACAAGGATGAATAAACTGCATGAAACATTGTTTTGAAAAGCTTTTTGAAAAGTCCCCAAGGGTTTCTACAGAAAATCCTTCATCTATCTCTGAATATTCATGGGGTTACAACCAGAGACAGGTGTTTGTTGTGACAAAAACCGTGTCTTTGTTTTCCTGCTGATGAGCAGACATTAAAAAGCTTCAAGTGATCTGGCAAGTAGGTTAGCTGGTTGCCATGTTGACAGCTTGTGAACATGTCTGATGCTTGATATATTGGTTTCATTTTTACATTTCTAAATCCATGATGGTGTGAGGAACAATGAACTGCCCATACAGTACGATAGGCTGGACATTTGACATAATGTTTAAAGCTACAGCACACTGGGCATTAAAATGTCTGATGAAGGAGGGAAACAAGGGTGACCAGTCCTTGCTCACTTGTACTATAATATAAAACACCTAAAAGCTTTGATCAACAGCAATTATTCATGAAATCCCATCAAGTAAACATGAAATCGACAAAGGTAATAAAGGGTGAGAGTACATACAAATATCGCTGAGAAAAACAACCTTTTCCTGATGTGTCAAAACAACTGTTGTCTGTGACAACAATCGTGTCCAGATAACAGTTACATTACTTTAGAGTAGGCTTTATCAGCAGCAGGAATTGAGCTGTGCTAGAGCCTGATAAGAGGAAGCAATTAGTACGTTGTTTTTCAGTGAACTCAATGGTGAGATCTTCATAACATCCGAGCAGTTCTTTAATTCAACATTTAGTTAACCTCCATGACCGAAGTAAAATACCTTTGGATCAATGCAGCCGTACAAAACCATCTTTTGCAAATGTACCATTTACCCAATGTAATCTTCTTAATCCAGCTAGTATTTCTGGAAATTTAGACATT
This sequence comes from Aplochiton taeniatus, assembly GCA_017639675.1. Classification (NCBI taxonomy): domain Eukaryota; kingdom Metazoa; phylum Chordata; class Actinopteri; order Galaxiiformes; family Galaxiidae; genus Aplochiton; species Aplochiton taeniatus. Next base: position 16,121,212 of record CM030174.1, on the reverse strand, counting down.
TTGCTGTTCACAATCCATACCTTCAGTTTAGCTGTGCACTTGTGAAAAAAAGTTTGTTTTAACAACAAAAGGAAAAATACAGTGTTTGTATATGATATTTGTAGGATATGTGTATGGTTCTTTATAAATTCACTCAAATTATGGGCAAATAAAACAATTTAAAATGTGCCTGCTTTTGTAACAAAAGAAACCGGTTTTATAACAACTTTAATCAAATTGAACGAGTTACTACACGTTACATGTGCATATTACTGTAACTATCTTTAGGGGTTGGTGGTTATGAAGATGCCACAAATCATTAGGCTTATATACTTTGATTAAAGGACACTTTAAAGATGATTCTCTTAAACTGGGGAGCACAATACAGGGGCATATTCCAAACTGCTTAGTGTTCCTATTTGTATAGACCTGCTCCTGTATTTGCTGCCAATGCTAAAATATTCAAAGCATTGCCGTTTTTTCATACGAACAAAAATCCCAGTTGCAGTTTCATTTCAAATGGTGTTGCCTACCATATAATTGAATAGATATGAGGCATTGGTCCCATCTAGTGGACTATTCAATAAGAAATGCACCAGTCTAAAATGGTAGAATGTCTATTGCACATCAGCCATTGCCACACTTGCCCTTGGACTAGACATCAATGACCCGATTGTGCAGTAATAGTTTTAGAAACTGAAAAGCAAACATAAAATAGACCATCAATCTCTAAGCATCTAAATTTACAACAAACATAGAAGTAAAATTCTATTACAATAATGATACGTTAAAGATGAAACAATAACTAGCCATTTTCTTTTTTTAATTTATTTTTGGTCTTTCTTTAAAATACAAAACCAAAACACAAAATATAACATTTACAAAACAGTTTTATACATGACTTAGGCAACATAAAGCGACTTCAAGACAATGATTTTGGTGACTGGGTGAAACCTTGAGGTAATGTATCTAAATGTTCAAAAAAAACAACTACATTTAAAATACTGAGTTAGTGCAGTTTCTTTCAGTAGTGCTATGGTTCTAAATTAAATAAGTCCAAAATTCATGTGTTCCAAAATGCATAACGTTTTCCAAACATTTAAAATGTATGTTGAGATTCTAAGTCTGGTGCATCTGACAGACGTAAACTATAAGAACAACAAACTCATTGGTGTAACACATACACAAATCAGAACACCCATGCTCCCAACTGACACATACTCTAGTTCCAATGGTTGCCATTTCAGTTGGTTTTCAACACCTATTAACATACAATCAGGACTACCTCAACTTTGATGGTTCAAATGGATGATGATTGTTAGATGGTTGTGCCACATTTCTATTAGCAAGAACATTCTTTGAAAATAAAAGAAATACATTACATATGTTCCAACACGCCAAATTGTACAGTAAAAAATAATTAATAGAAAAATTATCAAGAGCAAAGGAAAATAACAAATTATTGGATTTGGGCTTCATTAAGATGCAACAACCCAGAAGTCGAACATTTCTAAAATTCAGAAATGGTAGACAAAAGGTTGGCAAAGCTTGAACCAAATAACTTTAAAACCTAGTGTCAAATACCAAAGACAAGCTATATAAGCAGCTCATTTGTTCTGCACTCCATTGCATGTTTACATTTTTTGTGGGAGGAAACATTTTTGTCAATGCTTCTAATGTTTCACATTCAAGACATGGCATCAGTGATTCAACATCGCAGATTACTTTTTTTTTTTTTTTGTTCCTTTGGATTTATGCTTTTAGATGATTTTGCATTGGTAGGTAGATTCAGCTAGCATTATTTCATATATATTTATATACATGCATTCAACTTGATATGGGTCCAGAAATAAAAACAAACCAAACTCCCTTCTCATCGCTTAGTAAAGGTTATAGCTATAAAATGTTGCAAGACAGTCCACAAAACACAATAGTTTGCATGGAGACTTTGCAATCGGAGGCAAGATATGCAGCAGAGTTGAGAAAGCCATATTCCATTGGGGGCATTGGTAACAGGGTACATTCTTCATTCCATCCAAATTAGCCTCTTTTGACGGCGTTTGGTTTCAGATTTACATTAGGTTTTGAAAAGAAGGGCAATTGGTTGGAGACACAGGGAGGGCAATCAGTCCAATTGTTAAACACTGGACTGGACTGTGTGCATATCTACCATCTTTTGACCTAGACAGAGGAATACAGAGAGTCTATCAGTCATTTGAAAAGAGGCATACTTTTCATCCAGGAAGACAGAGAGTATAAAAGAGAAACATCAAGACATGAGTTCACATTTGCAATCGTTTGATTGGATAAGGAGGACAAACCGTTTCAACTCACAGTGCCATTGGTTCACCACTGAGGGGTCACATAGCTGTAGGTGGGTGTGCCGGGGGGTCGATAAGTGGGCATCGTGACAGGGTGAGGGGCAACAGGAGCTGGTGAATGAGTAGTCAACAAAGTTCCTGAAATGGAGAGTGCCGTTTGACTCGTGCCAATTTAAAACGCTCAAGGTCAGACTCAGTGCAACTCTTCAGCCTACGAGGTCTAATTAGGCGGAGCCAACGAGTGGACCACCAAAACGACAAAATGCTCACCTGCGGACATTGCCATGGTAGTCCCCGCTACCATCCCCATAGCGACGCCATTGTGGCGAGGAGGTGCGATGGGCGGGGCATACATGGCAGCTGGCATTCCGTTGGGCTGCACCACCGTAGTGTGGTGTATGACATGCGGTGGAGCTGCATACAGGGGCTGTGTGTAGTAAGTGCCCTGTTGTTGTGAGGGTAAGAGTGCCTGGGTCAAAACGCAAAAAGAAGCTTTCGATAAGATCTGAACATCAAAGCCAGTGATATTCATTTAATTGAACTAAATTGGGAGAGGGACTCAGAATAAGAGATCCAAGGTTATGAAGGCTAGACTATTGGTTCCTTCAGGATGTACATTTCACGTGGCAAAAAAAACATTTGCGCTAAAAATCCAACTACTACAAATTGGCATAGCAGCAACATTCCAGTAGGTCTTACAAACAGTGTGTCTGCAGGCAAATCGACTGACCTGTGCATAAGGATTCTGCTGGGGGTATGTGCTCCTCACAGGGTAGACTGCCGCTGGGTATGGGCTGGGTGATGAGGAGTAGGGGGGAACCGCACCCGTAGTGGGGGAACAGGACATTTTGAAAGGCGTACCTGGAGCATAACCTGGAAGATATGTGAGCCAAGGCAGTGTTACCAACAAGCTACCGCTCAACTTCACATGACTCTCTCTGAATCCGCAGGAGGAACCCCATAAGATATAGAAAATTAAGACCGGAAAACGTTCAAAATCATTCTCTGCCTCCCCAAGTTGGGCTCTGATGTCGAGGAAGCACAGCAGTGATGGAATCATGACACTAAGAGAACATAATCTAGCCGGGTGATAACGCAGCAGCAGCAGCAGCAGCCTGCCATCTGCACTGGGCCTAAATGGAAATCCTTCATCGGGCTCATTTACTGAAATAGCTTCACTCTTTAGTAGTCGGCTATCACAGTAACTGCTGGCCTGTTCATCTGTGACTGAGACGGAGAGCCTTGCGGGTCTTAGGGCCTGTCCTTTTACCTGTGGGGAAGGCAGGGCTGGCCCCTGGGTACATGTTGGGAGTGTATGCAGGTGCAGCGGCGTAGCCAACAGGAAAGCCAGCTGCAAGAAGAACAAATGGTCAAACAATTTACGAGGAATTCTCATCCTGTTGATTCCTAGTCTTTTTTTTTTGCTGGACATGTAAGCATGTAACCTCCAGAAAACATGCATTTTAAATCATTGGGAATATTGAGATGCAATAATAAAAGGATGGTAACGGTAGGCTTTACAACCACGATTTCTATGCCTCACTGCAAATAGAAATGCGCTAATTATTGGGGCCAATAAAAATTCCTAATAAAATATATGGTAAGTCTGGCAGATCGATAGATACTGATACCGTTAAATGTCTGATTCAGCCTGACACCATTTATTTATTTATTTTGCAGCCTTATACAAATGATACCCCACAAATAAAGTGCAATTCTATTGTCAAGAATTGAAATAGTTTAGGCTTACCTGGGTATCCTATTCCCTTATGATTAGCATAGGGGACCCCTGTTGGTGCAGGGCTATAGACTGGATTCATTGTGGCACTGGCAGAGTCTTAAAAGGAGAGATGACAATAAACAGCTGTTTAAAGTTTGTAGTACACGTTTAAAATAGTAAAATAGTATATCACTAACAAAAGTGATATACCACGCAGTAGTTTGACTCAAGCCAAGCTTTCACTGTAACAAAAAAGCCATTGGGAAACGTAACCTATAGGCATATTATTTTATGTTCTATCCAAAACTAGTGAGGCCTATGTTCTCAGTTCTGTCTGAGGCTAACACTGAACACTAACAAAATGAAGCTCAGAAAGGATGAGGTTTGTTTGTGCCCAAATACGGGACTCGATAAATGACAAACCTCACACCACGAGTGTAATAAAACCCCTGAACAATCATGATATGTCAAATTATGAAAATGTGGCATATTTACCCAGAATTGATTTGGAATATATAAATATATGCCACCTTCTTTCATCTTCATCAAGTTCCTAAAAATATGACATCAGGAACAAATCTTTCTAATCTAAAAAAACAGAGTTCTTCAGACCCAAAAATATGAACAAAATATTTTGGTGTCAAGATGCATTACTGACATGGACAATATGGACCTCAGATAATCTGGAACAGGCCTCTTAACCGTTCCCAGAGTTAAAACTAAAAAAAGTTGAAGCCGCGTTTCGCTACTATGCAACAAACAGCTGGAACCAACTTCCAGAAGAGCTGCAACTCGCTCCAAGCCTGACTACTTTTAAATCCAGATTAGTAACATATATGTTCTTGACTGCTTTTGGCTTATACGTATGAAATGTGCTTTAGAAACAAATTTGATTTGATTTACTTTGAGAAGAGAATTTATTTAAACAATTGTGTGTTCACACATGACTTACCAATACAGTTAGATCCCTGGATGTTGCTTTATGGTGGACTAAAAACGAAATAGATAGCCTCATTTACTACATTAGTGTGATTCTTTTCAATTAAGTTTGGTACCGACTGCCCTTTGGAGAACTTTTTTTTTTTTTGTATGAGCTCCATAAAACAGCTATTTAAATTGTCCTACAAACTGTAAATTATAAAAAGTAAAAAGAATGTTTACACTTGACTAAATGAAATCCTGAAGGAGACCAGTTACATAACAAATCAAGTCCATTTAAAGTATTAATCATTTGGATCCAGCAATTGTAAAAACTGCTGTTCCTGATGTTATATGGGTAATGATGATGACAAACTCCTAATGATATTCATCTCCTTTTACATAGAAGTGGTTATATTACTAGTTTGGATCTATAACGTATTCCTAAATGATCTATTTCTACCATTTGAGGGAGAAAAATAATTCTCATTTACCACTAACTCATACTTATCTCAGACTATCCCATCTCTATATGGCACTAGGTATCTGGCTATTGAAATTATCTTTCATAAAAACATCATTGTGGTTTTATAATGGATCCTCTACCAAGCTACTTGAACATTCTTAAAATGTCAAGTTAATCTTGGCATATAAATATATTCTTTTTTTATTTGAACATCGAGTCCTTGAATTCACATAAGAGAATGGTTTACTCAAGAACATGAATCAATTCCATTGTCTTGTATCGCTTCCGTTTTTATCTGATAACACTAACACTATAAGCAATGCCTTAAAGTAAACACCTTCATATCCACCTGCTTACACATCGTAGGCTAAATATTATTTTCACTTTTTTATGTTGTTGAAAAAATGTAAGAACTTTGTACGGAGCCAGCTGGGAGCTTGACGTTTAACAAGCTCACACAAGCGCGAAGTGTACATTCAGATCCAAACAACCCCATTTATTTCGATAACTGTCCAAAGGCTGTTCAAGCAACACAAGCACGAGGATAATACAGATGGAAGTAGCGGGCTCTAGCGCACGGAATTTCCAACATGCTTTAGCCTACAAACATCATCAATACAGGTGGACACAAGGAGGCCATGAACACAGGCTGTTATGTTATAAGCATTACTAGCTTACAGTTTAAAAAAAAAAGACATGTTTACGAAACCATACTAGCTAGTTCAGAGTACGGCTAGACCTAACACAACAGTTTTAAAAAGATGGACACAGGCTACTGGTTAAAGAGAACGGGATAACCTAAAGGCCGCGGGGTGGCATTGCAATTAAGATCTCCCCGCATCAGTCACCCTTCAGCCACTCTGCGTCTTTTATCTTCTTGGCATTAAGAAATGAATCAAGATGTAGGAACACTGGCTCTACATATTGAAGTCGATTTTGTTATAAATGCTACTTACGGTTGCAAGTTATTATGTCCGTCAGCAATTATATTATCCTGCTCTTAATTTTTGTGTTTTGCTTTCACTGACTGATGATGTTTGCTGTGGCTGTAGCTGTTGCGACGCTCACTACGCACCAATCAAACCGCTAGTCAGCCACTTGCGTCACTTCCGAGAGCCAGGCCACGTGACACGTCCTTAACGTAACCATTTTTCTGTCTAGAAGTTATGTCCAAGGCTTACCAATAGGCCTACACACATTTATAATACATAATATGACCCATGTTAAAGTACGCTACATTTATATTTAGCATAAAAATAAACATGATACAAAAAGGATCGGTTGTAAAACGTTGTCATCAACAGATGCAGGATCAGTAGACTGTTCCCAACCTTATGTAGGACCGTTTAAAAGATCGGAACTGACTTTCAGGTCGGCATGCAGTCTTGGAAGGGGTATGCAAAAAAAATACTCAAATAATAATATTAAGCCGGACAAAAATATTGAATTAGATAAAATCTACTATTTAATATGTTTTGCATTACACTGTAACATTTAGTTTAAGGAAGTTACATTTTAAATGTACATGCTACAGTAAATTGTGCTACCGCTTCCGAGACCTTGACGCATCGTTTTCCCCCTCCAACCCACCGAGTCGAGGAGCAGGATCACTTCGCTATTATTGCCGTGATTTAGTTGTACAGCATGAGATATGGCTCGATTAAGCTCACTCTAGACAGTAATTTATGCTTTGGCGCATATTTATATTTATATATACCTAATAAGTATCAATAAATAATCTCAAAATGTCGGGAGCGGCATCTGGAGGTGCGTCCAATTGCATAGGCGCAGCCGCGGCCAGTTGTAGTTCAACCGGGTCCTCTTATAATGCTGGTGGAAGTGCGGGAGTGGCAAGCAGGTTGCCTAGTCGGGTTCTGGAGCACATATTATCTTATTTAGACTTGCCTGATTTAATGCGGTGTTCGTTAGTTTGTTGGCATTGGAACAATTGTCTCGCAGACGAAAATAGTGAGGTATGGCGGAGTCTGACGGCCCGCACTCTCAGCGAAGAGGCTATGCGCTCTGATATCCTCTGCAACCTGCCTACGTACAAGGGAAAGGTTTGTTTACTACTACATCAATTGAGTCATCATCTTGAACTGCTGTTGCCTCTGAATGTTTGTTAAAATGTATGCACAACATTTTCGTTTAGGTTGACTAGTGCTGGTCAATTTTGTTTTACTTAATCCTGTTATTGATACACAGTTTGTTTTATATAGGTTGCCCAAGCCAACAAAGCATGCCCATGTACTCCTTCCTATTCTCTTGATCTGCAGAGTCAGATTAAATTAGATCAGCTGAAGCCATTCAGCCTATCACATAGTCATTCCAGATGTGTTTTATTGATACAGTACATGTACATTGGAGGATGGCTGTTTCTACATATGACCGCATTTTTGCCTCCCACAGCTCAAATCCTATCAGCATGCTCTGAGTTCCCATGACTGCTCACGAAACGTCTATGTCAAGAAGAACGGTTTCACTCTGCACCGTAACCCTATTGCCCAGAGCACTGATGGAGCGCGTGGCAAGATAGGCTTCTCAGAGGGACGTCATGCCTGGGAAATTTGGTGGGAAGGTCCCTTGGGCACTGTGGCAGTTATTGGCCTCGCCACCAAACGGGCAGCTTTGCAGTGCCAGGGTTATGTTGCGCTCCTCGGCAGCGATGACCAAAGCTGGGGATGGAACCTGGTGGATAACAATCTGCTCCACAATGGGGAGGTCAACGGTAATTTCCCCCAGTGCAACAATGCTCCTAAATACCAGGTAGGCTTCTCAGCATAAACATTAAATGTGTCCTAATCTTAATTCTTGGAGAAATAAGATTTATTTTATTGCTGTACCGATAAGTATGGTATTGATGTGAATCCAATACGTTGTTTTTAGGTTTTGGTTAGGAATGCAACTTTAAAAGATAGCACTCTTTGCCAGTTGCCCTCTTTGGGAGCTCGTCTTTGGCCAAATATCTGGAGCTCTGATCATATCATAGCTCATCTTTATTTCTGCTATTTCAGCTTGTTGGTAATGACTAACTGTAACTCTTTATATTTGCTTGTACAGCCTAACATTATAGTGCTTTTCAGTGTAACGCTGTTTGCCCACAGATCGGAGAGAGAATACGAGTGATTCTGGATATGGACGACAAGACCTTGGCGTTTGAAAGGGGCTTTGAGTTCCTGGGTGTGGCTTTCCGTGGGCTGCCCAAAGCCTGTCTGTTTCCAGCTGTTTCGGCTGTGTACGGCAACACTGAAGTCACCATGGTGTACCTTGGCAAGCCTCTAGATGGATGAAACCAGTGAGGCACCCTCGACTAAAGCTTGACCCTCCACCACAATTGAATTGATGCGAGCATTGAAGAGTATGAACGATCCTCCAGTTTGTCTGTACCTCGTTATTCATTTTTTGGAGATGCCTTTACAGTCACTATATGGTAGAACCAACAAACATGGCTTCATTCCAGTTAGCCCCAAAGAGAATGACTTTGTTTGTTAAGGCCTCCAAAAGAACTGTTTACATTCCACTGCTGCTGGAATGAAACGCTCATTCAAAGTCTGGAGTGAGATTTTGTTTGGACCAAAGGGGAGTGGAAGTTGGAGGGGTGGGCTTTTTAAGTGTGTCTGTATCAAGGTGAATGTATCCACCTCAGCTGCTGGACCTTTAATTACCAAGATCGTGGAAAACCTAATTACATTTTCTGAAGTAAGCTGACACTACGTAAACCTGCACATGGGGTTTTATGTCTGTTTCAAAAAGGCCAAACCAAATATGTACTGTTAAAATAATTCTATCATGTTAAAATATTGCATTACAATAATCACAATAATCGTTCTGAACACTATAGGTTAGGCCAATAAACAATATTTTGATCATATATGACCAACCGTATATGGTATGTAGGATATTCTAATCTGTTGGGCAAATGCACTCTTCCTGTCAAGTTGAGTAAGCTTTATTTTGTTTGACATTTTACCAGATAATCTCTGAAGTTACCTTCACTTATAAGTGTACTCATCTGGTGTAATGATAAACCCCCAAAAGGCAATTTTACTTTTCACATTGTTTTCCTATGAACTGAACCAAAAATCATGTTTTGGGAGGATTTGGAAATATACAAAATGTTCTATATATTGCAACAGTATCTGGAGTATGACAAATATAAACATTTATATTGAATATTGGCCCCAACAGTTTAGCATATATGTGTGGCAAAGTCTTTAGCGCAAGTATAACTGCCATGGAGGATAACTTCATGCCAAACATAATGATGCAGTCTTTGCAAAATTATGTTGAACATGTTGAAAAACAAAGTGGGGACTGCTCTTTACTATTGTCAGCCCATGCATGATGTTGGCAATTATTGTCTCACTTAAATTTGCATAGAAAGAACATTAGGCCATTGTGAAGGCCTGGACTTGTACAATGTTACTGTGTATTCCCTATTTGATGTTGTATTTTATGCTATTTATTTATAGGTTTTATCCGTGGTACTATTAAGTGAGGTCATTATGCCTTCAAATAAAGTCATGGTGCCAGTTGAGGTTTTCTAAATATCCCTTTTCTGCCGTGTGAATGTAAAATGTGCATTGGTTTAAATCAAATTAGTTAGCTTGTTACTTTTTCCTAATTTTTACACAATTCTTAGCTTTGTCTGCTGATTAGTTCAGATCTGCATGCTTGCACAATGTTTTAGAAATCTTCAGTACGTTCATTGATTTCAAAATAATCAAGCCATGTTTGTACCCAAGTGCTCAAACTGCCTATGGAATAGTTAGCAGTAGACAGAGAACCAAATCACTTGGTAATCATGCAGAAATCACTCAGTCCTCAAACATTGATGTATCCCAAGCGTTGTATTTGATCTTGTTCCACAAGAGGGCAGTCACTGACTTTAGACTAGATAAGAGCACCACCATCAAAACAAAAGATACACTGGGGCTTTACAGTATATCTTTGGTTATGAACAACTAGTATTCACTCCTGATGTCACATTCACAGATGCTTTCTCATAAACTGGCAGAAGTTCTGAGAGATTTGAGAAAACCTTTTTTTTCTGCCACCTATCAGGTTGTCATACACATTTTCTGTTAGTCCACTCGATTTATTGAATTGTGCGGTAGCAAACCCAAAAAGTCACTCACAAAACAAGGAATCAGAAGTGGGGAAAAAGACACGGATGAAAATGGGAAGGAAGCAACAACAGATCATCACCCCTTTCGATGGGCAGCTTCATCACTTCCTGATTCTAATTCCCTATTTGAAGGCCAACAGAACTATGGGAATAGACTTTATATGCACGCTGAGCCAGAAGTTGTAGTTGACCACAAAATCAATTTTCAGTCTTGCTCGTTAGCCTGTTTGTGTGAAAGAGAGGGAGTGACAGAAGAAGTAAGTTATGTATGTTACTGTTACTGATTAGTAGTAGCATTTAATCAGAATCATTATGCTTGCCCGTTGCAAGTTTCAAAGATGGTTGTCCCGAGGTTCAGGTGGTACTCTACCTAAACTCAAATGAGTGGGTTGAGTACTGAAAGTATGTGTACTTTTGCATTACTATCTTCATCTGTTCCCTGTTGACTGAGAGTTGTCTTTTGGGGGGTGGGGGGGGTGCTGTAAATGTGACAGGCTGAAGTGTCAGGCAGGAAGGGTGTGAGCGTTGGCTGGCTTCCTTTCTAGTATATCTGATGATCAAAACTAGAGCGGGGGATGTTAAGGGTGTGTTATCAGTTGGTTTTTGTGGTTTCTGCTACATCATTAGCAGTGTCTTAAGCTTTTGGTAATATAAATATGCTTTGTGAATACCAGTCAATCATGTATTCTCATTGGGGTTCACCCCTTCCTCCAGGGTTGACCAGTTTAGTTCTATTCTGATGTGCTTATTTTTGGACAAACATTCAAATCTGATGGTAGATTCTTTACGCAGTACACTTGAAAACCAATAGGGTCCCACAGTGTGTAGAATAGGCCTGACCCAAGCTTGAGAACCAAAGTGTGATCTCAGTTGTCCATGTGACTTGGTTTCCGTTTGCCTGCTTCCGCAAATACTAAAGAAGCAGCAGAGGAGAGCGCTTTCACTCGCATGCATGAGAGAATCCACGCACAGCATGAGAACACGCCGATATGGTTTGGAGGATAACCGTCCATGGCTTTGGACACCCACTCCTAACCACCAGTGTAAGTGAATGCGGGTTGCAGGCTACAGGTAGGATCATGTCCATTAAGCTGTGGTAGTCAGTAAACTTTATCAGAGCCCTGTCGATATTCACTAAGAACCATAGAGAACCTTTACTTCAATATAATTGTCTGATATTGGCTGTTAGAAATCCAATATAATAATAGATGCCAATATACTAAGTTTTACACTTGGACAGGACAGTTGCATGACCCAACAGCTTTGAATTTTATTTGATTCCTGCCATGTTACTATAATAATTTATGTATATATTGATTCTAAGTTTGTAGTACCCATTATGGAAATGCACAACATACTCCTTAGTTTTTTTTTTATAATTATATACTTTGTCATTCAAATTTGTTAACATTAGAATTTACTAAATTTAATTTAATTATGGACATTTCATCTTGACTCTGCAGTATGTTGGTCAGTTTTTACACCCTTGGTTATCAATTGCTCTTAGTGTCACAATAAACTGAAAGCTTCGAAATTATGAAACCTTGAACATGAGAAATTCTTTTGCATTTGGAAGCATTTAGTTAATTTTTGTTCACTACTTCCAGTCTTTTCTCATATTGATTTAACAAGAGTGAAACAACAGCTTTCACACTTTCAACATCTGTAAATCGTTCTGCATGTAACCAAGCAATGCTAACATCTGATTCCTTTCATTGTCTCAGCAGAACATCTTACCTTGAAGATCCTGGGATGGCCTAAACCTAGGAAACAGTCGTTCTAAACAGCACATTAGCAGCACGTACCCAGGTGCATACTATGTTCAAATATAGTGGGTAAAAGCCTTCTATGAAATGTATCATAAATATACCTCTCTAATGGTAGTTGACCTGGGTTTGATCCCACTCTTTCTCATGCTCTTTTTGTTTCTTCTAATCCTGGACAGTGATGGTGTTATAATGCCAGGCCAAAGGTTCAACCCTACCCTGCTCTGCCTCTTGCCATTCTGGATGTTCATAACGGTTGTCTCCTGCTATCCTAACCACAGCACTTGTAGACTGGTAGGATTTGCAGAACATATAGGTTTTTACTTCAAATCCATATGAATGGCTTTGTGTTGGTTTACAAAATAAACATGATTTATATTTACATGAAAAGTTTATTTGAAAATGAACTACGTTCTTTTTGAATGAGGAAATATCCCAAATATCGGCAAATCCTATATAGAGTACTTATATTTGCAAGTTACATTTTAAAACAACAGTTCAACAGTTTCTTAACCCTCCTATTATGCTAGAAAATTGTTTACATCTTAAGTGTTAGCGGGTCAAAATAGAACCTGGGTTAACATTTATTATCAAGCATTATTTGTGTACTATCAATACACAAATATCGATTATCATCCAGTAAAGTGTTGTACTTCATGAGTAACTTATCATTTATTCATACCAAGAAATATATTTGTACTTTTGTATTTTTTGGACTTTAGACCACATTTACCTTCTTCCAGGCCTATACCAATAGTTTCCCTTTTTTTATTATTATAAAAATTATTTTAAAGGCACTGTTAATCCAATATTCATTGGACATGATGAAGAAAACAGGCAAATATATTGCAATAACATAACTTATTTAAGTTAAAATTAGCAAGTATTGTAACATCTGTTGTGTTATGGGACAGAATTCACCCCTATATACCTCTGTATGAAATGATGATAGATCAATTTAATTAGAGATTAGAGATTAAAAATAAGACTTTATTTAGCTCAATATAAAAATGGGGATGAGGCATGTTGGGGGCTTTTTTTATGCTGCCTGCCGCATACCACTCTATGGATAACTGACATTCACTACCGGGTCAAAAACTGTTCATAGGCTTTAAAAAACAAGAAACATTTAACAAATTGGGTTTGCTGTGTTTGTTAGGTAATTGTTGACCAAATACAAATGAGGGTATACTGGAAATTTCTAAACTGGAAAATGGATCAAATTTGACCTTAACACAAAAAGAAGGTTACTTACCTGAAAGTGTTTGATTTATTAAAAAGTCCATGGAAACCACTGTAGATGGAGTTAACCCAGAAATATCACAACACGTGAATAATGATTTTACAAACACATCAAATAGATAAATGATAGAAATAACACAAGAAAATGTAATGACCCAATCCTTAATCTCTCCCTCTCTCTTTCTCTCTCTCTCTCTTTCTCTCTCTTTCTCTCTCTTCCCTTTCTCTCAATATAGATACAAAGAATGGCGCTCTGTAACGAAGAGGGACTCTCCTCTGTGCCTGTAGATCTACCAGACACCATAGAGGAGCTCTACCTTAACCACAACACCATCCAGACGTTACAGAATTATTCTATCTCCAGTTACCCCTCCCTAAGCACTCTAAGTTTAGCTGGAAACAATTTGGAAGCATTAGACGCAATGGTTTTTCACAACTCAGTAGAAATAACCAGTCTAAATTTAGCTGACAACAGTCTTCACACTGAATACCACAGGACCAGTGTTGCGCTTCTTGCATTAAATGGGCTTAGAATTCTAGATCTCTCTGAGAATGGGCTTACGGACAGTATGGCCTCTATTCTTCTCCTGAACTTGACATCATTAGAGTACCTCAATCTGTCCGGGAACCTCCTACTGAGACTGGACGAGAGCTCATTGAAGGACCTACACCAGCTTAAAGAGCTAGACCTGCAGAAGAACATGCTGTTTGAGATTGACAATGCCTTTGAGAACACGCCTAAGCTTCAGAGACTCAACCTGGCCTTCAACTATCTCCCCTGTTTGGTTGCCTTCCAGATGACTCAACTAATAGTCCTAAATGCCAGTCACAATGCAATTGAGTGGTTCATTGCCAATCAGACTGTCGATGATACTTTCAATCTGGAAACTTTGGATTTAACTGATAACAAACTCCTATTTTTCCCTTTTCTGCCCACCCACAGTCGGCTTCAAAACCTTTACCTATCCCAAAATAGGGTTAGTTTTTACGAACACCTGGATGATAATGCAACCTTCCCAAACTTGACCAGGAGTGTTGAGTTCTACAATCTGAAAGGGAGCTTGACCAATGTCACGGCCCAGCTTTGGGAAGAAGGTCTACATGGAGACATCTCCTCTCTGGTTTTCCTTGATCTGAGCCAGAACCAAGTGGCATACTTCCCTCAGGGATTCATCAGGAAAATGCCTGCCCTGTCCAGACTTCGCTTAGGGACAAACTGTCTGAAGGTCTTAAATATTAATTTAGAACAGTTGCCAGCCAGTTTATATGAGCTGGATGTGAGTAATAACAGGTTGACGGAGGTCGTGGCCGACCAAGCTACGTTAAAGTTGCTTGGCAATCTGACCTACTTTAATCTGCGGATGAACGACCTGCAGAGGTTACCATTAAAGTTGTTCTCCTCTTTACAGAGTCTCAGGTCAGTGGATATCAGCTACAACGGGGTAGGGATATGCTCATCCGAAGTAGACATTGAACACAAAGGCAACTATTCTGATTGTTTGGTGTGGAAAAACATGTTCTCTTTAAGGCAACTCTACCTTTCAGGATGTGACCTTGGAAGAATCCATTTATCAGCATTTACAGGGACGCCCCTCACACACTTAGAATTGTCAGACAACCCAAAGCTCATCATCGAGCCAGGGTCAATGAATAGCCTTAGCAGCAGCTTACAGCATCTAAACTTGGGCAACACAGGCATACAAACTTTAGATTTCTCCCCTTTCCAAAACTTGAAATCTTTGAACATTTCAAGGAACTGTCTCTCAATTCTCCCCCGTTCACTTATGGAGCTTGAGCTCCACGTGCTGGACCTGAGGGACAACAAACTGACCTATATTTCTTCGGACCAGGCCAATGTTTTAGCCCCAAAACTCAAGTCTATTTTTCTTCTTGGAAATAAATTCAACTGCTGCCAGCTGGAATGGTACATCATTTTTAAAAGCACAAAAACAATCAATATTGTTGGACAGTCAGACATAGCATGTCAAGATCTTGCCAAAAGGACACACAGACTCACACTTTTCGACAAAATAATATGTGGTGACATGAATCAGGACTCCATTTTGTGGTACTTAGTGTTTTTTGTACCTGTTTGTCTGTCTCTCTTGGGCATAACGTTCATTTATTTTCTCACCTTTAACCCTAGACTACTTCCAAAGACTATTAAGAAGAAATGCTGGAGACCAATACCTTATTGATAAACAAATCTAATTTAAAAAACATTGGTTAATGTGGTGAAAAGGTATAACTATTGAAGAACTGCATATACTGTTAAATTGTATGTGTCCGTTACCATTATGTACTCATTATGGTTCATCTTTAATAACAATTAACTTTTGGGATACAGAGTGAAAAAGCTAAGATAAAAAAGATACAGGTCTCAATTTCAAACCCCATTCATTTTTTTGGTCCATTGCCTAAATGTGCATTGCTGATCGATGTAGGCTGTGGTTCACACCAACCCTGTCTCTAGGGCCGCGATGAGAGAATGTGGCTGCATTCATCATGTGTCTTGTGGTGTGTGTATGTGTGTGCGTGTGTGTGTGTGTGGGTGTGTGTGTGCATACCAATATGCAGAAGTACTGTGATGCAAACTGTTTCTAAAAGCAGCAGAGGAAACAAGAAATTTCCTGTTTTGCTGAGATCTGCAGCAACTGCCCAGTTTTGTATCTCAGAGAAAATGGTTTGAGGTTTCCTTTTTTATTTGTGAGATACATCTACATCTAGGGTCACACTGAATTTGATCATTTGGTTTGTGTTGCACACATTAACTCCTCATTATAGTCATTAAAACTATACCTTTCATATCGACTTGAGTCAAACGTTAAAGCCAACACTCACATTTGATGATACAAATAGTCAGACACTATACCATACTATATACACTATAGCAACCATGCTCACACATTACCTTTAGTGGAGAGACAAGATATACACCATCTGTGTACGTCAGACACAACTTACTGGTTCTGTGGAGTTCTAGAAGTCATGGTGTGCAGGCTAACCAGAGTGTGACCAGAATACCACAGTGGTGGTGCTCTGGGTCATGGTGGTTGGAACCAGAGATAGAAACAAAAACTGACAGCGATGTTAGCAATGCATGATTTAGGCCTCTCGTGCCAATGGGCTGGAGTCACAGGGTCCCCCACTCGGAGTGATAAAGCTGGGGGTTCAAGCATGGGGTTGGGCTGTAGTCTCTGCAACTGTGTTCTCTGCAATAGGGGTCAGTAGTTTAATACTCCAGTTAAAAAAATCTTATGGCTTCATAGCTCTCATCCTCCTCTCATTCTGATATTACCAACTTTTGTACCGTATATAGAGAAAAAGCACGTTATGCTTGATGTGACTATTTCCATGATGTGACATAGTTGGTATGTTAACTACGATGCTGACATGAACAAAAAAGGTTAATATTGTTATTTTCTGAATGCACACGATATATCATTAGCTGCTGTGGTGTACCGCTATCCAAAATGAATGCACACTTTCAGAAAGTACCGCTAAAATGGAAACGTAAACTGCTTAAAAAATGATCATTGCAATTTACGTCTTTAGTTTAGTCACACTTGTGCTTGTAACACATTATAGCTCTACATCTTGATAGTGACAAAAACAAAATGTTGTATTCTAACCAAAACATTTAATACTAATTATGTGTAATTCTAAAGCACAGATGAACACACATTTTTGTTGAATTGTATTACTGAAAATGTATTATTGGTGTCGCGGTCAGAATAATAAATAGAATAGTAAACTTGCAAATGGTATGCAAGAGTTTAAGATAATGAAACTCATAAGTACAAAAGGGTTTTGCAAATACATTTCAAAAACTAAAATAAAGATACAGTAATGGTGTGAATAGCCTACAATTTTTCTTTCTAAAGACTGAGATTAAAATAAATATAAAATCTCCTGTTTTTTCTCTTGCACAAAGACTCTGTGTTGAAAAGTGTTAGTTAGCATTGTAATATGTATTTGAATCACCACATATATCTTCAGAAAAAATACCTCAGCTGTCTTTGCTATCTAAATAAGAAAAACTGTATGAATAAAGGTGGAAAACATTAAAGTATAAATACAGTCCAGTGGGTGGGTTTCCTGCATATCCCCATTAAAAAGATACGTATACTCTCTAATCCTGCATGCACCCACCAACACAGTGGATGAGTCAGGTCAGCAAATCTACCTGCAAACTCAGTTGTGTGAAAGTAGGATGACAGTGAATTAATCTGAGGTTTTCAAACTGGCGGAAGCTCAGGGTATTGAGTTTGTTTTAATATTTTTGAGAAGGAACTGTGCAAGGCCCCTCAGCATGTGAGCCTGAGTAACGGGCAGCAGGACCGGAAGTCAACAGCCGGCTCCCAGGCCTCACTTCCACTTAACCCCTTCTTTTCTCTAATATCACATTCATAATTAAAACACAACCTTTCAATAGTACAAATATATGCATTTGTATTAGATACGTTGATCTAAAAACATTCAGTAGAGCTTTTTTTTTTTTACATTTGTCATTGAATTGTGGATAATTAATCGGTCGCTCTTTGCAAATTATTGAGATCAGAAGCCTACAGAAAAAAGGCTTGGTTGCTAATTTAGAAAATATAGATGCAGTAACCATTTATTGACAAACAGGAGTCCTTAATGAGAATTTTGGATAACTCATAGAGGACAATTAAAATAAAATAAAACATGATAAACATCAAAATGTTTCTGTTCCCTATCTTAAAAAAAAAACGAATTAGGGTCGAATGTCATGCAGTGTGTTTAAAAATAAAGAAAAAGCAGATAGGGTATACTTTCTTTTGCAGATATTTAGGATTGTCTTTTGAACCAATCCAAAGAAATTATAACGAGTTTTATTTCTTGATCTCACACAATACATTCTTTGACAGCAAGTATGTTGGCTAACAGTGATCTGTTAGTGGCTATCAGATTCTATAGAAAATACATAATTCAATCTAAGCTGAAATAAAACCTGCAAGGTGCCACATCTACTGTCAACATAATACATTTGTTAATCAATGGAGTCTCCACCAGCCTTCAAACATTGGATTTAAAAAGCATAGGTCAAAACAGATTTTTTTTGTTTTGTTTTGCCTTGTCAATATTCGTCTTGGACAACTTCATTTCTTGTTTTAAATCACTTCTATATTCTTTCCATAAGGCTTGTATGAAAATATGTAATTCAATCTCGATGGAGCTTGACCTAGTTGAAATGTGGAGCAATTGAAGATGGCTAGTTACAGATGTTTTCTTTTTCTCCAATCGGATGTATACGATTCATCTGACTTTGCTTTTATTTGCCAAATGTATTACCCCTCTAAAAGGTTGAAAAGGTAACGTTAGCACCCACGATCTGTAAATGTAATTTGATTTTATTAAGGATACCAAATTTAAACAATGTATCAGAATGACGCTTTTAAGATTAGGTTAGGGCCTATAAACTGTGTACAGGAAACCAACCTTACATGTCTGGCTTCATACGTATGTCCCTACTATCAATACATACATAATACAATACATTGTTGTTTAATTGCCCAAAAAGCTTTCTAATAAAAATAATAAAAGTAATCGAATAAGGTTACCGTTATTAATACTGTGCTCTTAACAGTGTAGTTTCTTACCTTAGTCTTATAAACTAAAACAAGGAGGGAACTTGATATAAAAACTAGTTAATTAAATACATTAATACAGGTGTTTTAGAAAATGTTTATATATCTTTTAACTGATTCTGCACTTCTGACAACTGGTCTCAACCCCCTAATTATATCGCCTGCTGTATGTTATCACTTAACACACACAACAAACAAAGACTATTAGAAGGTGTGACACCTTCACTTCAAATAATCTTGAATTTGTATATGTTATGAAATAAGGTAAATACTAAATAGGAAAACAGTTATCCGATCATTTTAAATAATATAAATAAAAAGAGAAATGGGTGAATCGGCAAGAGAGATGTTAGTACAATATCCCCAGAGCATACGCTACAATATCCTTTATGAAATGCCCTCTACTGGTTGTACTGGAAAACAAACAGGTTTACCATTTGACACCAAAAATAAAGGCACATGGTTTGTAAGACGATTTATTTTATTTCAATAGATAATATTGCATCATCTTAATTCTATGTCAAAGCTGTTAAACATATAAGCTGCAAAAGCAATTCCGTACATATATATATATATATATATATATATATATATATATATATAACATCACAATTTATTAATACAATTCTATGTTAACAGGGTTGAGCTTATAGGGCTAGGAAAAGTGAACTCGAAATACGAAATATGAGACACAAGTCAACAGCTCTTCTTTTAAAAGAAAAGAAAATGTTGATCCCAGCTTAAACTAATTTAAATGAAATATTAGGGTTGGAAATTTGTATTGTTCAGTTGTTTAAAATGCTGTTTTTCTTGAATAATTGGTGCGTTACTACAGTTCAAAGCATTTTCATCATAATGAATATATTTGTTAATGTGAATTTTTACAGGCACTTCAGGACACATACAAAAAGTGGGTCTACTTGTGCTTGGCAATCCTTAACGTAATGTAGGACCTCGCCCATTCTTCTGTCACTCCTTATTTCGAACAGAATTTACTGGAACCCTTCAACGTGACTTACACCAAGTCATCTGTGAGGTTCCATGTTTCCCAGTGTGTGAGATATATATGTATATATATATACATATACATACACACACACACATAGGACTATAAAACGCATTATTTCAAATTAATAATGAACACATAAGAACTGCATCAAACAATGCAAAAAAAATGTAATTAAAATAAAAAAAATGGCTAAGAATTGCATTTTTTTTTTTTTTTTTTTTTTTAACTATTTGACATATTACAAACCTCACCGTTATTGGCACTGGGAAATACCGCATCAAAAGCACTTTAAGGTCACCATCTGAGTAAGGTATATTGTAAACAATATACTCTGTTGCAAACACAAAGACTAGAGAAATTGTGGCACATATTACAAAATGCATCAACGTAATATAAAGTCATGGAAGCGTCTGTTATATAAGCTGCAAAACGCAAAGGGAATAGGGTCCTTTTACCTTCCCTCATTCAACTTCTGTTGATTTACAGAAAGTAAAAAGAAGAGCTTAATGTTCTGGTCGCCATACTCCCTTTCCAGTCATACATTTCAAACTTGTAACAGTTCCTTTTTCTTACACACACCAAATATGAGTTGATTTTTTTCTGATGAACTTGAGTGAACACAAGTGAAAGTGAGCTCCATCCCCAATCCAGGATATAAATATGAGATCCCAGCTGGATTACATTGAAGGCGGCGTGGTTTTCATGGGAATCTGGACCCCTCAACGGCAACTCAGTTCAGTAACTCCAGGTAAGTAATCGGCACTTTTCCCTTCTGATTTCCCCGCTCACCCATCAGCCAATCAGAATCCATGCCTGAAACACTGCTTACCATGATGACCTGGGAAAGGCCACAAACAGTGTGAGATGGAAAAGGGGAAGACATTTAAAACAAAAGAACACACGTACACTCACTCGTACACTCACTCACACACTCTCTCTCTCTCTCTCTCTCTCTCTCTCTCTCTCTCTCTCTCTCTCTCTCTCTCTCTCTCTCTCTCTCTCTCTCTCTCTCTCTCTCTCTCTCTCTCTCTCTCTCTCTCTCTCTCTCTCTCTCTCTCTCTCTCTCTCTCTCTCTCTCTCTCTCTCTCTCTCTCTCTCTCTCTCTCTCTCTCTCTCTCTCTCTCTCTCTCTCTCTCTCTCTCTCTCTCTCTCTCTCTCTCTCTCTCTCTCTCTCTCTCTCTCAAAAACAGGAAGTAAAAAGAAGAAGAAAACCACACAAAATCCGTCCTAGTCAAGATTCAGTATTTCACCTTTCCCAAATTGATCAATGTTGTATTTTGTAGTCAAGTTGAGGCTTCCTAATCCAACAGGACGTTAACAAAGGCCACACCCTTTAGGTGTCTTTTTAAACAAACTGCTCGGAGAACTTGTTCCATCACCCACCTCGTCCGCCAGCAGGGACAGCTCACTGCTACCGGCGGCATCGTAGTCGTAGAGCACCCGGGCCTTGCGGCTGCCACTGGAGCTCCTCAGCTCGCTGAAGCCCCCGGAGCCCGTCGAGCTGCGCCCCATGGAGGGGCTGGGCAGGGAGGCTGAGAGCGGGGCGGTGGGCACGGAGATACTGGCCCCCCCGGCCCCGGACGACTGGTTATTGTTGGAGAAGGACGAGGGGAAACTGGGGGGAGTAGAAAGAACAGCAGCTGGTTAGCCCTGTTCACTGTAAACTAGACTAACGCTATCCAATGAGGCTCTTACACGGAGCAGCCTTCACTCAAAATGAGCTGGAACTGAATACCTGCGCAGTTGTCGAATAATAATGCAATTGATCAAGTATGCCAACACAATCTTTTCAAGTCGTTCAGCTCAGCTGTTAGATTGACGCCTTACCTGCCCAGCTGCTTTTGAAGATCCACCATGTAGTGGTAACATTGGGCATAGTATGTGGTTTGGGCCTCCACAAAATCATTCAAACAGCGCAAATGGTGTGCCTGAGTATGGCCCCCCCAAAAATAAATGAGAAGTTATCGATTGGGATACAGGTAACACAATAAGTGTTTCCATTCATGATGGAAAATGTATTTACTTTCTTTTTTTCCAGCATCTATCACCCTCCTGCCCAGAAGTGGGCAGTCTAATGCTAGGAAGTCTGATACTGCCAAACATTCACTATAGGCTGTTGACCTTGGGGGACAAATGGTCATGGTTGGTGTGTGGTACATACATGGGTGCTACTGACACCCTCCAGGAGCAGTCGGGTAATCTCCGCCTGTCTGTCAAACTCACTCTGAGACATCCTCAGGTCCATCTCTGCCTGATAGGAGTAAGAGAAAGAGAAGCAAAGATCAGAAACACACCATTTTTAATGTTTAATGTAAAGGAGAATTCAACAAAAACAAATGAGATTTCCAGACTTTTTTTTTTTTTTTTTATGGGGAATGTGATTTTTTATCTCAATAGCTGGTTCCTGAGCTGAAGGAGCAGAGACCAAAGGAGGAAAAGCCCAGGAAAGGTGTCACCACATGATTATGTTGATAAAAACAACAACAATGGAACTAGAGCGCAATGTTCTTTCCATTACAGGACATTACTTTCCTTTGCATTACAGGACAAATGGATGAGGAGTGGACTACAGCAGGTATGGGGGACATAGTCATGAGTGAAATGTGACTGACAGAGTTGTTCTACTGCCAGACACTAAGCAGAGGGTGTCTGATGGGGATACGTAGAGGCAATGAAGTACAGAGAGATTGAAGACAGCAGCTGCTGTTGGGGAGGGAGTTGGGTGGGTGAGGGCGATGGCTAGCTGGGGGCTGTGTGTGTCTGTTTATTTGAGAGATGGCTTCAACATTCCACTTACCTCTGTCACTTCCTCCGGTCACATCTGCGTGTTTGCGTTTAGAAAACAATGTCACAGACATTATAGCCACTGTTACCTTATCGATGTGCAGTTGTAACGTTGTGTATGTGTAGGCAATGTCCTATGTATGTGTTGGGTTGGTTGAGTGAGTCTTTCTGTTTATCCATATTCCACTGCTACACAAATACATGCACACACAGAAACACAAACTCAAGCAAAGATTGCGTGATTGTGTTGGGTGGCTTAGGCAGACACCATGTGCCCGACACAATGCAAAAACGCTGCAGGACTTCATAAAAAAACACCAGGCTCATTCATCATTACTACAGACAGAATCAGATTTTAGATAGACTTTAGCTTGAACCCAGGAGATCTACCATGTCTGTGTTCAATAACGAATTGGTGTGACGGTGTCAATGGACAACACACATCATATTCTGTGTGTGTGTTTAATGTGTGTATTCAAAAATGTTGAGGGGTTTATAATGGTTTGCATTGGGATATCTTTGTTCAGCCAACAGAGGGAATCTTTTAAGGAACGCTCACTAAGCTGATGCCATATCAGTCACCAACAACACAGGCTTGGCCTTGAAGCTAAGGCAAAGGTGAACCTTGTTTGTTCTCTGATCTAGCAGAAAAAGTTGGCATGGCACGCACGCAGGCACCCCACCCCACCCCCCCCCACACACACACACACACACACACACACACACACACACAGCGGAAAAATTGACTCAGAAGAAGTTACTTCAGGGTTTCCTGTTCCGCTATGTAGCCTATTATATACTGTTCTCATTTAACAATTAATAGATTCCTTATTTTGTATTGAAGGAGGCTATCATAGGGAATCATGCTGGTCTGGAGGGTGAAGGCTAAAATGGATAAACAGGATCAAATCTGTTCCAAAGAAAAAGGAACTCCCATTTCCTAAAGCCAGCCATATGACTGTGGCTGAGGGGAAGTGACTTGACCGTGGTTGTGCAACTTGTTTTGCGTCAGTAGTGACTTATGCTACTTCCAAGCCCAGACTGTAGGCAACACCCTTTCATGTTATGCTCCCTGAAGTTAGGCTGTCTAATCAGAAAAAAAGATCACTGTCAATCAGAATCTGATGCGTTTATTTCTTTATATGTTAGGTTTGTGTGTGTTACGTGCCGTTGAATAAAAAGGTCAACACCCAAAACGGATCAGGAAATATCAAGGCAACTGCTACTTACCACCACTCTGGCGTCACCCATCCTGGCTTTCTTTAGCCTGGTTTTCGCGGCATCCAAATCCAAGCGCTTCACCTGCAATAACTTTCGTTCTTTCTGTGCACATTCAGACCAAACAGAGAAAACCAGGTTAACCACACACATTGGTGACACAAATAATGTATTAGGGTCTGCCATAAAGCTCACTGTCAGCACTGATTTGGGTTAATTCCTCTTGGTCACCTGACCAATTACATTTGTTGGCTTTGCAAATGACTAAATATAGGGTTTTAAAGTGCCCATTTTGGATTATTGCATAAACGATATTGTTAAACCATTTCCTGAATATATTCAAACGAATGGCAATTTTCCAGATCACAGGAGACTTTTGTTGTGAGACGGGCAGACAGGCCAGGCTGTGTTCTCCTGCCAATGGAAACTCACTAGGATAGTTTTGAAGTCTCCTTCGAGAAAGTTCCTGAAAGGCGTCAGGAAGTTGGTGGCGGAACTCTGGATGAACTCCCTCTCAGCCCCGCCAATCTGCTTCTCTGTCTCGCCACATTTTATGAGTGCATTCCCTGCGAAAACAGTAGGTATGGGGTTCTTAATAAAAAACCGACATGTCAGCATTAAACTGAGGGCTGCGTACCTTACTAATCTTTGAATGGTTCATTCTACTTTGCCTTCCTTAAATCGCTCTTTTAGCATGATTCCCATGAACACACTGCCATGCATTGAGTGTCATGCTTAACCAGATCAGGATATAAACAGGTATCTCCGCGGATATACTTGCCATAAGCCGTTCCAGGTCCAAATTCAGTCCCCGAGTCAATCATGGAGTGGCCTAGCAACTCGTGGTTGTTAATTCGAGTCGGGACCTTTTTCTCCAGTTTCTCGTACAGAAATTCTTCTATCCGGACATCTGCAGATTGTAAGAGGAAAACTTAATTAGGGGCAAATCACAAGACTAAACTGTGCAGCCTACGCAGTGAATGTAATGTCCAGAGTACAGCAAATTCAGCACCAAGGCATCTAGACTAGTTTAGACTTGTGTGCTTAGGGAAATTAAAATATCTTGTTTTAGCACGAGACGAAACTATGCTTTACAGAGTCTTTGTAAAAAGCCTACAAGAATGGCACCAGCATGCACTTGGTGTAACAGCTTAAAAGTATCTTTACTGCGTGGAGACAAGCTCTATTAACTTGGTGCTGAGTATATCCTTGATACAAATAGTACTGATACTAGCCATGACTTGCAAAGAATACTTAAGCCACAGGAATACCACTGACAAATGGGTCAAATCAATCACTAACTAACTAAGTTTGAGGAATAGACAAATTTGGAGTGGTGCAAAACAGTGAATGTATGAAAGTGTGTGGGCAGTGCCCATGCTGTGACAGCAATGCAGAAACCTGAAAAATGTGGCATCACGCTGTGAGCCCAAAAGAGGGTAAACACCTGAGCATACAGCCTCACTAGCAGCTGACTGTTCTATTCATGTAAACACCTGGAAACATACTGTAGATGGTGGACGTTTCTACAGAACTTGACCCATTACCTACGCACAGAAAGTCTCAATGCTAGCATCTTAATCACTGTTCACAGGCCCGAAAAACGATTTTTCTAGTGTACCATGACATATCAAAGATGTCGTGGGATAGCGGTGTGCACCAGCTACATTCAAGTTGCTAGTTGACGAGCTTGTTCCGACCCCTTCTGCGTGGCATAGATTTATTCGTTTTTTTTTTTTTAAATTGACCTTAAATCCAATTTTGGTTGGTTTGGTGTAAATGTGTTAGAAATATTGGCTAATTTGAGGTTTACGAGCTAGTAAGCTGCACGTTATATGCTGCTTGGCTTCAAGACTGAAATTTGGACAACAAAATTTGACATGCCTGGCAAGAATAAATGGGGGAGAATGTGTTCGTTTCCGAGACAAACATCTATGCAATAAAGGCTTTGCACAAAACCTTTGGAGCCAGTCAATCAGAAAGGTAATTAGTTCAAGAGAACGCTTTTCTTCTGCCAATATTTTAGTCCACTGATGTATATTTCACCTAGGTACAAGCCATAGGATGCATAGTCATTCATTGATTGGTATACAAACTGGAATGATGTATACGTTGTCCTTGTTGCGCCCGTCATGAGATTTGTAAGGTCACCGAGCCTGTTGGCATTAAGGTCAGTGAGGAGGTGAGAAGTGTTTTCTCTTACTTGGGTTTGGTTGTAGTAAAACTTCGGTCTGCTTTAGAATCTTCTCCGTCCATTGTTTAGTGCATTCAGCTCTGGTCAAAAGGTTCTCCAAGTGCGCATCCAACTCTGTCTTTTCAGCCTGACCAAGCTTTTCCTCTGTAAACTGTAGAAACAGTAAGTATGTTTTATCATATTTGTGACAAGCAGCTTGATGATCCAACAGAACTACCAATTGGTCAACGATAACAATTAAAATAAGTTAGCCTCCAGTTAGCTTTGTAACATCGTTAGTTTAACTTAGGTTTCAACTACAGACACTGTAACGTTAAACTAAATTATACTACATCAATCGCTTACTCGTTACGTTACTAGTTAAATAACCGGTTATGTTAGCCTACGGTAACCAGCCAACATGTTAGCCAACAAAAATACTCAGTCCTATTTTGACAATAGCAAACGTCGTTAATAACTTTATTTTAACTTCAAACACTAACTAATTATATAGTTGGCTAGTAATGGCGCTCGATAACTAAATTATACAGCTTTAGTAGTTAACGTTAGCTTTGTAAAACTCTACTCAGAAGCAGATCGACTAAATCAGAAATTAGCTGCCCTAGGCGTAGCTAACATTAGCGAAGTCAACCTAGCTAGCCAAGATAGTTGTCTACTGTCTAGTCTACACAGCTGGCTAGCTAACTAACATTCTGCTAAAATGTAAAACGTTCTCTTACTTGCACAGCACGACTTAGAAAAGTACCGGCATCAGCTGCTAATCGTTTGACGTTAAAATCCATGATTTGTAACAAGTTGAAAACTTAAATTAACGCTAATAATAACTTAAGGTTGAATACGTCAAAGGTGTAGCTAGACAGCTAATATTCCATCCATCAAGAAATGTTGCTAAAAATCAAGCTAGCAAAGCAACTTTTTGGCTTAGCAAAGTTCCACCCAGCTGGATTTGTAAAGACGTCACGTTACGTAGCCGACGTTCGATACAGAAATTTGCATCAGTGAGCCCAGCCCAGTGGCAGAGCCCATAGAAGCAGTGCAACAAGACAGACCCGTATGACAACCAAAACCTAGCTGAATTAGGCTACTGTTAATCATGTAATATTTACCCTAAATACTGTTAGTGAGTAGCCTAATTTAATTTCACTAGGTCTGCAAGTCACCAGCCCTAGCCAATATAATAATATAGAGAGATAGCAGTACCGTACTGTGTACTGTACAGATATACCTGCAAGATGTTGGTAATGATCTCAGCCAATTATCCCAGCTCATACTCTAAAATAACCCATCAAATGATGGGTGCAGGCTGAAAGGAAATGTAAGTTTTATCGATATCAGACACATACATGTAGGCTACAAGTTACTACATTGTTGAGAACAATAGCATTAAAAAAATTGACTTCCACTGGGGGTAAGTTGGCAAACCTGTTGACAGACTTATGCTTTTAAGACGCAGCCTATGTAAAATCATTTAAATTGTAGGACTGGTAATAGCTTCCGACAAAGCCCCTGGAACCCTTACGAAGAGAACGCACTGTCATTCTTGGTTTGAAACCTCTGGCCACCAGGGGTCAGACTGGCCACATCAAGGCCACCAGGGGTCAGACTGCATTTAGGTTCTGCTTTGTTTTGCCCACGTTGTTGCACAGTTGAGCCATATGGCTCTGCCCGATAATGTTGTTTTCAATAGGCAACAAAAAGACAGCATACATTCTAGGTTGAGGATCATCAGGCTATTGGATCGAGGTTCAAGCTCTACTTCTTTTCATGTTTATTACAAGTATTGAGCCCTTACATGTTTTCCTTTCAGTATTATTTGATGTATGTTGGGACCTTTTATATCTGTGGATGGAATGTAATAGCCTATTTGACTTCACCGATCAGACGAGACTAAACAGAGATGAATCAATTGTATGGGTTATTACAGGCTAATTAATGAATTTTACTTGTCCTCTTCATCATTTTTTCAAATACAATTTGTGCACCCATCTTCTGACTTAGTTAAAATGCCCCCAAAAATATATTTGAAAATAACACTTTTGATTATCTGGAGGAAACGCAGAAAATTTTTGAAAACAAACAAACAAAAATAAACAATGAAACACTGGCAGAAGTACATGCTTGTAATTAATACATTTAAAGAGAGGGAATTTGTGCTTTCAATCCCCCCCAAAACTGAAATGATCCTCTCATTGAAATGTGTTGTGGACTATGTGAAGTAAGATTGAATTTTCCCACTAGTATTATCGTTTTAAAATAGGCTTTACAATGCTGACCAATTAATATTCAGGGAGCCAAACATTGTGACAATGAACCTATTCTTCTTGGGTGATTCAGACCAGGACCCTGGACTGAGTGGTTGTGCATAGGCATACAGTACAATAGGGAGTACAGAACATGTTGGACATCACCTCTGCCCTAGTCACCATGGGTTGCTATGGTTGCCAGTTTGATCTATTCCTCGATTAGTTTGTTCATGTTTATGGTAAAAAATATATATAAAAAAACGTTTTCTATCGATATCGATGTACAATGACGAGTAAATAAAAGTTTAAGAAATTAACCAAGATAATATAGTATTGCTTTAATTTCAAAAGATTGCTATGTTCAAACCTCAGTCCATTCTGTGTAGGGCAGTGCCATCACCCTGTCTTCTTCAATCGGAGTGAATCACCCCTGAGTAGTATGACTAAACCTTTTATGAACTCCTCAGAATGACCATAAGCGACCCTACAGGATGGACTAGCCCTCGAGCTAAAGCCTTAAATTGAGATACACAACTGTGAGTGGGCCAGAGGGAACTAGTGTGGAGTCTGCATCTTAGTTCTAACATCTTCACATTAACTTATGGTCACAAATGCCAGCCTACTAAAACGAAATACTCAGTGGCACTCTATATACAAAACAAATCGTGAAACACGGAACTCTAATGCTTAAATGTGATTAGTAATAAAACCGTAGACCACAGCCAACATTCCCCTTTATTAAATTCCTGCTTGCAGCTTACTAATTCTTTACCATGTAGAACCCGAATATAGAGTCTTGTGTCTCTGTTCTTGCCTTCATTGGTGTTAAAGAACACTGTGATTCATTTAAATACACCGAGGAGTACACAGGAACCTCTCACTGTGTAAACAACATTTTGAAAAGCTTTTACTCAAAGATCAGGTCTGTCTACAGTGTTATTTTTTTTAGGGAAAAGCTGTCCATAAGTGGACTCTCTCTCTCTCACACACACACACACACACACACACACACACACACACACACACACACACACACACACACACACACACACACAGAAAATACTTTAACAAACTAATTTAAAGGCCTGGAGGCAATTACCGCAAATCCCAGCTGTGCTGTGTTAAGGGAAGCATAGGAGAAAATAATCGAACGACTTCCCCTACTACCAATGCATAGATTGACATTCTTAAATACAAAGCTCTATTGTTTGACAAATGCAACACATTCAAATTAATCAATAAAAAAATATGATTGTGTCTTATGCATTTCAAACATGTTATTAGTGGAGTCATTTTAAGAAGACGAGTTCATGTTTATGGTTGTCTTAGTCTTGTCTGGTATTTGTCTTTAGCATAGCATTGGCCACGGAGTGCACACAGCACACAAACGTGCTAAAAATGATTTCCTCTTTCTGCATTATTAGTTTGGGATCTTAAAATTTCCGGCCAAAATGTTTTCTAAATCTAACCAGGGGTTATTCAAGAACAAACATTGACATTGTTGTATTTATAATTCTTATAAATTATTATATAAAAAAATCCTGTATGCTCGTACCATTGCAAGTGAGGTGAAATGGTTTATTATTTGTCGTAAAAAATCACAGTTTATCAACTATCAGAATCATTTGAAAGTCCAATTGCGCTACATAACGCAGCTTTTACAAATCAGGGAGATTCAAGTTGCATTCAGTGAGAGACTTTAAAATGCAACTATCATAAACTGGTTTGCACAACTGTAACTTTAAAATAATTACTATTCAAAGAATCTATGCATAACTAGACTCGGTTGACAACCTTCTTCGCCAGCTCCTGTAGCACAGGAAACCTTATAGTCCTGTTCTTCCAAGACTCAGGGATTTCATCGAGGCCGGCCTGAAAAGACGTTGAGAGGGAATATGTTTCGAATGAGTTCAATCTGCTTCTAAGAGCCCCATTCATGTATTGTATACAGTAGTGCCGTTGCACTGCTTAATCTCACATTTGGCTTCAAGTGTCTCTCTTCTATCCATAGACCTTATCACCCACCTGTGCCCCGAAGCAGGCCCCTATGAAAGAGGCCCGGCTGGCGGTGCATCCCCCGCAGCGCATGGTAGCCCTGACCGCTTCGTCCAGCTGGTTCAGAGTCAGGACCCCGTGGAGCGCTCCCTGGAATGCACCGGGCACAGCTGGAGAAGTACACCAGACCATAGGGCAAACGTGGAAAGAGAAAAAAGGAGAGACATGGATACAAGAGAGTTAGAGAGAGAGAGAGAGAGGGAGAGAGAGAGAGAGAGAGAGAGAGAGAGAGAGAGAGAAGAGGAGGAGGGGGAGATTCTGCATGTTACATTATCGACGCAAAGATGAAGTCTTCTGCCCCATTTAAAACCTACAGTATATTTAACCCTATTGTATTGATATTTTTCCTTCCAATCTGTTCCATTTTTAAGGCTTTATCTAACTGCAATGATCAGAGAAGGCCAAAAAAAACGGCAGACCCAGGCTTTTATCCACCCGACTGAATCAGAAGTTATTGGAATAACCATGGCCACGTCTGACGTGAAAAGAATCGTCTTTTATCGCTCAACCCCGAAGCTAGAGGCATTATTATACATAGTAACATGTGCTTTCAATTAGATAGAGGATCCTGCCTTAAAGGGCTGGTTAAAGCAAAGGGGGAGGGGTCATTCATTGGAGGATCAAAGGGTAGAGCACCTTGTTTGAGTGAGGCTAGCGGATATGCTGACAGGGAGGGTGCAGCCTTGCCAAGTCAACAGACTGGACCCTGCTGCTACCCACAGACAGGCTGGCGACATCGCTCACCTCATGTGTTTGTGAACACAGCAGGAATGAGCTCTTGGGAAGTCTTGGCTAGGTTCTCCTTCACCTGGTAGAGATGGGCTACAATGAACGCAAAAGAAAATGTCTTTACACGAGCAGACAGTAGTGCTTTTGTTTAGCTGATTTCCTGTTACGTAGCTGCAGTTTGTCATATTTTATAGTTATATAGTTATTTAGAGTGTGCAACTTATACCAATGACAGCTTTATCCAAGTCCTGTGGGTTCTCTCTTTTAGGGTCATTCATTTGGACCAACACTGTGTCCAGGGCATCGGCATCAGGACCGTTCAGAATGAACTGCTCCAGAATTCTAACAACGCAAATAGACAGAGTATTGTTCATAAGAATATTCAATACGAATATTTCTAGTTAGTCATATGTGTCAACGAGTGCCTTGACTCAGAGCAACTGTTTGCTCATTGCACACTACCTTGCTGCGGCTAGTGTGACAGCCACACACATGTCGTTGTTCTGAGTGACACGCACTGCCATCTCCACTTTCTCCAGCATCTGGGGCTTGCCAGCAAACATAGCCACGACCGGAGCCAGCTTAGTAACTCCGTCCATCTGGCAGTCTACATCACATCCTGACGCAGAAAATATATTTGCTTAAACATCTTATCCTATTACAACTCATACATACACCAAAAACATTTAGAAATATTGTCGAGAGAGAGAGAGAGAGAGAGAGAGAGAGAGAGAGAGAGAGAGAGAGAGAGAGAGAGAGAGAGAGAGAGAGAGAGAGAGAGAGAGAGAGAGAGAGAGAGAGAGAGAGAGAGAAAAATATATAGATAGAGTCAGCTTCTCTGTCACTCTTCATATATTACCTGTTTCGTCATTGCCTGCATCCACATTTCTCATGAAGGCTTTTAGGCTTCCATTCATCCAAGGTCCATCAATGGGTAGAATAGCTTTTGGCCCTGAAAGATTTATGGAAGCTCAAAGTAATACAACGTCCTCTAGCCTTTAGTCTACGCCTTATTAGCATTTAGCTTGCCTGTGTTCGAATCACAAACATCAAAGAGTACATACCTTTATCTATTTTGGTAAGTAGTTATGTGATAATTTTGTGGTGTTATAATTAATGTAACACATGTTCCAGTGGTATTACCATCAAGGTGTATGGTCACCCTGCCAATATATATATATATATATATATATATATATATATATATATATAATTTTTTTAATTAATGAAGAGCACAAAACTATATCTAAAAGAGGGAGTCTGACTGTATGGAATATTACTTTTCATGGGAAAGAAAATCACTGATCAACAGTTTTGAAGTAAGTGCATGGTGTTCAGACATTCTAATGACACCATATGCCTAGTCAATAATCAACCCTCTGGTGTAACATCATAAGGGTCACCTTGAATTATTGGTGGATGTCTATATTTAATAAACGGCAAAAATTATGGCTTACCCCCTTTCTGTCTGTATGGATTATTGAGAGGAAGATCATATACAGTTCCTGGGCCGAAGAACTTGCAAATGCGCTTGGTCAGGTCTTCTGTGTTGACATCTGGTAATGCAACAAAAGAAAGCATGTTAGAAGTAATATAATTGTAACTGATCAGGGATCCCAGCTATTCCCTGCAACTGTACATACATACTTATGAATTGATAATACATCATACTAGTGCTGTCCCATTCATACAAATCCTGTTGATAACACATACATGAGACATAAATGAGAAAGTTGAAACAACTTTGTATCTAGCTAAAGGTTGGCCACTAGATGTAGACGTTTTGGCAGTTGATCTGGCTGTACCTCCACATTCACTCAGTGACTCTAACAGCACGTATGCTTGGTCTCCATAGCAAGTCTGCTCTCCTGTTGTTCTCCGATAGAAAGGGTTGGCTGATTCAGGTCGAAACTCTGGACATGGTTCCAAATCGGATAACACTTCTTTCAGTTTGTCTGGGTTGTAAATCCAATGCATGGGTTGGGCTAAATGGTTGTGGTGAACACATGGAAAGGAAACAAGGGTGAAATAACTTGGTTGGATTCGATATGTGTTTTTCTAGATAATTCAATGATTTTGTGATATGCATTAACTATACTTGCAAGTAAAACAATACATATATATATTTCAGCAACTTTAATCAATCCAAAGCAAAATATTTACAGCTACTACTAAATATTGTAAAATATTTAGCACTAGCTGTAATATACATTTGTAATACGAATTTATTATCAATTATTGATTGGCACCTTTTGACATTCATTATAAAAATGTCTCTTGATAAAGCTTCATCAGTTTTCATCGAAATGTAGCTATGCAACTATGCTATCCAAATAGACAGTTCATGACGTGTTGTGCAAGAGAGGTGTGACTTGACAAAAAAGGAAAACACCACCATATCAGCACTGCCAGAAGTGCAGATGCTCTGTACTGATTAGCCATGCTGCTAGGCTATTGCAGAGTTAGACTTGTGGATACAATGGATGTCTAACTAAACAAAAACCCCAATATCTCATTTAAAGTCACATGGAGTAAATAAATACATCAACAATTGAATTTTCTGGCTCCTATGCTGTCCACAAGCCTTGTATGCTTCCTTGTATGTATGTAATGTGCTGGGGTACAAAAAATAAGATTTGATGCTGTAGGTGCTTCATAGCTTCTATGAGAGGCAGACTTTTGTCTACAGAGAATTCCTTTCTAAATTCTTATTCGAACCAGACACTAGTGGGATTTACCTGCTGCATCGGCCACAGCAGCTCCGATAATTGCTCCCATGGCTCTGTCTGCCACTGTAAGAGCCATCTGCTTTAATTGTAACACATGATCATCATCATCAAAACACAATGTGAACAGTGTGCAACATGTTCTCAGGAAAAACAAACACACTGTCCGTATAAACAACTATTAGCTACTTGAGAAGTTATTGATGCACCTCAACATTATTTTGTTGTATAAAAAGTCTTACGTTTCCGGTCTTTCCACAGTAAAAACAATATATGGTATACTTTAGGAAATACATATATTACATGAGGTCTTGTATTTACTGTACACCTGCAAAATAATTTTGAACACCAGCATTTTCCATCTTACCTTGGTTGTTTACTAAATCAATAAAACCTTCAGCCTCCCCTCTTAAGACGTTAAACGTAACTGACTCTATTGCACAACCCAGTTAGTCAGATGAATGATAAGCACACTCCAATAATCATTCAAGCACCAAATAAGCTCATCGCCAAAATATGTAACGCACCAGTAGGGGGTATCTTGGCTGATGAGATGTGTTGCAATATGTTCATACTTAGTTGTTTTATTCTTCATTAAGCTGCAGATGTGGATAATCTAAATGGAGAAGACTCAGCTGCTGTGTTATTTTATTTCTACATCAAACTCTCTTCTCATTCTTCTATCCTTCTTTCGCTCTCTCTCTCGCTCTCTCTCTCGCTCTCACTCTCTCTCTCTGCAAGCGTGTATTTGTATGTGTTCCACTCCACTGCTTCCAGCATCACCAACCCTGGCAGGACACAGCTGACTCCCTGACCATCTAGTTGTGAATATCTGCAAGGCATGGCATGCCTCCACTCATTCCCAGCTTTCCAGATCACAACCCACGGGAGGGTTGTACATTGATTTCTCTAGTGGCCTTCTAAAC
Source organism: Aplochiton taeniatus (assembly GCA_017639675.1). Lineage (NCBI taxonomy): Eukaryota > Metazoa > Chordata > Actinopteri > Galaxiiformes > Galaxiidae > Aplochiton > Aplochiton taeniatus. The sequence goes on along the minus strand of CM030174.1, from coordinate 16,086,176 downwards.
CAGCCAAAATCGTGAGGTCACTTTACGGTGACATCATTCAGACAGTCAATAACAGAGAGTAATGCAAACTGTCTATCTCTTATTGCTGGGCCTAACTGTGTCAGAATTAACACAGCATCTGGATGACTAACAGTGGACTGGAAATGCCAGTTCATGGTTGACACTGATGCATGTACAGTTTATGGAACACAACAGATACAATTGAATAAAGCCATACGTTTAAACATATATGGGACATAGTGGAAGAATAGGAGAATCGTAGAGGGTTCACGTTAGATCTTCCACTTTTAGGCATGTTGAATACCAATTCTTGTACTTCATTAACACCGTGGAAGAAAAATAGTTTTTGCATTGAAATCATCCATTGTCGCGAAATTAAGTGAGAATAAAAAGGCGGGCCTCAGCTGCAATTGCAGTCTCAATTCTTGGCTCCAATCCTAAAGAATGTTGGCAGAAATCAGGCAATGTGACAGTGCCCAAGTGCTCCGGAGTGCTAGGGAGCTTTAAGGCTTTGATCATCTGTCTGCCCAGTGGGGAGGTACTGCTATGCAACTCTGTGCCAAGGCTCACAAATAGCAATGCAGAGATAGAGGGAGGGAAACAGGTATGGATCCTGACCCTGTACAGCGCGCACACTCCCCTTTTCCTTCCTGTGTCCGCCCAGCCTGCTTTGTCATGCTTTTTCAGTCTTCACTTGAAACAGGCTTTCCATAGTAGAATAATACCAGGGTCACAGCACTTTCTCCCCCGGAAAAGGCAACTTGACCAAAATGCAATTTCAACCTTTTGACGGAATTCATTTCTGCAGTATTCTATATTTGTTTCAGGTCTTGTTATAGTAGTCGTTGACTCGGAAAATGAACTAAATGTATCCGTACCACCAATTTGCCAGGTTATTGCCACACAACACAAAACAGAACTGCATTAGTCTTGTTTACTAACTTTTATAATTTGCTCTTGTGTTTCAAAAAATATCAGTAAATGAATTTGACATGAACGTTTAGTGGATACTACTATTACAAAAATCAGTCATTTATACTTCATGCCTACTTCAAATAAACTGTTTCTTGGAGGGGACCTTATTCGAGCCAGATTTGGACCAATTAGGATAAAGACGCATTGGTCCATTAACATTAATAATTAATTGAAAACAAGGTCACCCCCTGGACCAATACCGATGTTGCGTTGATAACATAGTAGGCTTGGATTTGTAAAATGACTATGTGCAAGGCCTAATTCAGCTATACTTTTCTAACGATTAATTAAGCATCTCCATTATAGACAAATGCAACGTGAGTCGCGAAAATGTACCTTAGCCTTCGGCAATTTAAGACTGAAATTCATCATTCCGTTTTGAACGTCTGAGTGTTAAGCGGAAGAGGAGAGGCAAGCGGTGAGGGGGTTTAGACTGAGAGGGGGAGAGAGGGACTGAGAGAGGTGCGCGCAACATACACTGATGGACTCAGACTGTGAAGCCTGTCAAACCTTAAACGGTTCACCCAATCAGTGGATTGTGTGGACCTACAGCTACTCTTGCCTCTGTTAACAGCCTTGCGTGCTGGGATATCAGTAAGTAACTGCTATGCTACGGATGGTCGCGGCATCTCACCCTTTAGACGAGTTTCGGTATCATCGTTTGTTGCGCGCGGACGCACGCCATGGATTCATCGTAGCTTGTTGACTTGCGCTGTTGATGATCAACCATTGATTTAACTCACAACATTAGTTTATAGTCTATATCACTTAGATAAAGCAAGATGATGGAATACTGGAGACAATGCGCATTGTGGTTGATCAACTGCAAGGTGCTTCCAGCAAACCACCGGGTAACATGGGAGTCCGCTCAGGTATTCGATCTCGCACAAACCCTCCGGGATGGAGTCCTTTTGTGTCAGCTTCTCAACAATCTGAGACCACAGTCCATCAACCTGAAAGAAATCAACCTAAGACCACAAATGTCCCAGGTAAGATAAAGTGATTGGAATGCTTCAGCATGTATGCCAGATGTTGAGCTAAAGCAAAACTGTCTAAGTAACCAAAACTAAAACAAACTATGGTTGAAAAACGAAATGACTAGTGAATTCGATCATTTCATATAGTTTAACTTTAGTTTATGCTATTATCAGTTACGATAAAGTGAACACTATGATAATCATACCGTTATCTATACCTAAAGTCAGCTGTGCCTGGCATCCATGGTCAACATATGGTGAACATAATCAATATTACATATTATTTATTTAATATATTCTTTAAAACAACAACGACATTAGATAGTTATGTGTTATTTTGTCATTATAGGGAAAACAAAACTCTAGGCCTTTGTCTTCTTGAAATTTGTGAACTACTCACTTGCTTTCATTTGCTATGATGTACTATATATATAAAAATAAAAATCACACACACATATATATACAGTGGGGCCAAAAAGTATTTAGTCAGCCACTGATTGTGCAAGTTCTCCTACTTAGAAAGATGAGAGAGGTCTGTCATTTTCATCATAGGTACACTTCAACTATGAGAGACAAAAATTAGAAAAAAAATCCAGGAAATCACATTGTAGAATTTTTAAAGAATTTATTTGTAAATTATGGTGGAAAATAAGTATTTGGTCACCCACAAACAAGCAAGATTTCTGGCTCTCACAGACCTGTAACTTCTTCTTTAAGAAGCTCTTTTGTCCTCCACTCGTTACCTGTATTAATGGAACCTGTTTGACCTCGTCATCTGTATAAAAGACACCTGTCCACAGCCTCAAACAGTCAGACTCCAAACTCAACCATGGCCAAGACCAAAGAGCTGTCGAAGGACACCAGGAAGAAAATTGTAGACCTGCACCAGGCTGGGAAGAGTGAATCTGCAATAGGCAAGCAGGTTGGTGTGAATAGATCAACTGTGGGAGCAATTGTTAGAATATGGAAGACATACAAGACCATTGATAATCTCCCTCGATCTGGGGCCCCACGCAAGATCTCATCCCGTGGGGTCAAAATGATCATGAGAACGGTGAGCAAAAATCCCAGAACTACACGGAGGGACCTGATGAATGACCTGCAGAGAGCTGGGACCAAAGTAACAAAGGCTACCATCAGTAACACACTACGCCGAGAGGGACTCAAATCCTGCAGTGCCAGGCGTGTCCCCCTGCTTAAGCCAGTACATGTCCAGGCCCGTCTGAAGTTTGCCAGAGAGCATATGGATGATCCAGAAGAGGATTGGGAGAATATCATGTGGTCAGATGAAACCAAAATAGAACTTTTTGGTCAAAACTCAACTCGTCGTGTTTGGAGGAAGAAGAATGCTGAGTTGCATCCCAAGAACACCATACCTACTGTGAAGCATGGGGGTGGAAACATCATGCTTTGGGGCTGTTTTACTGCAAAGGGGACAGGACAGTAGGAACAAGGAAATGTTTGACCTCGGTCATTGCCAACAAAGGTTATGTTACAAAGTATTGAGTTGAACTTTTGTTATTGACCAAATACTTATTTTCCACCATAATTTACAAATAAATTCTTAAAAAATCCTACAATGTGATTTCATGGATTTTTTTTTTTCTCATTTTTGTCTCTCATAGTTGAAGTGTACCTATGATGAAAATTACAGACCTCTCTCATCTTTCTAAGTAGGAGAACTTGCACAATCAGTGGCTGACTAAATACTTTTTGGCCCCACTGTGTATATATATATATATATATGTATATGTGTGTGTGTGTGTGTGTGTGTGTGATTTTTATTTTTAGATATATGTATAGTGTGTAGTTTATATATATATATATATATATATATATAACTATACACACTCGTATATATCAGATTAATTACCCCAACAGCTTGACTGTCAGGTATGGCAGGCCTCCCATCAGAGGTTTCATTACTGACAGAGGACTCTGGCCACGTGTCTCTCCCGGGTGTCAAATACCATCTGCTCCCACAACAAGCAAGTCACAGCCAGGGTCAGATTAGAATTATTTCTCATAATAAATCTGTGGCCTGGCTCAATGACAACTCATAGGGGGAGTGTCACTCCCTGGCTGTGGACCTGGAAAATAAGATAAACAAACAAACACACACACACACACAATTACTTTACACTTTACACTTAATTACTCTCTGCAGTCTGACAACCCATCCATGATAGCAACTAAGCCATGAACTTAGGGTGCACAATTGGTATACCGTAGTACTAGTCGTTTGTTTTGTAGATGAGGCACTGAAACTCGCAATGGCCACATCAATTTGATATACTTTTACAACTCGCAATCGATTCTTTAATGTTCACTCTTCCCACTCTAGTCAAGCGGGCCATTTGAATAGAATGGGGAAAGTAGTGCTACTACTTGGTTTTTGCATTGCTTTCTCTGCCCTGAGCGACATGACAGCTTTACAATGTTTGATCGGAGCATTCAGTCAGAGGTAAAGCTGATTATTGGAATCACAGTCATTGCCAGAGGCAGTAATTATTGATAGAGAGAGGGTAATTATTTGGTAGCAGCCGTTCGCAGCCATGACATAATGACACACAGTTGAGCAGACATAGAGATGCCCCATGTTCAACCTGAGAATATTTATATTCTGTCTTTGTTACATGCATAAGCATTATGAATCCTGCTAGTCCTTCTGTGACACATTTTTGTGACACAATTGTGGAGAAACACGTTTTACTTATGTCTTTCATGGATCATGAGTGTAAGCTATTTCCCAACTGCATCCACACTTCAAAATAGAGTAAACACATTTCCTTTTGTAGCAGTAACGCTTTAGTGCACAACTTTCTTTTATCAGCTTAGAGGTGACATTTACATAACTGAGGGTGGAGATACGTTAACATTGCTTTGCATAATTCATGAAGGCTGTGGCAGCTATTTTATCACTGGCCAATAATAACACATGGGAGGCTCAGCCTCCCTCACCCAGGGGACTGTAAGATGGAGAGACAAAGGTGGGGAAGGGACAGGGGCACAAAGACCCTGTCTGGACCTCATAGAGGCATCTCCGAAGACACATGGGCCCCTAAAGCACCAGCTTACTGTGCTAGCGTTAGCCATGTAATCGTAGCACAATGAGCCTCCTCGGAGAGACCTCATTTGTAATGTTACGAACAGATTGTGTTCAGGCTGTGTGTTGCAGTGGAGGAAGTTGCCTGTGTGGCCATGCGTCCATTTGGTACCATGTGTGGTAAGGTTGTATGTTTTACGGAAGAAAAAAATATTGGCTTTTCAGTCAGTCCTTTCTGATATTACAGAGTTTTGTAAGTGTGGGTTTCAGCAACACAACCCGTTCAGTTCTCATGCAATAGCGCAACACTATGGCATGCACAGGAAATGAGGAAAGAGAATTGAGGAAGGAAGTGAAACTAAAACTTTGGTAGAAGCCACACTGACACAGACTGCTTGTTCACAGCTTAGAAGCCAGAGCGTCTTGGTGTGCTTTGCTCTACACACACATAAATAAAGCGAGGATAGGCAAAGGACTACAAGAAGCAAAGACACAGAGTAGGAATGGGTGTTGAATGATTAATGCCACTGTTCCACCAGCTGACATCACTCTAATTGATCTTTTATGATCTGACAAAGTCCTGCTCACCTAAAGCTTGAATCCACAAGCATACGTCATGACATATTATGATTTGTGAACAGGTCCAGCTCTATTAATGTAATCTTCCGTGGATGCTCATCCTCTGAATAATGAAAATATTGACTGGATCACAGAATGCAGGCACATGAATATGGACACATAACTATGGAAAGAGATACATTAAGATTTTGAAGTTTGTGAGAGAAAAAAAGATTTATTTTGACTCCAAATTGCTTAAAAATAATCTACTTTTGTTTTTCCAAATTCAAGAAATTGAGTGTATGCTAGACCAGAAGCACAGTTAGTATATTACTTATTAATCGTGGCCAATGCAGTCTCTTCTTATTAATTCTAATATTTTCCAATGTAATTGTATGGATTTTATTTTTGCAAACTAAACACAAAAAATATATGCATGGTTATCATGACATTGGACTGGGGAAGTCAAGATGGTTTTGCACCACAGACACACACACACACACACAAACATATGCACATACATCACACTGACCATTCATTCTATCACCCAGGCAACGGACTCTCTTGTGTGGTCAGAAGATGTTTCGATTAAATTCCATGTGGCCTGAAATTACTATTCTCCATTTTTGCATTCTTCTTTATCAATCAGTCATAATGGCTATAGGGAGTGGCGAGATCATTGACAAAGCATAATTATGCATTTACTTGCCCTGCAGGTATTTATGTCACTTTGAGTACAGACAGTACTGTTCATGAACTACTTTCCAAACTCAGACATTTGAAATACTCCCATCGAAAAGTGAAATATTGTATCGGTTAGTAGGTCCATGGTAGCTTAATTTTTGGGATAATTCTAAATATATTATTAGCCTGCTATATGGAGTCTTCAGAAATGAAGAACATTTCTATTCTACTGCTTCCTACCTGTCTTGCCTACCAAAAGTTGTTTAGAAATTCCTTAAGGATCTGAGTGCTTACCCCATATAAATAAGTCCTAAAGATTTTGGCATCTTTAGTAGTATGTATAATTTACAGTAAGCATACATTTCAATTGGATATACTTCAAAAGCTCTTCGTTTTTTTATAGCCTTTTTGAAATAGGCATGTCATATGAAGTATGCTATTGTATTATTCAATTAAATCGTATTTAAAGCTTTGAAGTAGACAATCCACAAAAAATCAATACTAATTAGATTTATTAAGCTCACTCGACATGGCTTGCTTATTTCCCATTGTAAGAAGTGCCCTTTGAAAGCTTCTAGTCAATGCTGACTAGATTACCAACAAACTAATGATCATTAAAAAAAGAGACTTAAACAGGCCATGGTCTGATGATTCCCTATTAGATCCAAACAATTGGTCAAATGTCCAATTTGGTTTTCATTTTCACCGATACATTTTGCTCTCTTTGTAGAGGTCTAACAGTGTAATATATTTTCAGAGCCACCGAGCTTAACATCATCCTGGAATCAATCGTTTGATACGACATACATGGCTTTAGCCTGAGGGATCACCTCAGCCTTTACGACAGGATGCACTGAAATAGTAGAAAGCCTCTGCCATGGATGAACTGGATGAAACAACAGCTGTGTCTATGGGTAGCCTATGTCTGTGGCTTCATGTTTTTCTGTCTTGCATTGGGTGGAGTATCACTATCAGTAGATTGTTGACTCATATCTTGTAATGCTATTCCAATTATAGTGCGCAAAGAATGTGAAAGTGTTAAGTAATGAATACATTTCATGCCTCCATTATAATGTAATGTTAAATGTTGCACTGCACATGAAGTGAGACAAACTGAAGTAATCTGCTGCTTCAGAGGAATAGCAATTACAAATGAAACCCCCTCCCCCAGCACACATGCACGCACAGAACACACACACACACACACACACACACACACACACACACACACACACACACACACACACACACACACACACACACACACACACACACTAGGGTCAGACGCCAGTTCACCTGTCTCTCTCATCCAGAAGCCTGGTTCAGATTTATGCCTTTTGGTTGACAGTCTGTGGAAATTGGGGGAGGTGGAAGGAGAAGTGGGAGGAGGAGTGGAAGGTCAAACAACCAGCATTCACGGTCAGCGAGGGACAGACAGACAGGCAGGCAGACAGGCAGGCAGGCAGGCAGGCAGGCAGGCAGGCAGGCAGGCAGGCAGGCAGGCAGGCAGGCAGGCAGGCAGGCAGGCAGGCAGGCAGGCAGGCAGAGAGAGAGAGAGAGAGAGAGAGAGAGAGAGAGAGAGAGAGAGAGAGAGAGAGAGAGAGAGAGAGAGAGAGAGAGAGAGAGAGAGAGAGAGAGAGAGAGAGAGAGAGAGAGAGAGAGAGAGAGAGAGAGAGAGAGAGCACGCGTCTGTAAGGCCGCAGATCCCCGACAGGCATTGTAGGTTTACAGGCCTCTCATATACTCCACTCTGCAGCTCAGCCCATCAAGAAAAAACGATTAACCCCTGAATCTCCCATACATAACCTAGCCCTACACGCACACACACACACACACACACACACACACACACACACACACACACACTCTCTCTCTTACAGTGCATGACCCCATCACGCCCCAGTGACACGACCACTTGACTTGTGGTGTCCCAGTCTCGCTGCGACAGATAGGCCAGATCTCACCCTGTATCAACAGCGGCATTTTTCAATCTAGGGGGGCTGGTGTTAGCCTTGTGTAGGCTAGGTTATGTGGTTAAACCCAGGATTTATTGGAGAGTGTCTTTAGGGCATTACTTTTCTGGCTGAGGATTGCCCTTGTGTCCATTTTCTCTATTTTCCTAGGAGAGTCTGGGGACTCTAAGCTTGTGGCCATTTGTCCAGGGTTTGGCACAGCTCTTAGGTCAAACTTTCAATCATAGTTCATTGAATTACTTCATAGTTATTAATAATAAATATGATTATTAATCATATACTAAATTATATATTGAAGTTGGTTGTATTGTGTGAGTCTAGCGCAGTAGTAACGATTGCCTTTACACATTCATGTTTCTCAAAAAACGCTCCGCCGTCAGTTCACGTGTCATAAGAAACTGTTCATAATTCTGGCCTTGATGTTGTTTCAGAACGCCTGAAATGAAGTTAGCGTAAAGCAGACATTCTCTCAATACTCCAGAACCTTTGAAGGAGATATACGTAGATGGACGATAAAGGAGCAGAAGAGTATATTGCACATTCGGACTCCTGGTTTGCTGACATGACCGGCAGGCTGGAAAGAGAGCAGCTGTTTTTCCTAGTCAGCACATCTTCTTCACTCCTACACTCCGGCTCACATTTCCTGGTTACACAGCTGAGAGAACATGGCCCAGGCCGCCAATGACTGCATGTGACACATCCTGGGGGATCTGTTTCATTGTCTTCCACAACTCCTTCCAACGGGCGGCTCGTCTCAAGGTCCCCCCCCCCCCCCTCTGCCGTGGGACAGATTAGAGAGATAGAGACGAGTGAGTCAGAGAGAAAGTATGTGTGATTATGTCCTGTATGCATGTGTCCAATGAACAGAAGGAGTTCCCATATTGACTGCTGGGGTCTTCAAACCAATGGGAACGTCAGGGCATCTTCAAACCTATTAGACAATACGGCGCTTAATCGCAGGTTTGGTCTCGATAGCATAATAATTAAGTCCAACCAAATGTTTAGGTTTCAGCTGTTCATGACTAGGTTGTTCTTCATTGATTCATCCAGCTGTTTGGATCCAATGGTTTGCACAGTCTTTTTTTTTATGTCTGGTGCTTTTAGGGGTAACCTTCCCTAGACCAACACTTTCACCTTGTCTCTCTCTCTCTCAGTCCCTCTCATTCTCAGGCATGCACATCTGATTGAATTTAAAGGAAGAGCCCATGAGAATCATTCGATTCAATGTTTGCCAGGCCTGGACTCTGCCTGTAGAGAACTGGCCATTTATTTACTGTTAATTGGCACTCATTAAGGAGTAACCAATGATATTGCCTAATTCAGGTCATGTTCGAGTGCTAGATCCATGGGAGACCCTCACAAGGAATTTTATGGAGTGCAACGGAAGACATTGGGTCGTACAAAAGACCCTGTCTGGTTGCTATGGAGCTATACTTCGAATGAAGAGATACATACCGTTCTCATGAATATCACCCTTACTGCGGAACTAAAGCCTTCAGAGCTTTGCTCGATTCCATCAGCACATGACTTGAAAGACAGACTGCAACATGGCACGCGTATAGAGAAATCCTATTCTACGTATTCCAGATGGAATTATTGAGATGGAATGCTATACCATTATTATTATGCAGTGCACAGCGGGTATATTAGGGGGTATTTTGGAGCTTTACCATACCGCATGCCTGTGTACTAAGCAAGTGTGTGCTTTTACATTTACACCAAATGCCTGCCATTGATACACAGAGACGCACACATTCACAAACAAACACTTGTCAGCATACCTCATCACAAAATGGTGTGAGTGAAGTAGCTACAGTGCTATTGGCGCTCAGGGAAATGGTGTAACTTCCCCAGTGCAACACAAATTTGCCAACATAATCTCCTTCTTTGCCACATTGCAACAGTGAGGACTCGCAAGTAGCTGTGCGCAGCTTCTTGACTCAGATACAACCAAGTCCTCGGAGACACTTTTGAAAAAAACTCCGGGCCATCTGCAAGATGTGCTCCTCTGATAAAAACCATGATGCGTACAAGTGTAAACATTCAATATTCTTCAATCGCTGCCTGCGTGCCCTTTTGCTTTGCCAGTCTCTTATCTGAGCTTCTTTGGCTGCCGGCATTTCTTTCCTGTGAACTCATCTGTAATGCCTAATACGATTTGAGCAAGAGACGCATTTCATATTTGATGCTCGTGCTCAGCACATTGCTGACAAATGTGGTGATGCTTTGCTGTGCATGAGCACGTTGTGAATAAAGGAATATCTTTTAGCATTTTCAGGTAGTTTGTGTGCTTCCCCCGGTGCTTCCTTGGCTTATTTAGAGTGCCTTGTAATAAGGTTAAGCCATTGCAGTACACAATGCTCTTATTGGCCTACCAGCTCATTGTAATTGGGCCGATAATGCAGCGAGACTACTGTGGTGCCTGTTGAAGAAAGTTCTGTGACTGGACTGAATTATATCACTGTGGTTTGTGCTTTTTTAAGAACCAGGAAACTGACTTCAGAAAAGCTACTTCCTTTGACACCCGCCTGCTACTAAGGACCCCCAAAATACGAGACGATTGCAATCACTTCAGAGAACTAGTGATAAGCGAAGTATTGATAGTGAGGCCCTTGTTTAGCCACGTTTTTCTCAGTTCCGTAGAATGAGGTCATTTAGATCTTTTTCTGATAACAAATAGAGTAATACTTTCTAATATTACGTTCTATGTTCATGTTAGACTAGCTATGTACCTTCCTATATCCAAATGTGTCTTAGCTAAAAGACCATCTGCAGTGTATCTAATGAAGGATGCAGTTGCCTGACTTTCAACGGGAGCAAGAAGCAGAGCTCATTGTACTATCCCTGCACTCAAAGTTACATTTACTGTTGAATGAAAGAGAAGGTTGATAACTTTCTAAACCTCAAGTAGTTTAGCCCCAATATTTATGAGAGAGAACTCCTAACTCCTTTCAAAGAAGGACACTACCTCAGGGTTTCCACACAGTGTTGAGTGGATACTTACAAGGGTTTTTACTATTCATGAGGAGTAATGTGATGTATAATCTAGGGCGATTCTTTTTGAATTCCTAAATCAAAAACTGTAAACTAACAGCGCTTTGTATTCATTTTTAAACATTCGCCAACTAAGAAAGCATAACGGCTCGTATGGTAAACCTTTGATAATGTAGTCCCACCGGCGTGGTACATGAATGCTCGTGAAAGTAATTTTTGTGTAAATGAATATTATAGATTCTATAATATTCATTTACAAAAAAATTATAGAATATGTTTTTTAGGATGCTATTGTGATATTTTAATCAAATATCACAATAACTTTCATTGTGATATTCTTTCAAATAACTTTTATTTGAAAGAAGATTTTGTCTTAAAAAGTGTTGATCTTACACACACCTGGGCTGATACCAAGGGTCACAAATGAGTATTCAGCCAATTTAAAACGTATCTATTTAAAATATATTTGTATTCTTTATAAAACAGCATACGAAGAAATATTATAGCAACGCATATGGTTTACTAAGTCATCTCACTAATTAACAAATAATGCTCTGTTATGCACAAGTAAAGGCACAAGTACAGGCTCTGTTTTGGATTTTATTGCAGTAGAAACAGTTTTATACTTTGTCAAAACAACTGTTAATGTGTGCTTTGAACTTATTTATTTCCTCTGATTGTAAAGTGTACAGTACTAGCATTAGGCCTTCTCAATTATACAGATCCTGTGGAGAAATTCTGTTGTATGTTCCCATGAAATGGCTGCGGCATAATGACAATTTTTTACATTGGTTTACTCTGGTGCCAGACAAAATAATTCAAACCATTTTCTGTAATTGGCAGGTTCTTTTTCAGAGCAACTGTCCTAAGAGACCCTTAGATCTGTCATTCACTCTATGCTTACGCCTAAATAAATGTTAACACACGAGTGAACAAGTCATCCAAATCAGCAGTGCTACCTTTCTGTGCCAAGAAGGCTCTCTTCGTACCACAATATCCCTTAATTTATCATAGTGTGGCTAACAGACATCTGTCAGCCATGCTTTATGTTAGCCAACCACCCTGTTAGTCTTTGTGTGTGATGTGCCACTCTCTGAGTGCTCGGACCATGAAGAGCATCAGTAGTTTTTTATTTATTTATTCCATTATTGTCCAATGCTGACTGTGTGACTCAGTACGCCCTCGATTGATTGGTGACGGAGTAAGCCCACTTGTCTGTGAAGGTTCATCACGCTTATAACCCATGTTATAACCCACTTTATAACCCACTTTATAACCCAGAAAATGTTTGCCAAAGGAACATTTCACTTCCCTGTTTCTTTTTCTTTTCTCGCTGTCAGAAGTTGAGTGCCAACCAGCTTGCAACCCATGCATGTTTGTAGAATGAATCAGAATCCCTAAACGGATCAGGAAAATATTGAGAAATCACACAGTAAAATACTGTGTTCGGACTTACTCATAGATGACACAATGGGAAGATTTGTTAAAATGTTTGTGTTGTTGTTTTAAGCACCTGGTAAAACAGCATAACTACAAGACTGACAGAAAGACCTAGCACTGGAAATACCGGACACTACGGCTTGTTTGAATTGTATGGTTTAAACTGACCCGGCTTCTAACTTAAAATGTGGAGCTTTCAGTAATGCTTAAATAGATGTGTAAAATCACATAATAAGCATGTATATCTTTCTTTCATGTGAAGTTCCTCTGCTTGAAGAACATCCGAACATTCCTGTTGGTGTGTGAGACATTTGGCATGAAGAAAAGTGAGCTGTTTGAGGCCTTCGACTTGTTCGATGTGAGGGACTTTGGAAAGGTAAGCCCCATCTCCATGCCAATAATTGTAGATTTTATACCCCTGCTTTACAAAATGATTGCTCTTGTTTCTTGCTCTTAATAAAGCGAATAATTTGAATTTGAATGTATTGAAAGGATAGCCCCATGAGATATACCATCTAATTTTAGAGGGGGTCCTTTTGACACATATACAAAAATTACAAAACACATACAGACCGAACAACATTACACAACATACACTGCAAATACACAAACACATACAGACCCAACAACATTACACAACATACACTGCAAATACACAAACACATACAGACTGAACAACATTACACAACATACACTGCAAATACACAAACACATACAGACTGAGCAACATTACACAACATACACTGCAAATACACAAACACATACAGACTGAACAACATTACACAACATTCACTGCAAATACGCAAACACATACAGACCCAACAACATTACACAACATTCACTGCAAATACGCAAACACACACAGCTCGCTCTCTCACCCCCTCACAGACCCAGACCTAAGGTATTGTGCAAGAGAAAATGATTTTGAATGACCCAGATAATCAATCAGTTACAGCATAAAGAGCAATAGACAGCTAGCTTGTAGCACAAATCAACTGAATCATTTTAAAGTACACACAAATTTAAAGCATGGACGGGTTGCAACGAGATGAGAAAGTAATGATGACCGGAAGCAGCGGAGAGAGGTAACAGATCTTATGGATAGAGGAAGATTGTTCCAATCGGAAGGAGCTTTGCATTGGAATGACCTGCGTCCGACTATTTTGACCATCCTAGGGACAACGAAAAAGGGATTTTGCATATGTCTGAGTGGATATGAGGATCTACATGGAACCAAAAACTGTTTCAGTTAAGAGGGACAACTAAAGTAAACACATTTGAAGGTGAACTGAACTGAGTAGATTGTATTTAGTTGTGGAGTGCTTTAGCAAGGACCCAAAGTGCTTTACAAATTGGTTGCCAATTAAGTACCCACAGAGACACACACAACTAACTGACAGACAGCTGTCACTCACAACAATCAGTCTGGATTGGACTTGTTCACCCAACATCCTGCATCAGACTCGCTCACCACGTATCAAACACACAAAACGACACCAGTTCTATTGCCAGTGCCTTGGTCAGGGAACTGGTAGGAGTATTAACCCTAGCATGTTTTTGATAGAGGCGGTAGGCCTTCATTTCGTAGTATAAGAAAACGATATGAACACCAGGCATATATTGGTAGTGTGTGCATGTTCTTACCCAGTGCTGAGCTGGGATTTCTATCTTCCATTGTTTCAACTAAATAACAGAAAAACAGTTAACAGAAAGGGCATTTGAAGACTAACCGGTTAATTATTTTTGACTACCATACATAGTAAATGAACCCCTGTCAGTTTGTCCACTTCTTACCGTTGTGTTATTGTTTGTCCCTACAAAATACATTTGATGACCAGCTTCTCTGCTGTTAGGGGCGAAACTCACATGGTGCTTATAATTACCTTTTCTCTCCCCCCAAATCATACATTTAATTTACAAAGCACATTTTTGAGACACATATTTACTTAAATCTCTGTTAATATATTATTAATTACTTGAAGGCTACCTGAATCCCACTCTGTGCGAATGGAATTGGACATTCCTGTACTTGGGCGTTTAGCTAGCCCCACAATCCTTTGATGACTAGCTCTGCCGAGGCTAATGGAGCAGAAAGACCAGCCAATGGGAGACGCTGCCACTCACCTGCATTTAGGAGCCCAGATTCCTGTCCTGTTCCTGTGATTCCCAAAATGGAATGGATGAAATAGCCATTATACTGAATAAAACATGATGTGTGCTTGTTTATGTTAGACACTGGGCTGTAGCTTTAATGACCTTCTGCAGAGGCGTTTTCCTGACTGGTGGCCATCTGGGAAAGACGAACCCTATGTCGCCTTGTTGGATAATAGACCAAGGCTATTCATCTTACAACGGACAAGTTATGGGATGAAACCTGAGTATTACGTTTCTCTTTTTATTTAACTGAAACAGATGGAGTATAATGTAAAGAGGTCTATGGTGACATAATATTTAACACATAACAAGCAATAGTAGTAGTAAAATGCCGATAGTGCTTAACATTTCTGTTTCAGTTGTAACTGGCGGTTGGTTCATAGCTAAATCTGTAAAATCCCATATGTCACTGTATTTTTTGTCTTTTTTTTTCTTTATTTGGACATTTGTAAAAACAGATGTAGTCTGCAGCCCACTCCATTTGGTGAAAAAGCACACATCTGTTTTGTACATATGTCATGTAGCAGTACTGGGTGAGCTCCACGGGTTGTGGAGGGGTATAGGTATGCACAAGGCCAACTTTGATACACACATATACACACACATTCAAAGATACAGTGGGGCCAAAAAGTATTTAGTCAGCCACTGATTGTGCAAGTTCTCCTACTTAGAAAGATGAGAGAGGTCTGTCATTTTCATCATAGGTACACTTCAACTATGAGAGACAAAAATTAGAAAAAAAATCCAGGAAATCACATTGTAGGATTTTTAAAGAATTTATTTGTAAATTATGGTGGAAAATAAGTATTTGGTCACCCACAAACAAGCAAGATTTCTGGCTCTCACAGACCTGTAACTTCTTCTTTAAGAAGCTCTTCTGTCCTCCACTCGTTACCTGTATTAATGGAACCTGTTTGACCTCGTCATCTGTATAAAAGACACCTGTCCACAGCCTCAAACAGTCAGACTCCAAACTCAACCATGGCCAAGACCAAAGAGCTGTCGAAGGACACCAGGAAGAAAATTGTAGACCTGCACCAGGCTGGGAAGAGTGAATCTGCAATAGGCAAGCAGGTTGGTGTGAATAGATCAACTGTGGGAGCAATTGTAAGAATATGGAGGACATACAAGACCATTGATAATCTCCCTCGATCTGGGGCCCCACGCAAGATCTCATCCCGTGGGGTCAAAATGATCATGAGAACGGTGAGCAAAAATCCCAGAACTACACGGAGGGACCTGATGAATGACCTGCAGAGAGCTGGGACCAAAGTAACAAAGGCTACCATCAGTAACACACTACGCCGAGAGGGACTCAAATCCTGCAGTGCCAGGCGTGTCCCCCTGCTTAAGCCAGTACATGTCCAGGCCCGTCTGAAGTTTGCCAGAGAGCATATGGATGATCCAGAAGAGGATTGGGAGAATATCATGTGGTCAGATGAAACCAAAATAGAACTTTTTGGTCAAAACTCAACTCGTCGTGTTTGGAGGAAGAAGAATGCTGAGTTGCATCCCAAGAACATCATACCTACTGTGAAGCATGGGGGTGGAAACATCATGCTTTGGGGCTGTTTTACTGCAAAGGGGACAGGACGACTGATCCGTGTTAAGGGAAGAATGAACGGGGCCATGTATCGTGAGATTTTAAGCCAAAACCTCCTTCCATCAGTGAGAGCATTGAAGATGGAACGTGGCTGGGTCTTCCAGCATGACAATGATCCCAAACACACTGCTCGGGCAACGAAGGAGTGGCTCCGTAAAAAGCATTTCAAGGTCCTGGAGTGGCCTAGCCAGTCTCCAGACCTCTACCCCATAGAAAATTTGTGGAGGGAGTTGAAAGTCCGTGTTGCCCAGTGACAGCCCCAAAACATGACTGCTCTAGAGGAGATCTGCATGGAGGAATGGGCCAAAATACCAGCTGCAGTGTGTGCAAACCTGGTGAAGACTTACAGGAAACGTTTGACCTCTGTCATTGCCAACAAAGGTTATGCTACAAAGTATTCAGTTGAACTTTTGTTATTGACCAAATATTTATTTTCCACCATCATTTACAAATAAATTCTTTAAAAATCCTACAAAGGGATTTCCTTGATTTTTTTTTCTCATTTTTGTCTCTCATAGTTGAAGTGTACCTATGATGAAAATTACAGACCTCTCTCATCTTTCTAAGTAGGAGAACTTGAACAATCAGTGGCTGACTAAATACTTTTTGGCCCCACTGTAGATGGCTTAGGAA
This sequence comes from Aplochiton taeniatus, assembly GCA_017639675.1. NCBI lineage: Eukaryota > Metazoa > Chordata > Actinopteri > Galaxiiformes > Galaxiidae > Aplochiton > Aplochiton taeniatus. Next base: position 16,069,139 of record CM030174.1, on the reverse strand, counting down.
GTGATAGAATTAAAGATTTAGTTGTCTGGTGGGAAATGAATGTGAAACTAATAAAGCAAACCTTATCTCTGTAAAAACATTGATTCCCCAATATAAAATGATAGTTGAATATAGACAGGGGTTGCACAATTACCTCTGGAGACCAGTAAATGTGTATAGTGTAGCATAACTCATCGTAATGTGAGCGCTTTGTAATATTTTTTATAGCAAAACCTTGATGTAGAGTTTGTAGCAAGTCATATGACATGAACTGAGAGGAAATTCCATTCAGCAATTTTTACTCTTAACTTAGACTGCTGAGCTAAGGAATAGTCAAAAAGCAGGAATGAGACATCTCCTCATGGGCAATTTGTAAGACTTGGTGACAACAGAAACCTATTCTGAGATGTTTCCATTATGCTGAGGATTTTGTTTTCTGGATAACCCATCATCATCAGTTGACTCTTGTGATTTTGATTATGCTGACGTCATAACGATGAACCTACATTTAACGTATTACAACAGTTTAGATATCAGCAGGGTTGGGTATACATCTATATTAAGGGTTGAAAGCCTAGATTGCACATCTCATGACCTGATGTCAGTTCATTTTGGTACCCTAGCTGTTCAAATGCTTTGTAAACCACACTATAATCCGACAGCACAACTGCTGGTCAGAAATGTTAATAAACCCCAGATTTACGAGGTCCAGCGCCTTTGAAAGTAAGGAATGATACAGGGAAGTCGGGTGATACCACGAAAAGACGAGTGCCATTTTAGGGTCATGTCCTCGGAGCGAACCAAGTGTGTCAGTTTTAGTTTCAGATTCAGCCAGCACATGGACAAACATGTGCCTTCACCTAACGGGAACTCCATTTCCATCCTGGAGAGCACGTGGTGACAATTCATTTCAGCAGCCCCTTCCATCGGCGAGCCGGCTCAGCAAGGCTTGTGGTGTTGGCAGGTCTGCCTCTCTTGCATCCCTACGGCCTTCTAAGAAGGGGCCAAGCACCATTAAGTGCACGGCAGGATGCTAATGAACAGCTCATCAGACGACTTTAAAAGCAACCCCCCCCCCCCCCTCCCCCTCACCCCGTCGTCCCCTTCACCGTCTCTGGGATGAGTTTGAAGCGCTCCTCCTGTCAAAGGAAAGTCAACTCGGCTGCTCCCTGGCCGATGTTTACGCAGACCAACATTAAAGACTGTGTGTGTGTGTGTGTGTGTGTGTGTGTGCGTGCATGGTGTGCTTGCCTGTGTGTGACTGTATATATTGGAACATGCCGGTCCGCGGGGCCTGTGAGGGTCGGGGGAAGGAGTTTCATCTGGTCAGCCGATGGATTTCCACCGGTAAATGTATCACAGTCCCTGAAGAGGCAGACAATAATCAATACCCGCTCTCTCTCTCTCTCTCGTTTGCTCTGTCTGAAGCTCGCTTTGCCCTGTCTCAGTCTCTCTCTCTCTCTCTGGGTCCAGTAAAGGTCCATTGCCCTTCAGCGAGTCTCCTCTGCTGCGGATGAATGCAGTCAGCTATCAGATGACAGGTTGGGGGTAATGGATACTTAGAGGACAGCGTGGGCTGCACGGCCGGCCTGACAGGGGGCCAAGATTACTACCGAGCTTGACAGGCCGGGCAGCATGCATCGCGGCTCTGAAATTTCAGCTCTGTGTTTGTTTGATTGTGTGTGTGTGTGTGTTGGTGTGTGCCAGAGACAGGGAGTATGCAGCCATGTCACACAGGCATGATGATGACATGGGGAATGCGTTGTTCGCATATTCATCTGAGCGTGTCTTTGTGTCGGGAAAGAGAGAGAAAGAGATAGAGGGAGAAAGAGAGAAAGGGATAGAGGGAGAAAGACAGAAAGAGAAAGAGGCAGAAAGAGAGAAAGAGAAAGACTTACTTTGCCTCAGCACACAAATACAAAGTGAGATGTGCATCTAGATCACAAAAATCTAAAGTGTTTGTCTTGTAAAATTAAGAATTTCAGTAGCGTTGTTATACTATTGACTTGCCTTCAGCTGCGTTGCTTTGGATCGCTGTTTACTTCTCTGATACTTGTTTGACGCACCAACGGTCATGTATCATGAAATGCAGTAGCAGTGCTAGCTAGCCTCCTGCTTTCTGTACACTGAGAAATAAAGGTGCCAAAAATTCATCCCGTGTATCAGCTGGGCCTTGGAACAGCACACGCACACGCACACGCACACCCACACACACACACACACACACACACACACACACACACACACACACTTTTGAACAGAAGTATATGTGTGTGTGTGTGTCCCTCTTCATTTTGCCCCAGCTGTGCACTATACCCAGTCAGCTAGAGAGCCATATCTCCGCTTTCATGTTTCAAGTCGTCAAAAGGAAACTTTGATGAACGCCGACCTTTTCTTGATCTCTGTGTGAACCCGCCTAAACTCTGTCCCCGAATGTTTCCACAGCGTTGGGGAAGGATCTTTTAGCGATATTGGTTCCGGAAGCCAGAGGCGCTTCTCACCCCTGCTCTCAAAGAGGCAGAGAAGCAGCAATTGTTAACAGGCGGTCGGCTGGGCCGTAAATTCTAGCGGGTAGCCAAGGTCACTAGGCTCATTCGGAGGCAAATACAGGGGCGTTAATCCCCATTTAATGGGCCCTAAGAATGTGTGACAGCTACGTGACAGTGTGTCTGTGTCCCTATGTGGCGACTCTGATGAGGGAGAACATATATATTGTGAATGCTCCTTTGCTTTGTGTGTAAGGGTCTTGGACGCCTCAGTTCTGGGGCCAGAGGCAGACTCCCTTGGGAGTGAGTCATCTCATCTCCCAGCAAGCGACAGGAAACAGGAAGAGGAAATGGTTTCCAAACATCCCACTCTGCAGTTGAAGACAGCTATAACGCAGTCACTCACTGATCCTGGCTTGGGTTTCTCTATCTGTGGGTGCCTGCCGGCCTGCCTGCTTATGTGTGTGTGTGAACACATGTTTTCCATCCTATTTTCAGAAAGCGAAATGTCTCTTGCTCGCTATGGTCCCATCCTGAGCTAGCATGTCAGAACCCTAGTTTCTCTGTCCCGTAACTCTAATTTGGAAGTCTAATTTGTATCCCCTAATAAGAAAGGTTGAAGTTGCAATGTTCCTTTAATGAATTTGGCTTGAATTTGTCGTGGTGTATAGTGTACGTGTGTTTGTGTGTCTGTATGTATGTGTTTAGTGTCTATATAGATAGATAGATTTATTTGTCCTGTCGGAAATTAATTGTGTACCATACAGCATTCAGCATGTGTGTGTGTGTTTACTGTCTTTTAATAATGTCCACACCATATATGTTCGTGTTTGTGAGTGTCTGTGTGTGTCTGTGTGTGTGTGTGTGTACTGTAGCAGAAGTAATGCAAGTAGTACTCATAATATGAATATCGGGCAGGCTGTGATGGGCTAGGAAAAGATACACCTTAACGATAGGTAACCTTTAAGCTTGTGGCAGATTTATTGGCATATTTGTACTGTAGAGTATTCTTTAGTAGACTTTCGAAAAAAACGGTAGACTGTTGAATTATTTCCCCCCGGCCAACTTACTCATTGCGTGTAGAGAGTATGAGAGGGAGAGAGGTATGGGTGTATGGAACACAGCGGCGTCGGGGTATCGAGGCTACCCAGCTTTGACAGGCTATGCTTCTTGGATTTTATAGGGCACCGTTGAAAGCATGTGAAGCCCAGCCATTGTGGTCCAGATCAAACGCTTCTTACAGATCACCACAGGCCCCCTGCTACCCGCACTGACCCACTTTACAAGGTGTTTTTCTGAAGCACGATGTGCCTTTGCACCTTCACTTGTGAGCCACCCTTTCTGGAACCGTTTTTATTTTTGCGATGTTCAGCAGCGGTCGGTTTTAAGAGTTGCAGCCTGCGGTCTGGGCAGTTTTTTTAACAGCAGGGAGAAACACGCAACCCTTGTGGTCAGTGCTCTTTTCCAGATGAGTGCAGATGTGTCAAGACTGGAGGTTTTGATCAGCTATGTTTACCCTCTCTCTCCGCTTAATGCGCTATCTCCCTGCTCCAGCTCCATTTTGCCCTCCCTTGGGCGCACGCTGGCTTCAACTAACGCAAGGAGATAAGGGATTTCACTTCAACAAGTCCGTCTCTGCAACGTCTTTAAAAACTTTGGAGGGAATCTTTCATGAAGCGCCAGAGGCTTTTCGGCTGTAAAATGTATCTAAAATAACAGCATGAAATGGAATTTTTTGTAGGGGGCATTTATGCCATTTGATCAAAGGTGGATTTCCAGAGTGTAACGTAAAAAGAACCCACACAAGTATGCCTTTTAATACCATGCAGGCAGTGTATGTATTTCCTTGGTGAATCTTTTAGCAGATGTACAGGCTTGGCTGGAAGGGGGTTGTTCTTTTCCTTGTATTGATTTTCCAGGGGTGGGGGTGGAGGGGGTGGATTCACTGTCAGTCGAGTGTGGGGGACATTATGAGCTAATCTCCAGCTCTTGAGTCCCACGCTCACAAACCTCCTGTTACGTTGAGAATTAAGGAATCATATGGGAGTTTTGTAATATTTCACCTGAAACGATGATCTCATTCATTAAATCTGAATCTTAAATCATAGATCAGGACTGACAGAGTTGATTTACATTCAAATGGGATTTTCCACATGGTTCTTAAATGTGACTTGTGCTTCATTTTGTACACAAACATACACAGACAAACCTGCTCTACTAATTTCTTCAAATTACAGGTAACAGCTCTGTATTTTTTATTTGAACACCTTATGTGCATAATTTGCGTGTTTCAGGCAATGCATAGATTTTTGTTCAGTGTTCATAACACTTTGCACAGAGTGTGTATATCCCACTACACATCAGTTATGTAGCATCACTACATACTACTAAATAGCGGCCAATCATCCTGGGCGTTTGGGGAGTATTATTTGTGGCTTTTCATGTCTGCCGTTTTCTGTCACTGGGCATGTCACATACTGTTTATGACTTATAGGCACAGACACTTCCACTGGGTAACCCTGGCCAAACATGCTGAGGCCATCTCAATGTTTATTTTAGATGGGTCAAATAAATAGGTTTGGATAGAGTGCTAAATCTGTTTTACTGACACAAGCTATGCCGCGCCTGCAGTGTTTCAAACACTGGATGCTACCTGATGCTAATGTACTCTGTGGTACTGTTGGTCATGACATTGTTAACTGGTATGATACAGGTAGTGGATATACATTACCGTAGGCCTACAAAAAAGCAAATCCACCAAGGAATCACATCCTTCCAATGCAGCAGCACAGACGAGAGACGTGGAGCCTCATAAAAAGCCACAGGCTTCACGCTGGTGTCCCATGCTAATGTTATTAGCCCATAAAACAGGAGCTTTATGATTTCCCTTCTCTTTGTTGACTTTGGTATTTACTGAACCGCCCACCGAGCGCTGCCTAGCATGGCGCACCATCCACACGGTGAGCCGCCACCGACAGAGCCATAAAATGGCTGACACGTAAACGGTCGCGAGGAAGTGCGCTGAGCGATGGCCGTGGGTCCGGGCCTTTGTTTACCAGCACGCGGCAGCGGGCTGACGGAACAGACGGAAGGCGGGCAGTGACAGGCTGCCGTGGTCCTGATGAGCCCGTTAGAGAGGCTCTACCTCCAAAAGCCAGACGCACGGGGAGACAGGAGGCCTTCCAGGCCAGTGTGATGTCGCAGAAGGCACGAGGGTAAAATCACGCTCTTATTGACATGAAGGGAGCGGTCAGGTGCTCTTAGGGTTCTTAAAAAGCACAGAGAATGTGGTTAGAATGGTTCAATTTTGAGGTTTGGCATTGGGGCTTAAGATGTTTGGCTTTAAAGGGGTGTTTAAAAATTTGTATAAAAAAAGAAAACATTGCCAGGTTTCTAAGTTGTGCGTCCTGCTAAATCGTCTCCATTCCCTTACCTGCTGAGGCAAAGGAGAACATTCTAGCAGTTCCCAGACATCGGCACAGCTTTTGATGTTTTGTCAGTGGTGTCAGTGATTGTCAGACACACATCGGAGTCCACTTGAACCACTCGGTCACTTAGCCACTTATCAATCCTTTCATTTCTAAGACCCTATAGGGCATTTCTGAGGTACTCTCAACTAAAGGGAAGACTAGAGAACCATATGCAAAACTCGTTGGATCAAACGTTTAGGGAGGAATGGAATCTTTCGGGTATGTAAGCGTGGATTTTAAAGTGACCCTTCAGAAGCCTAGTTTTTACAGTGTGGTCAGCCGGCTCGCCTGTTCTCAGTCACGACGTCCGCATGTCTTTCAAATTTCCACCACCCAAATGAGTCTACAAGAAGATGCACTCGGTAGGTTTAAAAACAGAGGTACTTCATTTTAGTGTTCGCCTTGCCTTGCCTCCCAGTCCATCGAGCTTCGAGAGTTGTTCATTTTGTTTCCTTTCGTCCACCAACGTATGTGGCAGAGCATTTCATTTGCAGCCATTTCTTTTCGCAGGGAACCAGCTGATTAGATAATGGAAATTGTGTTTGCTACACAATGGATAAGCAGTGGGTGGATACAGCTGGCTGTATCTTTGGCATGACTGCTGCGGTGCGCTCGATGAGGAAAACAGGGATTTTAGTCAGCCCGGGAATACAATGGGGAGCAGTTCCTGAATGCCTCGCGACATCTCCATGGAGATAACTCTCTTAGGCAATCAGGAGGCTGGATGGTAGAGAAGCATCTAAGTGGTCACATAAGCCAGTCATTTCCTCGCCATTAACATAGATAGGCACACATGCAGATAACTGTCCACTTTAATTCATGATGGTACCTTGGTTTCCTCCTACTGATAGAGAAATAATTGATCAAGTTATATCCTATGAACGGTTAAAACCATTCACAAAGCCTTCTTCAAACCCCCCCTCATCTTCTACCGCTTATCCTGTTTTACGGGGGGGCTGGAGCCTATCCCAGCGCGTAAGGCAGGGTACACCCTGGACAGGACACCAGTCTATCACAGGGCCAACACATATAGGGACAGACAACCACTCACACTCACACTCACACTCAATGGGCAATTTAGAGTCACCAATTAACTTGCATGGTTTTTGGACTGTGGGAGGAAACCGGAGTACCCAGAGGAAACCCACGCTGGCACAGGGAGAACATGCAAACTCCACACAGAAAGGCCCTTAGGTCAGGTGGGGTTGGAACCCAGAACCTTCTTGCTGTGAGGCAACAGTGCTAACCACTGAGCCACCACGCTGCCCTTCTTCAAACCCCCGTTGCTTTTTGTTAGACATAGAGTTAACGCCAAAACATAACATACGCCCTTTTATTAGTAAAGAGAGTCATACTGTGAAACATAACGGCACAATGAGATTTGCATCTGGCCACAAATCTGTCTCTGGGGCAGCTAGTTACTGGATATGATAGCCAGCAGAGCCTTGCGCCGAGAAGCTAAGCATGGGAACACCCTACACACACACACACACACACACACACACACACACAGTTGTGTGGCCCCTAGTGTTTGTCACAACGATGTATCTTTTCCTTCCTGCATAATAACATTCATGGATACGCCATTGTCCTTTGGCGTGGATTGGAGTGGGGGTCACTGAATAATGAAGGAAGCGGTGGCGGTGTTTCAGAAACCGGGGGCAGGGATGTGGGTGGGGGTATGTGGTGGATGTTGGGGGGGGGGGGGGGGGGGGGGGCATGCTGCACTTGAGTCATTAGACAACGTGCTACAGTGGCCTTAACTCTCTTTGGCAACACTCCACGAGGCCCAGTGACACACTTTCTACGGTGTAGGTGCTCGAGTGTTGCACTCACACCCACAGAGGCTGTCAAGCAGATGCAGACCCACTGGTGTGTTTATTCACTGGGAGGGTCGGCTTTCTGCTCTGTGCGGTTGTGGCCTACTTGTTATGATGGGTAGCAGGGATGGTGCAGGGACCTTCAGGGACCTTCTTGTGTGTGTATGTGTGTGTGTGTGTGTGTGTGTGTGTGTGTGTGTGTGTGTGTGTGAGAGTAAAATGGAGCGAGTCATCTTTCCTCTCAGTAATAGTATGCATCCCAGACTTAAGCCCTGATGCATTTATGTCAGAGTTGCTCATTGCAATCAGTGTGTGTGTACGCTTGTGTGTGTGTTTGAGTACAGCATGGCTTCATGTGAAATATACTATGCAATATGTAAATAGTAAAACAAAAAAAACATAGCACAGTGGTGCGAATCCCTTTGTTGGCGTTTGTGTGTGTGTGACATGAGACAACATGTCGGCGTATGCATGGAGGACTGCGGATGAATGTCTGCGCGTGGAGAAAGAGCGCGATGGCTATGCGTGCGTGCGGCCGTGGCCAAAGTGTTTGAGGATTGCCAAGATGGCCCAGGGCTGGGGCAGCACCCTTGTGTTTGACCTTTTGTCATCAGTCGGCGTGAACCTGGCTTACCAACCCACCGCCCTTCACTACTGAGATAGAAACAGGAAGGTCGAGATAAAGAGGGGAAGACCAAGCGAGAGTGTGTGGAGAAAGAGAGAGAGAGACGGTAGAGACAGAACGTGGAAATATGGACGGGGGAGGAGATTGATCAAATAAGTAGCGGTAATGAGAAAGAGGCCAGCTGGATAATTGAAATTACCATAGAGTAAGAGAAACAGGCCATGAAAGGTCTGGAGCTATACAAATGTGTGCTGCATTCCAATATTTATAATCTGGCTTTTGTTTCTGTACATTTCAAAATGTTACGAGAAACATGAATTAGTTCTTACAAATGCTAATGGACCGAGACTTTGATGGCTAGGCATCGGCTTTTAAATTATATTTTTTATTTTACCGAGCACTAGGTTTTGGGTAATAGCTTTTTGAGAGAGCCGGTCATTGGAGTCGTAAAGAGAATTGCACGTTTTACACCTTGAAACACAAATTGTAGTTTCCCCTGGGATTGCATATTTGCCTAAATTGCGCATGGCCATAACACCTAATTTATTTGTCACTTGGCAATTACACAGTGAATTGAAAATAATGGAGGCTGTTCCATTTTAATGGGCAACTGTTTTCACACTCTGTCAACAGATTTTTCAATAGAGGGCACAGAGCACATGGTCTGTCGTTTAAATTGAATCAAGTCATGTACATGAAAGTCAGCAATTACTGCCCCTAAAAGAATATTCTGTTGAAACCGCAATACGAATTTTGATGGAAATCAGCAAGTTGACTATTACAGTAGGATAACTTTGAATGAATCCCTGACACATTTATTGTATACACATAGGTTCACACTCGCACAAAGACACACACACAAACAAACACTCATCTTGACAGAGGAGGAAAAGCATTGCCAATCACTTACCCACATTACATCAAGCTACATAATCTTCTGCAGATAGAGGTCTGTCGTTCTGTTTTTCATATGTCTGGTCTAAATCATATTAGACCAATTCAATCAGCCCTCCAATGGCCGGTCTCCTTAGATTCCGGACTGCCTCATCCCTCAGTGGTACTTAGCTGATCCACATACAGTATAAGGTAGCAGTGACTGGTGATACCCAGTCCTAATGGCCTGGTTCTCTGAAGGGCTCAATGTACATTCTCAACATCTGCTTTTGAAATCATTATGGAAGAGAGCTTTCCCAGACATAAATGTCTGATACTCTCAGCTCAGCTGATGTCAGATACGCAATTAATAACCATTATTGTAATGATCATTTAGTTTGAATGGACAGGCTTTTAATGACCCATAAATAAGTTCAGCTGAATCCCATCTTCCTTTTAACCCCTTCCAGCCGGAGCGCTCTAATTTAGTTTGATGACGATACTATCAATATCTAATCTAATCTAATCAGATTTTTCTCTTTTGAAACTGCCCATTACTACTGACAAAATTGGCTACAACCACATATAATTGGTTAAGAGGCAGGTTCTATATGTTATAGCTCCTAGATTCATTTGAATGCACGGTAGGACGGTCTAATAGCCATCAGAATGCAACCCCCTGGTATAATCCCCTTCCACAGGGACTCACATTTATTGCCATCCTACACCGTACACCCCAGTCTTGATTTGGAGCGAGCTTAGACAAAAAAGCGGAATAATCTCTGATAGCTCCACGACTCTGATGCAATTAAACCTGCGATAGAGTTCCCCGAAGGCCTCCTCTGTCTCCTCTGGGGTTGGGGGGTTGGGGGGGCGGGGGGGTGTATCTTAGTCAGATCAAAAAACGGTGTGGTGGTGAACTCTAGATAGGCTGAGCTCCTGTGGTGAACTCTAGATAGGCTGAGCTCCTGTGGTGAAACGTCTCACAGGCCCAAAGAACTGTGCAACACGGCGACGGTAGACAGACGATCTAGCTCAGTGGGAGCATGTCGTCAAAAGTGCGCACCCGAGTCCTTTGTGGTGCCCTAAACGGTGGTGCTAGACGTACACCGAAAGAGAAGGTGTTTGGTAGAAAGCTGCATGTAGGTATTGGCTAAAACATAACCACATAGGCTTATACATAGTTCAGTCAGTATAACTTACGATATGTTTAGCAGTTTATTGCATGTAGCATGGTAACATAGTGAAAGTTGGCCCCTGCTGCTCTGAATTGATTTCCCCAACCATGGCTACATTCAAACACTCAATGAACAACAAGGGAGGGAGGGGGAGGGAGCAGATATCTAAAGATTCTCCTGACAGATACAGAGCAACAGACCCTAAGTAGGTGGAGGCTGGGGTGGATGGGTGCGCTGCAACAAGAGCGTAAACATGGCAGTGAGCAGCAGCAGTATAGGAGCCAGTGTCGTGAGTGAAACTGGTGTTTCAAACACTGGTGACACAGAAAGTAGCTGAAGCCTGAGTTACCCCATAAGCACATGAACACACGAATACACACACACACACACACACACACACACAACACACGCGCACGCGCACACACACTTTCTTCATGAAGGCACGGCCGGTGTCTACTCCTGTCTGTAGCAATACATTGGGTTTTCCTACAACAGCAGACCCCATCGTACGAAAGTCACACATCATGCCATCAGGATTTCTGTAGAGGCTCTGAGAAAATCAACACAAGGCTATCACGCCTCCCTTTCCCACTTCCCCCTTATCTTTCCCTCTCAGTTTCTCTTTCCCGCTCTACCTAATTCCCATGTGTCGCCCTCTTTTTAATGCAATTGTATTGGTTTTAAGTGAGGTGGAGAAAATTAGTGGATGAGCTGGTTTGACCAGCATTCATCTTTGGGCGTGTACGCCTAAGGGCAAATCCTTTACTGTGTGTGGGTTTGTGTGTATGTGGGTTTGTGTTGATTGACCCACAAAAACAGGAACCCCCGTTTCAAAATGCAGGCTAACAGCAAGCACGGTATTTTATTGGCTCACTAATAATAGTATGGCGTTTCTACGCAAACCCACCTGTCAAATCATATTAGATTAAAAGGTACAGTAATTGCATTAGCATATGGTTAAAACACTGTTCAGTCTGACGGGTCACCGGCCGGGGTCAAGGGCATTTAAATTAGTGCACACTCCAGCGGGAAATTGCACGTCATTCATCAAACATCAACACGTGTCATGATGTAGGCACACCATTTAATTCAATTAGGACAGCCAGAGACCGATCAATGTCCATCTTCAACTTTCACTGCCTTGCCTGTATTGATTCTACAGTATATGTCTGGAAAGAAGTAGAGTAGTATTTTAGATTTTTTTTTTATAATCTTACCATTTCTAACAGCTCTGGCATATTTTGTGTTGTTATAACTTAATTTAATATGCTTTAGAAATGCATGACAAAGGGTATGCTAAGTCACACATTGTTTGTACTGTGGGGAAATTCTCTGGAATAAAATGTGAGTTCGAATTTTTTTCCGTTTACTTTTGTGTGCTCTGATTATATACTTTGACTGTGCTGCCCTCTATTGACACTATTTTAGAATCACAACAAACTTTCAAAATAAATTGAAATAAATTGAGGATAGTGAGTGACACAATCTTTATGGACTCCTATTGCAGGTTATGGACACACTGTCCAAGCTGTCCCACACAGCCATCGCACAACAAACTGGAATCAGGTAACGTTAACCTGTTGTATACGCTCCCGATGCTGTTTAAGGTAGAAAACAAATGGCTTTTTACCCTGTACCATTGACTGAGTAAAATAATTTCAAAGAGACAATATAAATCAATATGTTGGGGGTGGTTGGAGTTTTATGTCTTGATACTTACGTCCTAGTCACCTGTGTCTGCGTAGCTCAGCACTTTTCTTTCAACACAATCATTACGTTCAGGCCTATATTGACATGGTTTGGTTTGTGTTGAGGGAGCGTGCTGGTTATGAACACAGTAGGTGAGTCCCTGAGCTGCTACGACTGTGTTCAGTGTTTCCGGTCTGTCTGTGTGACAGTTTCCTGTTTGTTCCGCAGGGCCTTCCCCACGGAGGAAAGTGTTGAAGACGAGGACATCTACAACCACCTGGAGGATCTCATAGAGTATGTCCAACCTCCCCTCAGCGGTTACATATGTCACCGTACTCTACTCTCTGTCTCTCTGTCTCTCTGTCTCTCTCTCTCTCTCTCTCTCTCTCTCTCTCTCTCTCTCTCTCTCTCTCTCTCTCTCTCTCTCTCTCTCTCTCTCTCTCTCTCTCTCTCTCTCTCTCTCTCTCTCTCTCTCTCTCTTTCTCTCTCCTCCCCCCCCCCCCCCCCCCCCCCAGAGACGTTTTTAGGGTTGATTTATGTCTGGAAAACTGGCGCTCATGGTATTTGATGTTAGATTGAGACGATTGTGGAGTTTGAGACAGTGATGTGATGATAATGTTCCATGTGGACTTGACTACCTACGGCTGTGTTGGCAGCGACCATTTGTGCATGGAGCACTGTCCTTACACTAAATCTTCTGAGAGAAGAAACTAAACGGTACAACAGTTAGAGCCTTAGATACATCTGCTCACTGCATCAAGTGAATTGCAAGCACACATACACACACACACACACACACACACACACACACACACACAACCATTTGCATATGCGTAAACATACACACATGCCACCGAATTCTCCTCAACACTTTAAACGCATCTATTATAGTTTGAGCCTAATAGGTCCTGTCAGATTTGGACAACGTATACACACACGCTCAAGGAGAACCTTCCCAAGTCCACAGAAGCCAGACTCTTCTCCTTTTCCTCCTCCCTCTTCCAAGCGAGTCCAGCACGGCTGCTAAGCTAATTGGCTCGGACGTGGGCTGTCAAAAAGGCCTTTGGCTTTGCTTACACTTTGGTAGTCCTGGCCAGTGTGTATGTGTGTGTGTTTGTGTGTTTACAGAATGTGTTGGCGCATTTCAGTGTGCATGGGCCTGAGGGAAAAGGGTCAATGTGCGCATGTGTGGCTGTCCACTTGTGTAAAATCACCCACATCCACACTCACACATGAACACACACATGCCAAAGAGCAGGCCATCCATAAGCACAGAGATTACCAATTA
>CM030174.1:16038231-16050731 GCA_017639675.1 Aplochiton taeniatus | reverse complement strand
TCATTTCTCTGCCACCACAGTTTACCCCTCTTACAGAGTACACCTAATTAGCCAGCAGAAACAGGCAGACGCTGCCGCCTCTTTGAGAGAGAGATTTATGTTTTGTCTTTGTTTTGATCCAACAGGAATTAGTGAAACATACTCAAGACACCTCCGACAAGACAAATTTGCGGCTGGCGCTGGATGCCATGAAGGTGGGTGGGACTTGATGCGATGGCAGAGTGGGCTAGACGCACTGCCCGGTTACACAGCATATGCCACTGTAATGGATGTGTTTATGGATGGACGGACACACACACACACACACACACACACACACACACACACACACACAAACACACATGCTCAGTACAAGCACACAAACACATGTGCAGTATTTACATGTATATTTCCTCTAGCCATTATTTAAATGCAGGAACTTTCTAGTCCTGAGCATTGTACAACCTTGAGGCAGAGATGGATGCTGGGTTACAGGACATGCCATGTTGCGCAGATATCCTTATAAATAGCAATTCATGCAAGGCCCCAGAATGCTTTGAGGCTGATAAACGTTAAGATTTTCCTTAAAAGGATGTGTCCATCTCATGCATTACTCATACTGGATAGATGATTCTTTCCAGATCAAATCTAGATAAATCCCCTTTTCTTATCTTTCGGATTGTATGAGTGGTGCAAATTAACTAATTTGATGATTTGACTTGGATATAATTATCCACTTAACATTGATTGAAAGGATTCAGCTACATTGGCTTCTAGGGCTAACTTCCCTGAAGTGTTTTCCTCTTTGCAACTCCAGGTAGGTGATTACTGCTGATTATTACACAGTTTAGCTACTTGATCCACCACGCCTTCATACTATTTTGAGTTACCCAGATTTAATAAATGGCTTCAGCATATTGAATGAATTATGGAGCAGAGAGAGAGAGAGAGAGAAAGAGAGAGAGAGAGAGAGAGAGAGAGAGAGAGAGAGAGAGAGAGAGAGAGAGAGAGAGAGAGAGAGAGAGAGAGAGAGAGAGAGAGAGAGAGAGAGAGAGAGAGAGAGAGAGAGAGAGAGATGAAATAGAATCTAATATAGGATACCTGCAAGACTTGTGTGAAAAAATTCAAAGATAGCTTTGAAACATCACGCGGCTAACTGTATGTATGTTGTTTTTCATGTCGACCTGCAGGACCTGGCTCAATACGTCAACGAAGTCAAGAGAGACAACGAGACCCTGCGAGACATCGACCAGTATCAGAAGTCCATCGAAAACCTGGTGCGTCAGGATTGCGTTTGTCAAATCCCCACCAAGGAAACCGTGTGCCGCGTTTCGCACTCGAAGCGTTAAAGCTATCGTCTCATCACACGTCACCTTTTTAAGAACTCTTCATCTCAGTTGGCACGTCTGCGTGTAAATCAGGTTTTCTCATCTATGCGCTTGCTATCGTTTCATTTTTCAGAACCAGGCGTTAATTAACTACGGCAGGCCAAAAGGGGACGGGGAGGTACGAGTGGCTTCAGTGGACAAACGAGCTAAACAGGACAGGTGAGACGCCAGTCTGAAACACCGCCATTACCGTCTCCTCCACAGACAAGGCCTACACACAGAGTTCACTCTGCCGGATCAAATTCTTCTGCATCCACTTTAGGATTTAGAGTCGATGTGTGCGTACTTTATTGTACAAATGTTGCAGCAAATTTCAGATTCAGAACTTAGGTTATGGTATATATACCATAACCTAAGTTCTGAATCTGAAATTTGCTGCAACATTTGTACAATATCTCAACATTTACAGTCAAATATTGGATTCTCCCAGGATATTCATATGTTTCTCATTCAAAATAAGTGTGCTTCAGTCTCTACACTCTCGTTTGCTTACCTTGGCTTCTTTGCATAATCACAGAAACTGTAAATAAACCTAATGGTGTTTTGCATGGTCACACCTAGCTTCACGACATGTGTCACGGATTGTCTCTGTGTCTCTCACGTGGGCTCAGGCACATCTTTCTGTTTGATGCCGCCGTGATTGTGTGTAAGCGGCGCGGCGACAACTACGAGATGAAGGAGGTGATCGACCTGCACCACTTCAAGATCACAAACAACCCCACGTCCGACAAGGACAACCGAAAGGTCCGTCCAAAGTGTGATCATTTCATGGCTGCCACTGCTCTCATCTGCAGTCTTACATCAGGACCAAATCAGTTCAGCCCAGCTCTGTGGAAAACATGTTTCTAAAACTTTTCATCATTTTTACATAAAAGGCTGTTAGGTAATAGAGCACCACTATCAGAACTGAATCATATAACATTGCCTCGTCTTCAAGAAACAGAATCCAAACCTGAAACAGTGGAAGAATTGAACAGCTTGTATTTTCCCAGATGGTGTTAGTAAGCAATATTGTGCGCTGGATGACGTACAAGCAAACATACTGTGCACTGTCAGCACTCAGTAGACGCGTAACAAAGAAACACATTGTTATTCGAGAATGATACGGTTCTCACTGAATGGCTTAGACTGGTTCAATCATATTTGTTGATAATGAGACATTAGAGACAGGAATCCTTTTTGAAAGTGTCATGTCACTGTATGGTGGATTTCCAACTGTTAGTTCTGCACATCTTCTGAACACACACACACACACACACACACACACACACGCACACAATCATGTACACTCAAACATCCTTTGATAGGCTATCTGTTTTCTGGTTTTAGCGCTTTGGCCCAGAGCCACAGTTTGAGCATTACAAAGACATCTATCAAAATGCCTAGCCCTGAGTGCTTTCTGCTCAATGGTCAGGTCTACAAACCCTAAAACACACCACATGACTTATTTTGACATAAATCTATGACGTGAGCCTATTTGGACGCCTCCTGGTATGAGCACCCTCTGTCTCGCCCTCTCCTCTTTCTCTCTCTCTCTAACTGTACCAAGACCGCATCATAAGGGGGGCTTCCCAGTCCAGGGTCATCTGGTATTGCATGACGAAGTAATAGCTAGCGTTTGAAGCAGCTAACTCCCACAGTTATGGAGTCCTACACTCTCCGCCAGGGCTCCTTCTCACAAGGAGGCCTGTCTGGAGTTTATCTATCACCCGGTCTCTCACGACCCATCTGCCCCTCTCGATGTCTCGCACCGTTCTTCACTTGCCTGCTGTAATTCTCCCTTCCCCGTCCCTCTCGTCCCGTTGCAGTGGTCCTATGGATTCTACCTCACGCACAGCCAAGGGCAGAGCGGCTTTGAGTTCTTCTTCAAGACCAAGGAGCTGAAGAAAAAGTGGCTGGATCAGTTCGGCATGGCCATGTGAGTGTGTTGAGCCGAGACAGAGCGATAAGAGGACCTTGTCCCCCCACCCCCCCCCCGCTTTATCTGTTCTGTTTATGCCACTTCACTGACACGCAGAGCCGTTTGTCCTGTTCTTCAAGTCAGCTGCAAGGTAATTTATGAGTTTCGCGAGGTGAGCCAAAACTTGGGAAAGCTTTCTTCGTGCCCGCGTACCGAAGCACAGAGGGCCTTATGCAAACAACACAGTCAGACGCTCTACCCCAAAAGCTGTTCATGAGACATATCTCCCTTTGCAGTCTTCCTTAGCATGGCCCATGCATGCATGCATACGGTGCATAAAAGAAATGCATCGCCCACGCATCCGAGATGGCTCAATTGCGACATCGAAAAAACATAGAAATACAAACCCTGTGTTCGACTCTACCTGTGCTCTTCACAGGGGCGGTGCGTCTGTGTTTGCTAGATGTCAATTATGACAACTCTCCAAGCGCATCACAGCCTAAGCCAGGCAACAGGGGCCGCACGGCTTTGCGATTCCCCTATATGCCGTGCATCGCATGGTGATCAGCCCCCCCCCCCCCCTCCCTTCCTCACACTCCTCTACCCCAGGGCTGAAACGAGAGTCTCCCGCTGTATTCCAACGTCTCCCGATCAGCCGCTCCAGCACATCTGCTTCTCACACCTAATGAAAGACGGGCCCGCGTCAAACCGTGGCTATTTTTGGGGACGGAGCAAGGATAAAGGGCTTTGGGATTATGAAAGGCGTTGTTGACGTTAATAGCGACATCCACAATTAGCCTGGGGGGGGGGGCGGGGGTCTTAGCTCAGCTGCAACCAAATAATAACAATAATAATTAAAACATACAGTAGATGACAAAACCGAACGCCAGAAAGGAATCGAGGAAATCATTTGTTTTTCCGACCTAAATACGAAGAGCTTTATTTATAGATAAATGTCTCAGCCGCTCTTGAGAAAAAGAGTTTAAGGCTGATTACCTGTTTTTTTTCGAGAGAGAGAGGTTTAAAAGAGTGTCATCTGCCAGCTAATCAGCCAATCAGTGGGCACCCTGCCGCGCCTTAAGGACAGATCTGGGAACAGCTGTTGTCTCGTCGTTGCCGTCTCGTGTCATCCCCCCGCCGTTCTCGGTAGCTGACTAGAACTCAGTGGCTCCGACACGCGCCGACTGCCGAATAGCGCTAACAACCCTATCAGGTACGAGAAGAAGTGACAAAGTTGGCGGATATCCCAGGGTTCTGCTCAGAGGGTGGCAAAGTGAAGTGACACCAGGCTGGCATGGCTGCTGAATGGCAGGTACTCCTCTGTGCCCGAGTTACTCCCAAAGTAGGCAGATAGGAGATCTCGTTCAAGCCCAACCTATAGGAATATGTCACGTTGCTATACGATCTGCTCTGAGTGACCGGACTGTATAATGTAAAAATGCTCTGAAAATGAAGGCGTATGCTTTACATATCGTCTCCGTCAATGGCTATGGTATCAATTGATCAAAGCTGGACTCTTTTCGTGTGTGTGTGTGTGTGTGTGTGTGTGTGTGTGTGTGTGTGTGTGTGTGTGTGTGTGTGTGTGTGTGTGTGTGTGTGTGCGCGCGCGCGCTCTCTCCAGATCCAACATCCGCCCAGAGAACGGCAGCAGCAACTTCCACGAGTTCCACATGCACACCTTCGAGAGGATCACCTCCTGCAACTCCTGCCACATGCTGCTGAGGTGAGCGGGCTGCCATCTTGGACGGCGTGCCACGCTGACGCACGTGCATTCACGCTGACACACACACACACACACCCACACACACACACAGGCCCCGCTTACCCCACGACATCCGCTCATTAGTCACTATTTATAGGGGAGCTTAGAGTGGCTGACTGTGGTGCGTGTGGACACTGTCACCGGGCAGCGCGTCTGACTGGAGAGACGCATGCGATGCCCCTTCGCCCACATAACGTCAGCCTGACACATAAAGACTCGGGCCACTTGGCCGACCTTCACCCCTTGAACTCCCGGTTGGACAAAACCGAACGGGGCTGAAAGCACTCTCTCAACGCCCCTCTCCATAGACCTCTCTCTCTCTCTCTTTCTCTCACACACACACACTCTCGTCCACACAGCCCGACCTCCGGGCGATTGACGCAAGAAGTAGGCTTCGCCGAATGACCCTTGGGCAGAACAGGAGACCCTGGCCCTTTTCACTCTGCGCATCTGTTCAGTTCAGCCGCCTGTACGCTCTCGCCGTCCCTGGAATTGAATGAGAGCTGGTCACAGCGAGGGCTGCAGCCTTCGGCGGGTGTTCAGAAAAGGCTGAGGGGAATGAAAAGCCTTCGCAAAGCTGGCACGGCCAACCTTAACACAGCCTAGAAACGCGACGAATTACAGTAATTTGATTGGCTTCTGGACTGAGATTGTTTGGCTGGGTGCGTGAGGCGAAACGATTGTGATGGGTGGATGTGATTAGTGTGGGTTGCCCTGAAGATAACACTAGTTATGAGAATCTCTTCTTGTAGAGGGCGGCAAACGGTCCGAGAGCGTTTTTTGGTTTTGTTTTCATAGCCGTGGCATCGCTAAACTGGCAGGGATTGTGTGAAAGAAGGTAGCCCCCATAGGCATGCATGACGAGTGCTGGGACAAACCAGGACAATGAACTTGAGACGAAAAGCACTATCTTTTGATTGCCTCACATGTCTTTTTGTTGTTGTTGCGTTTTTCAGGGGGATCTTTAACCAGGGGTACATGTGCTCCAAGTGTGGCCTGGGCGCCCATAAAGAATGCCTGGGGCGATTTGGCTGCTGCGGTAAAACAGGTAAGACACACACACGCACACACAGACATTAATTATAAGAATAACTTTCATTTAAGACCGCCTTTCTAAGAACCCAAGGACACTTTACAAGGCATACACAAATAAAAGAAAAACAATTCAACGAAGTAAAAGACAATAAGCAGATTGGAAGAAAAAAAATGCAGCCTACCAATATGTATGACTTTCTGCAGTCTTCCAAAGATATGTACAATATTCTAGAGTCCTGCAAGTCAATGCAAGTCAAAAATACTTTCCAGAAAGAATATTTATTGCTAATGGCGTCAGGCCAATTAGTCATGCGACAGACATTTGTCACACTGTGTAACCTGAGCTGTGCTCTATCTTTGTGTTTAACCTCGGGCATTAAAAGAACATTAATGTGTGATGAAAGCAGATTGGGGTCCGCCCCACAGAGCCCTAGAACAATGGCGAGAGAACACGCCAGCTCAGAGTGATGACAGACAAACTGGTCTTATAAACCTGCCTCCAAGAAAGAGAGAGAGAGGGTTGGGGTTTGCGTGTGTTCGTGTGTGCTCACTGCAAATATGCCTGTCCAGGTTGGCGGCGGCATCACTCAGGGCCAATTATGTCATATCCCAGCAATAAGGCGTGCGTCATCCACACCTGGGCGCACGCGTCGACTGGGTGTTTTGCCCGTGCCACCAGAGGGGCCGGGGAAGCTGGGCGGACCTCTGTGTGTCACTCTGAATTCTCTGGGCCGTTCCTCGCTGCACTCCCTTTTCCCTGTCATGCTCTTCGCGCCGTGCTTGCAAGAGGCACATATTGTCACAGCGATCATTTCATAACTCGTGAAAGATCCAACAATATCGGGGGTGGGTGGGGGGGGGTGGGGCCTGAAGCAGTAAACGACAACCCAACAGAATTAGTGTGTGCGACACAAGGAAAGCACAAAATCACATTGAGAAAACACTCGCTTTTGATGGCCTCGAGGCCTACATCCCGGTTGCTGCGGTGGCCGGGATCTGGGGAGTGGTTCATTAGGAGTGATGGCTGACACCTGGGTTGGTGAGGCTGCTCACCTGTTGGAGCAGTCAGCTGCTCTCTCCTCTCTGGGCTATGCGGTTTGGTTGGTCTGAGGTTGTTTGAGTTTCTTTCGCTGGTTTGGGCACACACATCCACACACCACACTTACATGACTAATATGCTGACGGTCGACTTCATTTAGTTTTCTTAACTATAAAGTAAAACACATTTATTTATGCATGGTCTCCACGTTTTGCCCTGCCATTGAGCTGGGTCGTGACTGAGTGCCTCTTTATTTCATGCACTGACGTGTTTGTGTGCCTGTTCGCTGTTATTGTTTACACAGCATCTAGTCTCGGTACAACTCCTTTTTCCTGCCCTCTGCCGTGTTAGACACGCTCAGCGTACCTTTGTGTAACGGGTCAAAGTTCACCCAGGGTGCAAGCTGCCAGCCTAGTTGCTTGGGTGTGGGTGTGTGTGTGTGTGTGTGTGTGTGATGTGATTGCACAATTGTTAAGCGTGTGTTTGTGTGTGTAGCTGGGGTGTAGCCTCTCCCATGGGAGCCAATGAAACAAGCTTTGCGAGCGAAAACACTCGTCAGCCCTGCCCCCTGAAGTCATTTACGCCCAGACTCCTGTCAGCTACCTGCAGCCGAGCAAAACAAACGAATGCGCACAGAGAGCCGACAAGCCTGAGAGTCGTGTGCTTCACTAATGAGGGAGTGCTGCTGTGTTCAGAGTGTGTGCACTTGTGTGTTAGCACCCTGTAACCCACTCACCATGCCTGTTTTCAAACTTCTTTCAGATCCTTGCACCTTCAGAACTCAGGTGAGCTGCTCCGTTTGTGTGTGTGTGTGTGTGTGTGTGTGTGTGTGTGTGTGTGTGTGTGTGTGTGTGTGTGTGTGTGTGTGTCTGTCTGCCTGCATGTGCCTAGTCGCCTCTCTCTAAAGCTTCACTGCCCTTTGAAGACTTTTGACTCCTTGCGGATATTTGCCGGAAAACCCCCAATTTACCTTACCCCTCCAGTGTGCACACAGATGGAACATACAGTACAGAGGCTGTGCTGGGGAGCTGGTTCTTTCTTTTCTACGCCAGGAATTGCCACGTACTGACATTGCCTGTAGCAGCTAGCTGAAAACAAACGATAAGTCGCTTATCGCTTGGCGCAACTTTGGTGGAACATCCCAGACGCATTGAAAGATTGGTCGCCGGTGACGGCCATTGCAAGTGATGGGGGTTCTGATTCATCATGCATTCTAATGCGCACAGGCTGAACGCACAGCCTGGTCGCAGCCGATAGCCGAGGCTGAGATAGTCATTTGGTGTATTTGCGGAGCAGATATTATTCATAGGCATTAGCCCCCTTGTCCCTCCATATTCATCTCACTACAATAAGAGATTCCCAGTCGTTTATTTAGTGGGCCAGAAGGTAGCAAAGGGACAAATGCATTTACGGTTGGGTTCGGCGGCGGTAAATTTAGCGCAATTTCACCGTCCACGCATGTCATTGTGTGCGTCTGCCTGTGTGCTGTGTGTGCAACCAAGCCTTGTGCGCCTGTGTGAACGGCAGCGGTGCTCGCAGCCTTCTGCCGTGGTCCTGACTGTTTCTCTGGTGTGTGTTTTCTTCGGTAGGAAAAGTCTCTGCACGGACACCGCGCCGATCCAGGTGAGTGTATTCGGAACACACCGGCACGATGTCCCTTGCTGTTCCCCGTGTCTCTCGTGAGAATGCACCTTGACTTACAACGACCTCTAGACCGAAGACCACCCCCCCGCTGCGTGTGTCTGGGGTGTCAATTGACACCAACGCCTTTCACATTCCGCTCTCTATTACGCCGCAGAAAATCCTTATTGACTGACAGGGCCCCGAAATCAATAGGCTCTTGATTGCCGGCGCAGGCCCTTATCGTTTCATAATGGTCCACCCTCTGTCTGCCTCTGCCCGCTCTGAAGCCCTCTGAACGCACAGCGTGCCCTCGGGCAGATAGGACGCCGTTTCGCGCCTTTAGCGCTGGCTTGTCCGCAGGGATGGTCGGTAACTAGGCTAAGCAGTTGTGATAGGGCACGCCATAACACGTTGACCCAGTATGAGCGTGATCATACCTGAAGACACCAACACGGGCGGGAAAAAGAAGGACAGCGGGCGCTATGTTATGTGGCAGCCGGTAAATAACTGTTTGCGAGGCCCTGTCGTTTTGAACTTGCGGCGTCGCTACGCGTTCAGCATGCTGGCCGCTCGGCCATGGTTCTGTGTGTAAGCTGTAACCTGACGTTTCTTTAAGAACGCATTCTCTTCACCCAGATTAGCCCCGCGGTGATATTATTAGGACATTGATTTGCTCCTTTGACTTTGACTGAGGACTATTATTTTATGAAATGAGTCGAAAACAACCAGTATTGTTGGAGTCAAATCGATTGATCATGCAAAGATAAACTGTACAAACCAAAACAAACGTCATGGGAGCTTATCTCAGATAGTGGCAGATAATACTTTACTGCAGGCCAGCTGGGTTGCACAGTTCAGCACTAATCTGATGGGGAAAACTGTCTTGAATTAATTGCCAATGGGTTTAGAAACGACAATACTCATTGTGTGTGTGTGTGTGTGTGTGTGTGTGTGTGTGTGTGTGTGTGTGTGTGTTGTTACCCACTATAATGGGGTGATAAATATTTTAGGATAGGTAAAAAACCTTGTGAGAATAGTATGAGCGCTTTTTTTTTCATTGTTCTGCCAATCACACAAATGATCACGGTCACAAAAACAAACACACACACACACACACACACACACACTGCTTTGTGCAACACTCATAGGATTTAGATGAAGGAATGTATTATTTGTACCTCCTTTCATGATCTACATTATTTGGATGTATGTCCTCTTTTGGGGAAACCATGTTACTCTGGGTATCTCCGAAGCTCCCAGACGTGACCACCCTCCTGATAAGTGTATCCCTGCTCAACGAATGCCAATGAACCTCTTTAGTCATTTAGAATTCCCACAATCCAATGTTTTGGAAGTTTTTATTTCTGTAGAAATTGTAGTTGTGTGTGTGTGTGTGTGTGTGAGAGAGAGAGAGAGAGAGAGAGAGAGAGAGAGAGAGAGAGAGAGAGAGAGAGAGAGAGAGAGAGAGAGAGAGAGAGAGAGAGAGAGAGAGAGAGAGAGAGAGAGAGAGAGAGAGATAGAGAGAGAGAGAGAGAGAGAGAGAGAGAGAGAGAGAGAGAGAGAGAGAGAGAGAGAGAGAGAGAGAGAGAGAGAGAGAGAGAGAGAGAGAGAGAGAGTGAGAGTTAGTTTGTGGTAGGGTTGGTTTTCCAGCCCCTCAAAGTTCCATCTTTAAGCTATATCTGACACACCTTCGCTTCCCTCCGTTTTTTCACCCCTTTCTTTCTGCTAAGAAAACAAAACAACTTTGGATGGTTGCTGTGACGGGAAAGCTTTCCTTGCATGTTTTAATGCTCTGTACTGAACACAGACAAAATAAAAGCCTGTTCCATTCCATCCCGCTGCCTTATGTTTCTATTTGTCCTTCTTAACAAATACACAAACAGAAAACATGCATACCAAACTCTACCCTCTTTGTTTTCCCCAAAAGGTCTGCCTAAGATGATTGCCACCAGGAACTACTTTGGCGTGCCCAGCCCTGTTTGTGGCCCGCCTCTCAACATCCAGATGGGTGACATTATCGAGCTCCTGTGTGCTGACCTGCACAGCTCGTGGTGGCAGGTGATCTTTTCCAGTCCTTTCCTCTCTCCCAGGCCCACAGGGGAAACGGCCACGTCCAATTAGATGGAGGTTTTATAGACTTTTATGACTTGTTTTATGTGTGTAATGGGGTTGGATGTGAAATTCCGGTGCTGGGGGCCCAACGGCTCCCCACTGTGCCAGCGGCGGGAAGGGTCAGGTGCGCTCGTGATGCAGCCTAATCCTCCAGAACAATGGCGTGCCACCAGGAGCACGCCAGACGAGGGCGTGGGCGTCGACTCCTTTTGTTCGCCGCATACCGAGCCAGTCTCTGTTTGTGTTTGTGTTTGTTGTCGAGCGCGACAGAGACCGGGGGAAGGACAGAGAGGGTTTCTGCGTGTGGGCGTTGTTTGTTTACGTCTGTGTGTGCCTGGCCTTCTGAACGTGTGTCTGTGTGAGGGGGTATGTGTGTGTGTGTGTGTGTGTGTGTGTGTGTGTGTGTGTGTGTGTGTGTGTGTGTGTGTGTGTGTGTGTGTGTGTGTGTGTGTGTGTGTGTGGGGGGTATATGCGTATGTGTGTGTGCATGTTTGTGTGCGTGGAGAGAGGAGGCAGATATCCTGACCACACAGAGACCCAGGCCCATGCCTTGCAGTCGTCTGTTTATTTACTCTGGGCTGGGAATGGAACGGCATAACTCTGTTTGCTGCCCAGTGGAGCAGCTTGCCTCTTTTTCCCTGCACCCCCCCCCCCCTCTCTCTCTCTCTCTCTCTCTCTGCCTTTTTCTATTTTCCCTTCATCTCTCTTTTTGCCCCCCCCCCCCCTTTCTCACTCTCTCGCTGGAGCTGGACTAGGACCCCGGGGGCATTGAAGACATTTGGTGTGACTTCCCTGCCTTTTGTGTGCTGTCACTTCCCTGGCACTGCCCTGTGTCAGCTGGCTCTGTGTGTGTGCGTGTGCGTGCGTGTGTCCGTGCATATGTTTGTGTGTGTGTGTAACTGGGGCTTATTTTATTTGATGCTATTTTTGGAAAGTGAGCCATAGTGGGCCAATGAAACCAAAACCACAACTGTGGAATGAAAGCCATCCATATTAACAGAGTTATTTATTTCAATACATATCGCGCAAAATGACGCTTTACATCACCCGAGGCAGCTACGCCCCCATAGGCCTTTAGTGTCAGCGGGCAGAATTATGGCACAATATCCATCACAGTGGTAACCAGCATACCATAATTCCTAATCGGGGGGCCAGGCACACACAATAGATCACCCCAATTTAATTTTGCCCTTTGGCGACCATCTGTTTACCCCATCGATTTTATGGGCGTAATGATTATCGTGCGCTTATCACCGCCGTAACGAATAGGAGAGCTTTCCAAGAGGACTGATAAAATGTCATTACGCTAACTATCCGAGGCGCCGAAGGGTTGCCTAACACAATCAGACGGGCCCAGGAGGACAGGAGCCAGAGAGGACTCTGTCTGGTTGCTATTGACTGATTAGAATGTGGAGGCTTGTAAGAGGATGATGGCTTGGTCACCAACAAACCTTACTCTGCGCTGCGGTGTTTGTTTTCGGTGCATAGCACCACAGGCCGTTCATATCCAATCAAAGCAGGTTTCTTTGTATAGCACATTTCATACGCTCGGGCAATTCAACATACAAGGAAGTAGAAACATACAAGGAAGAAGTGAAAGACTAAGAAACAAATAAAAACAATTGTAATAAATAGCATTGCTAAGAAGGACCAATTCAGTAA
>CM030174.1:15780731-16033231 GCA_017639675.1 Aplochiton taeniatus | reverse complement strand
AACCAGTATGAATACAGTACATTTCAAAACAACTGTCTGAGTGAGAGAGAAACAAGGAGGACTGATTAGACCCAAAGAGATTACAGGTGAAGTTCAATAACAACACGGTAATGAAGGTTCGAGAAAGCAAATGGCTGACCAATAGTGCAGAGATGGTGTACCTCCAAACAGAATATGCATAAAAAACAAGCTCTTTATTTACCAAGCTGCAGGTCTTCTTTTTCAGGACCACTGCTAAATAGAATCCGGTAGACTTATTTGCTGCTAGTAAAGTTAACTTACTATTAATCACCGATTCACTGCTGTTTTTTTGCAAGCTTCTTATGCTTTGAGTTCAGGGTTTAAATCATCCTTTTCCTTTGCTTCTTTTCTCTCTCTTTGCCGCCCCCCATTCCTGCCCTATGCCTCTGTCCGCTCCCCGCCATAGCCGCATTGCTCTGCGGGCTCACTTTTGTAACTCCTGCGGGCTACAGCTTTATACCTCCCTCCTCAGCTCCCTTCTGGTCAGGTACTGGTACAGCTGCCTTTCTGTCTATCTCTGTCTTTTTTCTTTGCCTTTCATTTGTTGATGCTGCTTAGCATGCCGACTGCGAATGGCCTTGCTCAGATCACCGTCTTATCACTCCGTGTTCATCTTCCTGATACT
This sequence comes from Aplochiton taeniatus, assembly GCA_017639675.1. Lineage (NCBI taxonomy): Eukaryota > Metazoa > Chordata > Actinopteri > Galaxiiformes > Galaxiidae > Aplochiton > Aplochiton taeniatus. The sequence goes on along the minus strand of CM030174.1, from coordinate 16,032,585 downwards.
GCCACCGCGCCATCTGACCACCCCATGCCTTTGTGTGTGCGTCTGTGTGTTTGTGGGCCTGTATTTGTGTGTCTGTGTGTTTGTGTGTCTGCATCTGTACGTTTGTTTGTGTCTGTGCCTGTGTGTGTGTTGGAAGGGAGGCTGGAAGGCTATGGCCAAGGGTAGGAATAGGTCGCATTCCCTAACACGTTACATTTGAAATCTGTTGCCCTAACATAGTCGACGGGGGGCTGGATGGTTAGGCACGCCATGCAGCTATCGGAGTCATCGGAGCTGCTCCACGCCTGCCTTCAGAGTTCTCCCACCGTGGGCATGACCGCAGCTCACACACAGACCGGCTTGTCAAAACAAGCCAGGTATTCCACATCCGCTGCTGACAGGAGGCAAGACACACACACACACACACACACACACACACACCCAAACAAACCTACAGAAACCTGCACACCTACACACACAAACACACATACACAGCAGCTGGCGCCTCAGGCTTAGGCATGTGCTGTAAACGCAGACTAATGAACAGTTACCGTACAGTTCTGTGTGTACATTGCAAGTAGAGCAGCGTATAAACACACATTAAGATGTCAGTAGCGCACGGAAAACAAACACCGGCCAATCTGCGACGGAACCGAGGGGAAGTAACAGGACTCTCCCTTTTTCAAGTCGACAGGTCATCGATAATTAACCCAAGTCCTATGAGTTTGGATTACATTGTTAATACATCACAAACCATAATCAAAATAGACAGTTGGTTTGGACTAGGCCGGAATAATGTATTGGAGCAGGCCGCGCCGCGGCAATGCGATTATGTACGCCTCCATGGCCTCTCCTGGCCCTGGTGTGTCTGGGGTGAAAGTGAGGCTAGGCTCCATCTTGTCTTCACCTCTGCGTGTCTGTCTGTGTGTGGGCCCGGGTTCCTTTAGAGACGCGTTGATATGCCTCTGATGAGACTACTTATACCGTATTTGATCATCTCTGTCTTCCCTCCGCCCCCTCTCCCTCTCGCCCACACAGTGTTTACCCCGAAAGTCATCGGGGTAGCGATTGCCCGCTACGACTTCAGCTCCAGGGACATGCGAGAGCTCTCGCTGCAGGAGGGCGACGTGGTCAAGATCTACACCAAGTCGGGAGCCAACGGCTGGTGGAGGGGCGAGGCCAACGGGCGGGTGAGTGTGTGTCTCTCCCCAGCAGTCAATCAATCTCGCCGTCCAATCCTCCCGTCTCCCTGACGCGCTTCTTGGGAGGCGAGGGAAACACTGCCAACAACACGCGCACAGGCTCAGGAAGCATTGGGCTGTTCCCGGGCTGCATTTATTCAGGCAGGACTAGACTCGGGTCAGCACTTATCCATAGTGTTGTATGCCCCGGGTGTTGTGAAAGAGTAAGCTATCACAGCCAACATCTGGTTTAAACTTAAACCCCAGCGGAGCTCCTTCACGCAAAGACTTGCGATTTAATGAATGCCTGTGTCTTAGTGCTGAAGCTTCAGCCTCTTTAGAGCTGCCACGAGAACATTCAATTTACCACGCACACGCTTGCCTATACACACACACACACACACACACACACACACACACACACACACACACACACACACACACGTTTCTGAAATAACCCATTTTTTGTCTTCGTTTACTCAGAAGTTTCGAATGAGTAAGCTTGGGAGCTGAAGAGTACGGGCGTGCAAATGTTTTTTTGTGCTCTACGTCCGCCTCAGATAATGTGTCTGAGTGTATTTTTGTGCCCGCGCCTGTGGAACTAGAGAGCTGTTCTTTTATTGAGCCCTTCTGTGGCCCCTGCTCTAGTGAACACTAAATGGCATCTGAGGAGAGGGGCGAGCCTCTCTTTAGAGAAGGGGTCGGACGGGGCCGCCGCTCGCTAGAGTGAGCCGCTAAATGCCATTGTGGCAATTCGAACGGCGCCTCGCTTTCTCCGGTGAGTTGAATGATACGAGCACTGGGAGTGAGCTGTGATATACTGCAGCTCTTTTTACCTTGTCGCCACAAGGCCTGTTTCCCTCCCGGGCTGCTGTCTAGCATGCTAACACCCCCCTATACATAATTGACAAGGCTGAAAGGTAAGAAGGGAAGGAGTCTGGGATTCCGAAAAGGACAAACAAGGATCAAAATGCCTTTTCTGTTAATTGCTTGGGGGGATTGGGCTGGGCCATCCAACAGCAGGTTGGACGCTCGATGGAAGATGGGCGTCGTCGTCCCCCCCCCCCCCACAAACACACACACACACACACACACACACACACACACGCACGTAAACACACCCACTGGCGCAGTCTCTCTAATTGTAGATTCTCTTTGTTCCCTCACCTCAGGTCGGCTGGTTTCCATCCACCTACGTGGAGGAAGGGGAGGAGTGAGCCTGGAAGGAGGCTTGCAGAAAGCAAGCCGTCGTAAAGGAAAGCCCAGACAGGCTCAGAGAATGGCGGGGGGAAACGGGAGACCACGTCGTTTTCCCCCGGGAATCCACTCTCTGCTTGTTCCGTTTGGATATTTCTAGAGAAACAGAGGACCTTTGTTTTCTAGGCTGGCCGTATCGCCCGTGGCCTTTCTAATATCCAAGAGGCCTTTGGGAGGCAGGGGCATATTGCAGGTGCAAACCCCTATCATTGCAAAATAATGATTGACTCTCTCGTCCCAGCCCCATGCTCCAACAGACTAGCAGCTTGCCTGTCAGCAGGGGACGAAACTTGGCCGAAAACCTCCCTCCAGTCATCCCTTCATCCCTCCCATCCCTCTCCATCCAAGCCAGCCCCCAGCCCCCTAACTCCCACCTCTCTTCCTTTGCCAACTCAGCCGTCACAAGTCTGTCGCTGGTAAATATTCAAATGCCATCCATCCATTCATTCATCCGTCCATCTATTCCCCAGAACAGAACAGAGTTTGAAGAGCTTGAAAAGGGAATGAAGGGAAGGAGGGAAAAAAAGGGGGAAAAGACTGAGGAAGGACGTTTTCTTTTCTCTTCCAAAGCGTTTGGTCTGCCTTGACCTTGCCTCTGTGTCTTTTCCATATACCTGGGTTGTTATTGGTGACTTGATGGGCCAGATATAGAAAGACACAAACGTGCTTGCACTCACACACACACACACAAACACACACACACACTGTCACATAACACTTCCCACCCCACTCCTTCCGATTACAATCTCTTCCGCAGAACATGACACACACACACGGAAACACAGAAATGGCGAAGAGAGGAACGGTGTTGGATATCATCGCTGCCGCGGCGTCAACAATTGATTGCTGTTGTTTCTGTCCCCCCCCACCACCACCCCCCCTCCTCTTTTATCTGCCGCTCCTGCCGTCCAGCCTCTCACGTCCTTGTTGTCGTTAGCCATGCCGCTTATCTGGCCAGCCGGTAGACGGGGCTGTCGACGTGCGTTTATCTGATGGGGGCATTACCGGGCCTGTCAGAGACATGCCACGCTAGCAGCTACAGGCTCACGTTTGCGCTCGGCTCCTTTGACAGAAAACAAAAGGGAAGCCTTCCCTGACAGTCTAGTCAGCTCGCCCGCATCTGCAACGGCAGCCTTGACGGTTTGCCACCGGAGCGGGTTTTGGTCTCGGTTCTCTTTTGTTTCCAGAAGTTTTCGGAGACATTTTGAGTCGTTCTTCCAGTCTCGTCGGCTCGAATGCCTTCCCTCCTTCCCTCCCTCCTTCCCTCGCTCCCTCCCCGCCTCCGACCCTCCTGCCCCAAAGGCTTTCCAGTAGACACTACAGACGTTGCCTTCTTAATCCACTAATGAGAGGGGATTTAACCATCGGAGAGAATAATGCTGTGACACCGTAACACGCTCCGAAACACTCTCAGACAGATAATACACTCCTAATACTCCCCTACAAATACAAGGCTAACAACCCCCCCCCCCCCCCTCCCACACACACACACACACACACAGTTATTATTGCTTTTCTGTTAGGTTAGTCTCAAGACAATGCCCTTTTTTCTCGGTGCCTCCAGGCTTTGATAAAGGTCTGTCAGGCAACGTGACTTGACGGAATGTAACCACCCAGCTTCACCATAGTTTTTGCGGTCTTAAGCCTTTTCAAGCCTTACGGTGAGCGAGTAACAAACCGTAAACCTTGAAGACGTTTTCTCAGTGTAGGTGCTTTTATATGAGTCTGTGTGTGTGTGTTTGCTTGCTTGCGGTTGAGCGTTTGGATCAATATTTTGCTGTGCTTGCGTGAAAGCAGGGTGTTCTTGTATGCACAGAAGCTGATCAGCAGCCTTCTAGCTTGTCAGCCTGTTGTGTGCATTGTGATTTACACCCCACATCTCCAACCGTGAAGCCATAGCCCCTGCGAAACATCTACACGCAATGAAACACATACACAAATACACACAAATGCATGCACCAACGGAACGTACGGAATATGAATGTTGCCGTACACACATCACACATATTTTCAGTCAGATTCTACCACTTTACTATTCAGCGCTTTCGTTCTAAATACATTACAGTATATATATGGGGGAAAAAATGTATCTGGCAAAAAATGACAATACAATTTTTGTTATTATGAAGAATATATATGAACACTCCATCAGCGTTCGTGTTTAAAATTACATTATTTTTAAATATGCACTTTTACATTGAATATTCCATTTGGTGTTATCAAGCGGTTGGATCTTTGTGAAAAATATAATGTAAGTCCTGAATCTTCATGAATTCCCTGAAAAAGTTGGAATAGTGATCCTTGAAAGTCAGTTCACTTACAAATTTACATTCAGTTTTATTTTCTTGTGTTGCATTACATTTTGTACAGAAACAAATGAAGGGTGCTGTGTGACTTTTTATAATTTTTATTGAAAGCCACATGGATTATGATTCAAGATGATCTGACATACAAGTCATGTTTTCCAGTAGAATATATATATACTGTCTAATGGTGAAGTATGATTATGGTTTTGCTTTGAGCCGTTTCTCCCACATCCTTCTCCAATATTACCAGCAGTATAATTTGCTGGCCACTAGATGGAAGCAGCATTAACACATGCATTTGTTTTACCTGCCTCAGAAGATATCTGTGTGTCTGTAGGGTCATGTGATACTGCCTTATAAATGAAACACCATTTACTTCTTTACGTGTCCAGCTTCTTCTGGATGTTTTATTTTCCTATTGCAGCTCAACCAATTTAGCTCCTGTTTTAAAGGCCAAGGCCATGGCCCTAAGTGTTCTTTGATTTACTAACCTTACCAAAAAAAAACTCCATACTTTGATAGCTACAGTACACAGTGCTTTGGGTTTTCTAAGCTCAAACTTGGATAATCTAGTTCCCAAGTCTTTGTCAAGATGAACTCGGACAGAAGGTAATTTACAACAACAGGGCTCCCTCCATGTGTGTGTTTCTAGGTTTCATGGAGGAGGAAAAAGAATAAGCCTCAAGGGTATCTGTGATCTAATCATTACACCATCTCCTCACCTCGCAGACCCACGCCATCCATCTCACCGTCTGCTCCTCTCTATCTCCCTCCCTCTCTGTCTCCCTCTCTCTCTCACTGGCTCTCCTCCCTGATCACATCTACCAACCCCTTCTCTCTCTCTCTCTCGCTCTCTCTCTCTCGCCCCCCCCCTTAATCTGTATTCCCTATCTCCCCTTGTCACTTGGAGGTTGTAACCCCAGCACTGTAGAATTGGACCAGAATAGCAGATTCAGTGCAATAGGGAGAGAAGGGAGGAATGCTGCTTGGTGCTGCACAATCCAAACCCAGTGAGTCTTTTAAAGGGATATCATAATCAAGCCGAAGCATAGGCAATACCACCTTGCTATTTATTTGCAAAATAGAGAAGCAGCCATTGAGTATAGGATGCTTTTTGAAATCGTTCCACAACCGAACAGTGGTGCAGTGTCTTCTTTTTTTCCGTGGTGGTCTGAAGTGTGTGTAGCGGTATCCTTAACAAGCCAAAGAAGTATATCTACACTTGACGTTGAGTACGGCAGTGACCCACCGATGTAGCACCTACTAGAACTGTGCAATCCTGACTCTGTTTAGTTAGCGTTCATGTTCATTGTTGCTGTAGCATTTTGTTAAATATGTAAATAGTGCACAATAAAGTGTATATAGCCCTATAAAATGGCATATGACAATTTGATAACAATGTGTACGAGTTATACTTATTCACTTGTGCGGAATATTTGATATTGATATTTAATACAAGAGATACGCTTCCCCTAATAAAGTGACGACCACTTGAAAACCTGAGAATTCTACGTTTTCTTCTACTGAACTTGCACACGGTTGCTGCTACCTGGATTCATTTTTCCTCTCCAAGTTTTAATGAGCTGGAACCACTGACACTGGAAAGACTGTTTTGAGCTTCTAATTTGCTAATTGATGTGATTGAGGATGGAATAAACAACAGAAGCCTCTGCATTCAGCATACGATGAGAGACCCAAAAATAGCAGCACAACGGAGAATAACAGGAGAGACTGCAGGGTATTTGCGCAAGGTGTTCTAAGTCGCACACACCGTAAAACAATTTGAATTCTGCGTGAATGCGGAGATGTGGGATAGTGTGTACGGTTGCAAATGGTCAAAACGTTGTATATTATTGAAAATGTTGTGCATTTCCCCAGCTGTGTGTGACCCATCTACCTTGAAGTACTGTACAGCCGTGTGAGTCTTAAAATACGTTTGTGTTTTTGGCATTTCACTTTTGTGAGCGGGGGTGGGCTGTAGTCTTGGCCATCTGCTGCTAGACCAAGCTCTCCATCCAAGATGAAGAGGTGGCTGAGACACGGTGTGGGTCACTCTGCCGGTCTGGCCTATCCCCAGTCTGGGGGGCAGTGGACCCGGACTCCCCCTGGTCCTCATGCTCACTGGTGGGCTGTGCCCTGGCAGCGACAGGCCTGTGTGACACCAGCCCACCTCCCACGGAGAGAGGGGAACCAGCGCGACAGATGGTGACGGAGCGGGGCATGGATGGACTCCCAGCAACTCACACAAGAAAAGTCCTGACTGTACGGAATTAGAATGTTCAGGGCAAACTTGTAGGGTTTTGAACACTAAGTACATTCCTGGTAAAACAGAGTTTCCAAGGGTAACACCCTGGAATTCTGTTGTACACTACTGCTCCTGGTACTTAAGGGAATATATATGAGGCCAATAACGTTTATGTCTATAATAAAATGGGAAATGAATTGTAAAATGAATTGTTTGAACAAGATGACTGCCTCACCTTCCCTCTTCGCTGTCGTCTCCGTGACTATTTCGTCTTTAGCCCTCTTCTTCCCTCCCTCTCTAAACTCTAATGATTTGATCTATAATCATTACGTTGTCGCTCCACCTTGTATACCCGACTCATTTATCTCCGTCAGGCCCCTCTCCCACTGAACGTCTTCTCCTCCTATCTCTCTCCCTTCCTTCCTTCCTTCATTCCTTCCTTCCTTCCTTCCTTCCTTCCTTCCTTCCTTCCTTCCTTCCTTCCTTCCTTCCTTCCTTCCTTCCTTCCTCCCTTCCTTCCTCCCTTCCCTGCCTGTCCGTTGCTCTCTTTATTGCATCTGGAGCCATGAGGGAGCGATCATCATCAGTGAGCCGCTAGCTGCTGTGTGTAAATATCAAGCAGCAGCACTCTCCCCCTGCCGACACACCCCACAACCAAACCACCCCCACCCCCAGGACCATCAGTGTTGGCTGCATAAACACCGAGGTGTGGTCTGGAGGGTGCCGGGCTTGAGGATAACAGTGCAACTGTTATTGCCATCTGTGGACATACAGTTGACAGCTTCGGTGTCTGCTGTGTCTCAACTTGGTGGTCCAGGACGAGGGGATGTGGTTAAGTTGAAACTTACTGCCTTGCTCTAGACCAGGATTGCTTGTCAACACCAAAGCCACATAGTGATGCATGCACAATGCGTGCAGATACACACATAACAGCTAGCAGAGGGAATCATCTCAATGCCTCTTGTCAGAGCAGAGTGTCATTGTGTATCTCTCTCAATCTCTCTCTTTCTCTTGAATAGCGGGGCCACTTGAGCCCTGATAAGATAAGGCAGTTACAACAGCGTACAGGGTTTGCAGTACACTATTGCCAGTAGAACTTCTGTAGCCTCAAGGTTTACTCACAACGGTGCTGTCTACAGCAGATGACCACATTAGCAGGACTTCTTTTCAATTATATTTGTTACACTCTTAGTTCCCATTAAATGACTACAAATGTCTTATTTATTTAATTTAAGTCATTTTTTTGCCTGGCAGTTTGTCATTGCAGCATCTCGTTATTACCTCAGAATGTATATAAATAAACATTTCTATGAATATTTATTGAACACTGTGGCTTGTTTCTTACCATTGCTACGCATTGTCAAAGTAGACTAGAGTAGAGGGGATTGGAATTTATTCATTCAGTAAACAAGCTAAATCATTTTCAGTAACATTTTTGTAAAATAAAATCATCTATTTGTTGTTCAAATTACAGTTTTTGTGATATTGCAAAGCACCTCTGCTCTGTCTAGTTGGCTTTTTAGCACCAGCCATTATTTGCCCAGCTGGTCTATTTGGTCAGTTTGTTGTGCACAAACAGTTTCACACGCGCAGCTGTTTATGTACATTCGAAATAGACTAGCAACTAAACACATTTCCCGGTGTAAATGGAAGATAACAGTTTATTTTAGATGCTGGCTGCAAGCACCCCATTATTTATTTATGGAGACTGTCAGTGTGATGCATAGTGAATGCTATCTATGTGAGAATGTGGGTGTGTGTATTTGTGTGAGTGAGTATACTTGCTGGTTTAAGTACAACTTATCAAAATGTGTAAATTGATGTACACACTCAAATGTGCCAGTGTTTCTAATACCTATGTTATAGGTGCACTGTTTAAATGTCTTCTGCCATCTCAAAAACTATACATTTGGATTTTGTTACGAGGCTTGTTACTTGTAATTTGATCAAAATGAAATTTCCACCATGTCAACAACAACAGCGGAATCTTAAAGAACCTCTTGCTTAAATATTGCTTTCTACCGAGTACTATTTCAGCACATATATTTTCTGTATACCACTTTAACAAATCAAAAAGTCATTTTTATTTATTCTCCCCTATACGTTATGCTGTGTGCAGTCGGCTAATTCTGCCTGCCGAGAGTGTCAGACAGGCGAGTAAGGAAGCCCAGCTTCTATTTTAGGGTCCATATGTGGTGGTCTCCCAGCCACTTACTCTCTGTTTCCCCCTCGCTCTTTTCCTTTCCTGACCTGCACCGGTGCCTTTCCCAATGTACCCAATCCCCAGTGTCCCCCCGAGCGCTTCCAGATGCATTCCGCTTCCATTTGTCATCCCGGGGAATGTGGTGGCGTCAGCGCTTTCTGTCCCACTCCTGTACCTACACACAAGGCCAGGGGTCTGTGGGCCCGAGCGCCTCATGATGTCAGGCCGATCATTCCATAGAGCTCCACATCGCCATTGACTTGGCTCATGTGTCTGGGAGTGACTCGAGGGACATCAAACAAATATGCAGCCAGGTCGGTTGTTAGTTAGCTTATTGGATCGTGCAATATTGTTTGTGGGCCTATGTTAGTCTCTCCCGCTGAACATTATGTGAAAAGGAAGGCAACCTTGAAAACAAAAACATTAGCAGAAAATGTAATAAACAAGGGCAAGTGAACTGCGACAGCATTAAACTGATGTATCTAATGATGTATTACTATTATAGAAAATATTAGATCACAGAGAGAGTATGTGTATTGCCTGTGTTGTTCACAACAGTACATTTAGTAGAAACAAAAGAAAAAAGATTGCAAAATCATTTAACATGCCTGATTGTCAAAAGCCTGTTATGTGCAAAAGTATGCAAAGGTGTTAAGATATATTCAAACTCCTAAGCACATTCTGTGGTACTGTGCAAACAAAGCTGCCTTCCATCAAAACAAAAAACAAAAAAAGGCCTTCCATCATTCACATCTTCAGTCATTCAAATTGATCTCTGGTGAACGTGGCAGACGTCCTCATAAAGCATGTTTTCCCAGGCCCTCCCTCTCGGTCTGTATGGTCTCACACGGCTCTCTGGCTCCCTTGTTCCCTTAACCTCTCACACGGCTACCTGGTTCCCTTGTTCCCTTAACCTCCTAGTCCTTCATGTTGAACTCCACCTAGACACCGAGGACAACACAACAAAGACACAGCAGTGCTGTTCTCTGAAGATCTAATACATTAAGCTCAATTAATTACCATGTTTAGCATAATTCTGGAGTTTAACGAAGGTCTTTGTGGTATCCGTGTGTATCCCCGGCAATTACTCATTCAGATGGGCACAGATTATAAATGAGGCAATTAACTCACTGTCGGATTCTTGGGGAAAAAGGCTCCGCTTTCACTCCGAGCCTTACTCCTATTTTTATACTTCAGACTTCGCGAGTGTCGCGTTAAACCTGCTATTCCGGTCTCGTTCAGCCCTCTGACAGGGAGACAAAGGGTCAAGTTGGTGGTAGAGTGAAAAGGTCAGCCGTGTGTCGACACTCAACAGTTCACCTCGTCAAACTGCTGCAGAGTGGATGGGTGAAACTGCAAACACTGCGTCCTGCCATCCGGTCAGGTTAACCTGATTAAATGTGGGCTGTAGTGTTCTTGCCACAAAGTTGAACCCACACACTGCTGCGTCTACACACAGGGACACACTCCGCATCCCTTTCCCGCAGACAACCGTGTGCGCTGGCGAGCTCGTGCACACAAGCTCACAGACATTGGCTGCCAGAGAGCATAGCCATTCCCCAGGAGAGAGCCAGGGATGGAGTGAGGGGAACGCATTACCCTAATAAGGGCCATCTGGTGGCCATTCATTAACTTGACCATCCTTGAAGTCCACGACCCGAAATGTCATTTTTCACTTTGCAGAGAAATCCGTTAGGTGACAAGACAAACTGGGGCCAAATTACCAAAGATGGAAGACCTAAATGAGGTGAGGGAGAGAGAGCGAGAGAGAGAGAGAGAGAGAGAGAGAGAGAGAGAGAGAGAGAGAGAGAGAGAGAGAGAGAGAGAGAGAGAGAGAGAGAGAGTGAGAGAGAGAGACTTGCCAACAGCAGCAGAGAGACAATGAACAGTTAGGAGAAGTTAATTAGCTAATAGTGTATTCACAGCGGTGGGATGATCTGGATTTGTGATGACAGTTCATGGGGCATTAAATGAAAGGAGAAGTTTCCCAAGCCATAACTCGACAGATATTGTGTCTGTCTGTCTGTCTGCATGGCACTATAGAGAATAAACTGCCACTCTGACCTGGGTTGACATTTACAAACGCAAACACAAACCCACACACACACAGCTTATGTACTACATGAACACTCTCGTACCATTGGGAGGTCTGCAATTGAAGTAATCAAGCTCTCTGATCAAATGTATGCATGGGGAATCTCCTTACTACCTAAGCAAAAGGAAATAAAAAGGTCACACACAAATACTTCCATCATATCTCATTCGGTTACTGTTTGATGTAGATTAAACTGGGAAAACCTAGCTTGAATATTCTCTTTGGTTTTAAATACCCGTCCTAAATGGTGGATTGATACTCTGATCTCTGACTTTGATGATAGGAGAGGGATTTTCTTCATGGTGGCCCTGTCCGTCTATATCTCTGTGTGTCGTTCCCTTTCTCCCTTTGCAATGCTCTCTTGCCTCCATTTGCCTTAAGCTCATCCTGCCAGATCCTGCGTGCCATACTTCTTGGTCAAGTCTCTTTCCTTTAGAAGTGTAAAAGACAATGATCTTTGTTGCAGCAGCAGCTGTGGCAAACGTTGAGGAGGATAAGGTCGATGTGATATCAATGATTAGTCAGTATACGTTTGCACAGTTAAACAAATCAAAATACCTTTACAAAAGATAAACGCTAGTGTATGCTGGTCCCTTGAATCCTCACCTGTAACTGCGTCAAGGACTGGCTCAGTGCTTTTGATCGTAAGAAAGGCTGTGCGAAGTTGATTCTGAATCAAGTGCACTTTTTGTGTCGGTTTGGTTGAATAAAGACACAACAGTTTGGTTATTGGTTCGCATACGTCATCACTCGGGTGAAGAAGTCTTGACAATACAAGTTAACTTCTTGGATCCTTCCAACTTTCCTGAACTAACTTGGTTATATTTAAAGCTCTGGCACCGAACTTTATGCACCAAAGTTTGCTCAGGCGACTTGTGTGCAAAATACCAGGAATAATTGTATCACTCATACACCTGTATGGGCCCATGGGGATGAGCCAAAGCTAAAAAAGGCATGCTTTTCTTTTTGCAGCACCGGTGTCTTAATTAGGTTCCTTTACAGAAATATAGGTTACAGGCTGGATGGGTTCATCAACACAACCAACACGTTTCAACAGGCATTGTACTTCTTAGTCATATCATGATTTTTTTCTTCTTCTTCTCCTTACTGATATACTGCACCTTTAAGTAACAGCTGATTATTTAATGTGAATGGCAATCATTGGCAGTGAATCGTTTGAATAAGGCTTATTGACGTGAACATGTCAGCCTTCAACATTGTGTTCGGGTGACGGACAGGTCTCTCTGACGTTCCTGATGAATTAGTTGCGAAAAGTTAGTTGAATTGTCATTCCCATACTCCATTGATTCCAAACCCTCGAGGTTGCGCAGTGGGCCGGTCACCAGGGACTTCAACTTGCCGCCATGTTTTGGTTTTCAGCAAGTGGCGAAATAATTTGTCTTTTTAGTAGGTGCCAATGTGTTTGCTGAGATATTCCCATTAGACAGACAGACATGCCCAGCACCAGAGATGCTCTTTTGGTTGTAGTAAAAGAGAGAGAAAGGTATGTTCGTTAATGACAGTACAGATGACCATCTTGCCCCTCAGTATTATTCTTTAACAACCTGTCACCCTATTACTCCAATTTTTACAACAGCTGGACCTGTGCAAACATCAAAGATAACCAGATTCAGCCCCCTCTTTGAAGATGAACTACACAACAGAAATTCCAATTCTGCTATTCAAGAGGCTTCTATCCCATTTTACATTTAAGGTGACATAATCCCAAATGGCCATATCAATATCTTTGAAGGGTTTGTCTCTGTTATTACAATGGGTGGAAAAAAAAACAAAAAACAGACTTAGTCATACTGATCAGTTTACCTGTGTGCATTTAAAATACAGAAATAAATCTTCAGTTGCATGTCACCAATGCATCCTTTAGCATTAGTGACATGCGACTACAAAGACAAGTCAAGTGGTTATGCTGTTAGCTTTCACCAGTGGTCACTTAAACTTGTACACCGAGCTTCATTTCCCACTCATCAGGTGTTGCTGAATAAAAAAAGCTCAATGAGATCAGCCTTCCTCCCAAATAATCCTATATATACACTGTATATTTATTATATCTTTTTTTTTGTTGGTAGAAATGCATCAGTATATAAAACATAAATTAACATAAAAACTATTCAATTGCATTTAACTTATAAGCAGATAAAACCTATTTTATATTAGTAGGTTACAATCATAATGAGAACTAACTCTGCGGCAATATTTTGTCAGTATTTTTCTGATTGCTTTTTTTAATTGTAATGCAGATAATTGTATCGTTAAGGCACCAAGCAATTTTGACAATGAACACTTTCAGCGTTGCCAAAGAAAGCATTTTCTGGGAGACTCTGCAATTTTTGAAAGGTGATATTTGATTAAGCATCCCTGAAGAAGTTCCCCATAATTGAGTGTTAAATGACCAAAAAAATGAACAGCCATGGTTTCCGTTGAAAACAAAATTAAAAAGATAATTTACTGTTCCAAGCACATTACTTCAGGAAAATAGACCAGACAATTCTTTCAGTTGTATTAGTTGTATTATGTTCTCAGCTTGCATTTTATTTAGCTTGAGTTTGTTCAGGCTATTGACATGCTTGGGTGTTGATGCTGTGGTTGAGCACACAACAGTTTGACCCGATGAACAGCTGTTTGGCAGAACGTGGTTCATGTGTACTCAGCTTGATCCTTTGGACACTGGAGGGTAACCCAGCCCTGTCAAAAAAGCATTGAAAATGGCTAATATAATATTCTACATTCAATAAGAGAACTTACCTATTCATGTTTTTATGAGGAATGGTTCAAAATTCGGAATACTTTTTACATGATTACTATACAGTTATCAGATATGTATTACAAATTAACTTCAACTCAGCTGATATTGTGTAACTTGTAAGAAATGAACCTCAATGGAACGATTATGTTTTTAACATGTATTGCAGGAATACAATAGATTTAGAATGGTTGTAAGTTAAGAAATACGTAGTTCTGAACTTTAGAATAGTTTTCAGAAATGCTTATATGATATTGATATGTTATAATTTACAAACTGTTGACCATTAATATGTTAGTCCTCATTTGTTCATTTCAAATTACCTTTCATGGAAATTTTATATTCTAACTTTTTTGTCTTTTGCTACCTAGCAGCTTTAATTAAAGCAACATACTTACATTACAATTTAATTAATCAGCTAATTACAACAGTTTCTTTGCAAGTGATAATAATGTATATATTACACCACATCTGATTGGCCTAGATTAACATTTCTATTTTAAATAATGAGCAACTGATTAATAAAATATAAAAGACTGCAAATACATTGTCATAAAAACTGTTCGCAATGTTGGGCAACACAACAGTAATGTTGCTTCAATCTTTGAAGAGACAGTCAGCTAGCTACTGAAACCTGTATATAGTTTACTGAGTTGGAAGCACACTAGTACTATCTTTCATAGCTGGCGGGCGCTATGTCAGTCACCGAAAATTGGTACTTCAGTTGGGTCGAGTCAATTGAAACAAATACTCGAGTGGAGTGGAGTGGAGTCCCCATTGTTGTTGGAGTGGGGTCGAGTCCCCATCGTTGTTTGAGTTGAGTTGAGTCAAGTCACCTATCTGGCCCATTCACCTCGAGTCCCTAGGGAAAGTCAAACTTGCTCTACCAAGGCTCACCATGAAAGGATTATGTTTTTCCCTGTTTTAATTACTTTAGAGTTAAATGGATTTATCTATTTATAAGATAATTTTGTCATTACAAAGGGATTTTTTTTTTTTTACCAGATTGGTAATATTTACTGATGACTGCAGTCGAGTTCAGTCTTTTGATGACACTGTCGAGTCATTACGATTCGAGTCGAGTCAAAATGCTCTGTAGACTTCAGTTGTGTGGAGTCATTACAACTCTTCTACAAAGTACTTGGACCACATTGGAGCAAATCTCCACATCAGAGGCAGAAAAGTTGTGTGTTTATCAGAACCAGATAATTATCTAAAATAGAAACCAATGAATGCAAAGTAATCATTCATAGATCATCGCTTAATAGCCTTTACTGAGATAAATGGTAAATAAACCTTTCATTAATCCATCAATTATGACTTAATGAACATGGATAGATCATCTGGTAGCAGTTAATTCGTACTGTAATCTTCTAATGGTTTACAAAGACTTGATTGAAAAATATGATTAACAATGAATAACCCTTCATTTAATACAGGCTAGCAAACATTTATAAATCATCAGCAAACAAGGTATAAGACGTGCTCTAGACGTACATCTACTAGCTAAAAGTTGTTCAAAAAGTTCTCCGCCCCCACCCCACCCCATTAGAAAGCAGGAACAATACATTGTTCTCATACTCATATTGCATACTCTATTTTGTACAATGCCTTTGAGGATACATGTTATTGTTTTCTCCATGGCAAGTTTATATCAGCTAAGCTATATCATCAACAGCTGAGATGCACAGATTGATTCAAATATCTAAAAACCTAGAAAACTGAATATGTATCTTAAACGGTGTGCTATGGGTAATTATTCAATTCTAAAAAAACGCATAAAGAGACCAGACTGTTCAACTTAACAGATAGTCTTGTGCAGCTAAACAGTGCGGGAGATGACCAGAGCATTTCCCCAAAGAAACACTTCACAGCCCCTGCATTATTCAACACAGTAAGAAAAGTGGAAAAAGCCCAGGGAGTAATACTTCATCACAGGAGGGAGACTTATCACCCTGGTAACATTACCAGGCATATTCTCAGGTGTGCTGGTCTCCGAAGAAGACATCGTATCGTTGACAAATGAGACCTTGGAAGTACCCATTAGTCACCCAAGCATTAAGATGATCACGTTATTGCGGAGGCCTCCTATGAGGAAGAATGTGGGTCAAACAAGAAACGTATTTGCTGTCACAGACGTAGAGTTGAGAGCAATACCAGTCTGACCGTACCCTGGTAAAAAGATGCAAACACCAGCAGCTTCCCATACATTTCATTTGTAGCCGTAAAATAATCTGCCATTGGTAGTGTAGAAATTCTTAGCCATTTGTATATTAGTGAGCCTACAGCATGCATCTGACATAATTCAGGCAACCTAAGAGCACAGACCACAGTTGGCAAAGCAACATGAATCATTGGCTGTGTCTAAGTCAATGTGGACCTTGATCATCACACAAGAAAACACTACAACCAGGCACCAAATATGAGTTTAGGTTCAGGATGAGGAGAAAGGAGGAATCACAACCATTTGTATCTGTAGTCATCCTATTTAAGACCTGAAAGAAATTGGCCAATTTAACATGAACTCAAACAAAGATGTAGTATTTAATATTCTTTTGTAATCTAATATCCTTGAGTTATTTGTCTCTTTCAAAATAATTGTTTTGACGATGGATTTATGTATGTTCAAACATTCGAATGGATTTCAACAGGCTTTATAGCCATTGTTATTACCTAATTGTCATTGTAAAAATGTTTAGGGTCCATAACCATGACAAGAATATCACGCCCATCTTATTAATATCATGAAAATGACATTTCACTATACAGGTACTGCACATACCTGTATATACCCTATGCACATGCTACTGCATATCACTTTTATGTCATAAAACTACATTTTTAAATCAAATGTGTACTGATTGGGAAATTATCTCGAATAAATTAAATGAACATCTGAATGACTGTAGAACCGTCTCTCCACACTGGCTAAAAATTTCCAAGAGCTAACCGAGAAAGACGTTTTAGAGCTGTGCGTTGAGGTCAATGAACATCTGTTAAAGGTGACCTGTCTAGAATGAAGTCTTCTCCCCGAACAATATCGGCACTATTTTAATTCTTAACACAGCATGGACTGTCACCTTGGCTAAATGTGTGGTTCAAATTAGTGCCAGTGTAAGGGACCTTGACAAACCGCGACTGTGATGGATTTGATCAACACATCCCGTGAGTGTGACTCTTTGGAGACCGTTTAGTTTTCCATGATTGGCAAGTTCCATCTGTCCAAGTATTGTTGATAGCTGAAACCTATGGTCATAGGTTCAAGGAGTGAATGGATGTACATTCTTATGCAGCCGCTCTTCCAGAGATAATCTCCATTATCTCTATCACAAAACCAAATGAAAACATTGCAGATTTTCTTTTACTTATAATAACTGAACTGTATCAGTAAGTGATTCACGAATGACATCAAACTTTCAAATAGAGTAGTAGTACAGACATAATGAAGTACAGTAGAGTTCACAGTAACTTAGAAATAGTAGTTATGTATGGTACAATACTGTGTATAATAAACATATAATTCATATCATTCAGTGGTTCTTGTTACTGCAGCATTTGGCAATTGTTGCTTACCTATCTGAAATGAAGAGTACCATTACATAATACCATACACCTTCGTCCCACAAATATACAAAGTTATAATACTGGGGCTATAATACACACTCACTCTGTTTTGTGATGCAACAGCAAAACAAACAAACAAACAAAGTTGGTTCCATTTCCGTATCACAAACTTTGGGAGGAGAAAAGGGGGATTGCATAGCAGGTGCTGAGGTTTGGATTTTTCAGGTTATGGATGAACTGTCTACTGTCTGACAAGGCCCACTATATAAACTTTGAACACAGGCTCTCAGGGAGACGTCAATAGTTGTAAATATTTAATTCAGTGCCTCCGACAATGCATTTCACTGAAACAAATCTTTACCGGATTGAATTCAAGATAAATAGTCCATAAATATCACCAACGCTTAGCTATAGTATTCTAAAGCATCATGTTATCATTATTCTGCAGCTTTCTCAAGGTACTAGACAGTTAACTAATAGCTTGAAAACATTTTTTAAAATATATCGCATCATATGGATGTAATTCGAGTCAGTAAGTATGAGATAATGTTTATTCAAAGCAAGATGGATACCAATTGTCACCTTATTTTTCAAACTTTTATTCACTTTAATTGTCCAGTGTTAAAGCAACAAGAAAACATTTAGAATGTCCTTTGGTGGGATCTTATTACACTTTATTATGTTGTGTATGTAAACTCATATTCTTTGATGCCAGCACAATGCCAATACAAAGGAAAAAACAGCTACACAAAAACAAAACAAAATAAATAAATAAAAAATACATAATAAGTGAAATAATTAGGTAAATTATTGACTTCATTTAGTTATATTCTGGGTTAGATGGATAAACAAATTGCGTTTTTGTCACAGTTCAGCGATGATATAAAAGTTGTAGATGTCTTCTTTAATCTGTCAAGAAAATAACTGGTACAGTAAATAACTTTACACAAATCATTTGCTATGCACTTCTCATCTGCTCGGGTGCACACTTTTGTCATTGACCCTTTCTGGGGGAAACAGGTCCTATTACACATTGTGCGTCACTAACAAGAAACAGATCTCGACCGACAAAGGTTACAGAGTAACAATCACAAAAGCACAGGTAAGTGGGAAGGGACGGCTTAGGGTTGGGGTTGTACTGGAAGTTGGAACAGGAGAGTGAAAAAGCGACATGGGGAGAAAGAGAGACTGGGAGAGAAGACCGAGATAGATGTGGGCAATGTGTCTGACGCAGATCAAAAATGTGGCAGTCCGGATGAATTTCCCTATATCCACAAAGCACTGACAGCAAAGAATGCTTACATGTTTTCCTTTTTTTTTCTCTTTCTCTTTTGTTTTGTATTTTAAATGCATGTCCACCGATCGCCAGGGACATCTCTGTGGAGTTTCTGCATCCGTTCAGCAGTCCAGCCAGAAGCAGTCCAGCCAACATTAAACTCAGAAGCGCCTCGGGAGGAGGGACAGCCGCTGCTGATTTCTGCAAGAGCTCACCATTGATTGGTTGGAGTTGACGTTGCCGTGGCGGTAGAGAGGAAGTGAACTGTCATCCTCAGTACTCCCGTTAACAGCACAAAAGTTTCTGGTATGGCTTAAGGGGTCACTGTTTTCTGCTCATTAACACTTATGAAGCAAACGCTCAATACACTTTTTAAATATCAGATATTTGTATAGTTCTGTTCTTAAATTTATTTTTTATATAATTTTCTTTAAATCAAATTAAAGTTTTTTGCTTACATTCGGGCACATTCCCTTATTGTCAGCACAAGTCCAGTTGGTCTGGCGGGCAAGCTCTTACAGTCAAGTAAGCTCATAGTTGTTTTGTTCTTGTTGGTTATTGGGGTATATGCTCTACCAGTTCCTTATGCAGGCCTTTGAGGATTCTCAGAGCATAGCTGGCCAGAGGTAGGCCTCGCTCAGCAGCGTTGAACCCAGAAGAAGCAGCATCATCCTGGGCAAGGTGGAGGGCGAGAGGGTGCCTTGGCCCGAGTTCATCCCCGCACAGCCCCCTAGCTCTGACTCACAGTGGAGTTTTTCACACAGCGGGCCCGTGTAGTCAGTGGCGCATTGGCAGCGCAGGTTGTTGACACACACCCCACCGTTTTGACAGCGCAGTAACTCATTGTCACACACACGGGCTGTGGTGGGGCAGGGGGAAGACAAAAAAACAGTAGTGAAAATCAAAATCGCATTTGGGGCAGCTGTTATTTACCTTATTTGATGGTCTAAAGAAAATAAATGGTCTGTATGAAACGGCACAAACCCTAGTAAAACTGCACCTATGCTATAGTTACAAGCACCTAATCCTCAGCTGAACCTGTTTATAAGATGAAGTTTGACACCCAAGCTCAAAACTGGACACTGAAGAAAGGAAAAAGTTAATGTTCAAAACTGGGTAAGAACTATTAACTCCTATTTTCAGATCCCTGAACTGACATTGTGCATCGAGAAATCAAGCACATTTTATACGTATTTGTTAAGTGGCCTAATTGCGAAATCTTGACGTAAAACAAGCATTTTAGAAACTGTTAATTCAGTTGCATCCTCATTAGTAAGATATTGAACAGCACTGTAGATCACATACAATATTTTCACTGTCTGCAGGGAATGCATTTAGCTTCAAATAAATAAAGGTTAATCATATAATCAAGTTCGTAAAACATGCATTTTTTGACTTTTACTGTCTACCTACGCAAGGCAACTCAAACTCCCTTTTAAATTGAGCTGCATTTATGTGTAAGAAATTCCAAGGGCATATGTTGATGACAACCAGACACTATCTTCCTCATCTCAAAAATAACGACTCAATTGAATCTCTCAGAAAAAAAGGAACGTAAAATAAATTCAGTATAAGATTAAATTAACTTTAAATGCAACTCAGTTAATCTTTCCAAAATCCTTGCTAAAATAATAGGAAAACACTTCATGGTAACAATCCAGATAGATTTTCTCGCAAAAATGTGTCGTACAAAGCAGGCAATTTTAAGTAACTGTAACATAACACTGGTCAGATTAGATTGCATTTCAAAATGAATGAGTAATAAATAATCCTGTTTTGCTCAAATAATCGGGAATGTTAAGAAACCAAAATAGACTAAATCTATATTTTCATAAACACATACGTATGTGTATTCAATAAAAAACAAACTCTAAGAAAAAATACCCCATTTCCTAGAGAAACTGCAAATAAGCAATGAATGTCTTTTGGCCATGTACTTGATCAATCTCTCCCAAATTTTCCTCTCCCATCTGAATATGTTTATTTCATAATTTATTATATAATAATTACCCACATGATGAGAGCCCTATTTGTCACGCATCATGTTGCTCTGAATTGTGCAGATAGAATTTACAGATTCTACAATTTGATAATAAATTGGCAGAAAGTTTCCCCAAAGCCTTTGGGCTTTTCCCAAAACCACTGACTTTAGATGAATTGAGAGTTAGGTGGAAATCGTTATATTTAGAGCCGGGGACACCAAGGCCAGACAATTCCCACTGGAGACAAGCTGGCAAGCAAGCTGCAGGCAAACAAACCCAGGCAGCACAAACTAATAAACCGAAGAAGACAAATAAACAGTGATAAACACAGGGGCCACTTCAGCAATGCATCGATGTTTAAAAGACACTTGGCTGCCATTTTGATCCTTTATTTACAGAGAGCAATGAGTTGAATAATCTGAAATATCCCAGGCACAAACTTCATATTAGTGATTTCCCTCCTCTCTTCTGTTCTTGAAAACAGACAGGGGTGCAGGTGGGTTATTATCTCAGAACAAACTATTCTATTATTTCACAACCAATGACGAGGAAATGTTTATGTTTTACCTGGAAAGTAGTCAGTTGATTTAGAAAGTATGCCCTGAGAATAAGGAATAGTGAATGAAACTTGGGATCAAGGTGTGCTCCCTTCTAGATGAAAGCTTAACCATTATACAAGTGTGATTCCCCCATGATGTGATCATGACAGAGATAATAATCTATTAATGGGCATCGGTCTTTCTTTTCCTTCCCACACAGTGTCTCCTAATGCCCTTTCCAGAAGTAGGATGCTTTTGCATGAGAGATATTTTGGTTTTGCCTTAACGACAAAATAGAGTTTGCATATTAATTAACGAACTATGCACAGCCACTGAATTCAGATGTTACTGAACCTTGGTGATGCTAATTTAAACATATGCTTCCGGAATTGCCGTGTGGGTTAAAACAACGGGCAGCACAGAGAGGAGGGAGAGATATTGATTCCTTAAATCGGAAACATCAATACCAAGTACTTTCAGAGTTGTTGAGTGGGGTGAATAAGATAAAAGAGCACTTGTAGCAGGGATGTTAAATCTGGACTACTGAATGTTTTAAGACTACATTACCCCATCAAAATACTTTTTTGGGGCCCGTAGCCTGTACTAAATCTTTCAAGCGAATCAATGGTTCTAAATTTAGAACAGGATGTTCTGATACATACATCAAGAGATTTTGCAATCCCTTAAAAGTGCCGTGGTCCCCTTCTAATCTTTCCCTGTGGTCTATTTTTCTGTCCCCAGGGAGAAAAGTGCTGTAGTTGAGGATTTAAAATACTGATGAATTAACTTGGCCTCTTTGAACAAACATATGTCAGGTCTCTCCAGACAAATATAAAGTATAACGATACTGAATCTGTTCATGAGGTAAGATATCTTCCTAATTTGTATTCGATTAAACAACGATGATGGGAAACAGAATTTATAGACATGCAGACAAGTAAAGTTGGACAGGTAGAACGTGAAGTTGTTTTCCTTAAAAATGCACACACAGTCCCGCTCCATTATTTTTTTTTTTTTTTTAAGAATAGCTTAATCATTTAATGACTTCCAGATTGGATGTTGTTTAACACATCTCCCATTCCTCTTTCAATGCCCATTTATACTATCTGCTATTCCACCCAAGACCCGGGGTCGGGGACTGTGGGGTTGAAACTTGGATGGGTAGAACATCTGAATCTGGACTGCTTCTGCAAGCTGGTTGTAGGAGCTGTGGTTCAAATTTAGACCCACAATGTAATTCACAATACAACAAAGTGCTAAGCCTTCCTAGCTCTGCATTGAGATGCACAGCAAGATCTCAGAGGAAAAACGTGTTACTTTTAACGACCGTGAATTGCATGGGGAGATAGAACTGCAGCAGTTACCTAAAAATGATGTGTTAACTTTACAATATCTACTAACTAGGGATTCAATATCGGATGAACTGCCAGCTAGTCAAACGGCAGAAAAACATGAAAAAAATGCAGATATAACACATTTTCAAATAAAAAGAAACCATCCATTTGGTTATTGCATCTAGAATCTCTGACCCACTACTGTACATGGTATCTACCTGAAAATGTCATTGTCATTTTAAATTAAGGCATCCTAGAGTGGAAGTTCTGTTCGGAAACTTTTCTAAACAAGGGACTTGATTGATGGTGGATGATGCCGACCACCCATCAATCTCCAATCAGTCACGTTTATCATTTCTCGTGTGTAAACAGAACGGGCACAACAAATAAATGGTGAGATTTATTGCGTTTACTTTTGATATGAGGGATAATATTTGGAGAGGAAACCAATGGACTAGGTGAGCCTCTCCCAGATTCTATTTGACAAGGGCTTTGAGTTTTAATTGCATGCTTCAATGTGCATACAGATAGGGTTGGGTCCAGGCAAAGAAATATTGTTGTGTGTTTCAGAATAAAAGATCTGAATATGGTCTTGAATAGTATATACTTTATCATTTACTAAAATTAGTTATAACATGAGATTATTTCTGTAGTTATTCAATATGTGCTTCCATGACAAACAAGCACACTTTCATTTAACAAATTCAATAGTTTTTTACAAATGGCAACATACATTTCTGAAAGTCCCATTTTGACAAAATTTAGAAAGGACAATAGTGCCTTCATCTGTGAAATTGCTTAGTATTGGTTGCCCTTATCTAGACATTAGCGTACAACAGTGACAGAAAGAGGGTTGCTGAAAAAGATCCCAGGCAGCCATTGTCATGCTAAAAGCCTTCAATATTAACACAGCTGTTGTGTTCCTGGCCCATGACAGGTATTAATAGTTGAATATAAAGCATCATGCACAGTTGTCACATTTCAAAGGTTAGCTGCATTTCACTCTAAAAGCTGATGCCATCTTTCAGAGTCTATGGATACATTCCAGCCACAGTGACCACAGCCATTTTGGTGTAAGTCAGTGTTAGGGGTTAGGTCAATATTGTTATCGTAGTTAAACGATCTAATCAGTGGCACATGCTTGCTTGGCCAAGCATTGGAACGAACAAGAGAGAGGAAAAAGGAAGAGAGGGGGAGGAACAGACACATTGAGCTGGGGTCCGGCGCTGCAAGGTAGGGTATGGTTTTACTTACATTTGCAGCCAGCGTCCCACAAATATCCGGGTAGACAATCATGGCACTTAGGCCCTGTAGCGCCCTCCTTACATTTACAAAATCCTGTGCCATTACAGCGATCAGTGTCTGAGCCAAAGGGATTACAATTACAGTCTGAAAAAACAAGACACATACACACAGCTGGAGATAGGTCTATGGTTTCTGGACATTTAGTTAGACTCTAAGGTTGTCTTTTTGGTGGACAGGCTCCATAGGGTCATTAGGCCCAATGTTCTACTAAGCCATCCAGCTCTTGATAAATACTCATATCAGAAATGCTACCATTTCAAAGGTCATGAGGTGAAATGAAGAAAGAATGGTTAATAATCTATATGACTAGTCTAAATGAAACTCTACCAGTGTATTCAACTACAAGCTCAAAATGAATGAATAAATTCAATTTAGAAGTGACATTTATCTAAATATAAGCATTTTACAACATACATTACATGCAATGAGCAAATGAGGAAAGCCTAATTTGAAGCCATTTGAGCACAACATGTTACACATGTTACTCCAACATACACTTATTGATCAAATATATGATTATTAATAGTCAGTTGGACAAACACAGAGACAATAGGGAATGAACAGAGATATTGTCAGAAATGGAAAGACTTGACTTGACAAACATGTGTTTTGGAGAATATCGTGATGGTGACAGTTATGTCATGGGCACATTGAAATGGGCATCGTTGTCATTGGCGTCCAATGTGTCATAGGTCTCCAGAGCTATCCAGAAAGGTTCTGACGCCACCACTATTCCGTAACAACAGAGCAGGGTCAACTATCAGACACCACCCTTTCCACATCTTTCCCAAATCCTGTCTGCAAACACCACCAACCATGTCACTCATACCAAATACCTAGCTCTGCACTAGATTCCACCCTACAACGGCCCGATGGACAGGGGGCGATTAGCTAGGCATAAGCTGGTGCTTAGGTAACTCTAACAGGCTGTGACAGTAACCGTGTTGCACTGCTATTCCTAGTGCAGGCCCTGGCACCTCCAAAGCTTGCATGTGACTCGGTGCCACCTTTGTCTGCTGGTGTGACTTCTCTTCCACGCCTGGGACACTAAGTGTTTGTCAGACTTCCCTGCGGGCTCAGCCATGCACCTGTCAGGGAGCTTATAATGCACTTGGCCCGCTTTTTCCGAGCCGACCAGTAGACCAAGGGGAAAGCATCGAGTGCTGCCTTAGGAGCTCTGGGAAATGCAGGATGTTCTTGGGGTGTGACATTGAGCGAAAGGAAATCACAGAAGACAATGCCATTGCAGTGCATTAACTTTCAATAATCCCAAAGCAAAAAGACTGTACGACCCTTCATTTGGACACACAACTTGTGACATTTGAGAAAATTGAGTTTGGCCTCAAACCGACGTGTGCAGCCGGATCTTGTCCTATTATTTCGGAACGCCTTAGCGGTATGACATTGTCGGAAATAAGTCAGCACTCAATATTCATATTCTGTTGGGAGAATGAATAAAACCCCTAGTTTGGTGCGATGCAGTCGCACACTTGTAAAGAAAGTAATCCTCATTAACGTAAGACAGAAAGGTGATTCAGATGGCTAACACCCGGTTTTCTATGCGCCTGTGAAAGAGGGTTATGTATGACATCATCATGTTGACAACAGCATATGAGCACGGAACCGGTAAAAGAGGAAGACACAAAGAAAGAGCGAGAACTCTTCGTTGAAAAAAAACAAAACATGGGGGACTGAAGGGTGAAACGATGATGGGTGAGGCTGGTGGGGGGGTGGTGGCTCACGGGTAGGGGGACGCAGAAGATGGAGCTGGGGGGTAAAAGCGGGTGCTAGTGACGGTGACAGGGAGGAACTGACCTATGCACACATTCTCATCGTCCAGCTCTGCCGAGGCATTTCGATAGTAGCCGACCTTACACAGCTGACAGTGCTGCCCCCTAGTGTTGTGCTTACAGCTCACGCAAATGACGGTGTTTAGCAGCTCGATGTAGCTGCAGCGGTTGGAGTGGCCGAAGCATTCACAGTCTTGCAAAGAGAGGGGTGTTGGGAGGGAGGGAAAGAGAGAGAGAAAGAGAGAGAAAGAAGGAAAGAGAGAGAGAGAGAGAGAGCGGGGGGGGGGGGGGGGGGGGGGGGGGGGGGGGGGGAGACAGAGATGTGGCCAGGTTGTGAGCTTGTGCTGCAGCGGCGGAGTTAGCAGAAGGTAGGTCGACGCACAATGGCATGCGCAGATAGAATGGAGAGATGGATAATCTAGTCAGTATTAGGTATGGGGCGAGGTCGAGAGTACGATGAGGGGCTATGACAGGTCTGGCTGGCATGGAGGCAGCCTGTATTAATTGGCACACCGTCTCGAAAACTCATGAGAACGTATGTTGTTAGGGGGACACTTGCTTCAACCACACCACACCACGGATGATGACAAAGACGCCAGGGGGGGACGAACAAAGACAATGCCACACCATGGGGACCACACAGAGCAAAGCCGGGCGAGACGATGATGGAGATGTCATTTTAGACCTCGGGAGGGAGGCTCATTCTGCACACATTTGAGATGTACGTGACATTAGACTAAGTTTGAGAGTTGTACATTACATGGTGCTCTTGTAATCCATCTTCCTTTCCAACAAAATGATAATGATGATTGAATTTGAAGAAAAAAGAATGCTTTTAACGTGTGTTATGAAACATATTTAATCTGTCCTAGGTAGATGGGGGATTTGAGCACATATTGCCATCCTGTCTGGCTGTGTATGGCTAAAGCATTGCCCTCTATGAAGTAAACACCGGCTTGCATGAGAGCCCGGCGAGTGCATGACAAGTGGCACCGTGTTGTGCATAATTAAACCCCGAGATATAAGTTTCTTTTTTTCTCTTCCTTAGCGGAACAGTGGTGTGTTAAGCGAGGACAGCCCTCTTCCCGAGGGAACCTTTTTGGAGTGACACCTGGCCAGCACCACGTCGTAGACCTACAGTTGGGATCAATCTGGCTGGCTGGCGTGGTGCGGACACATGTCACAACGGGGCCAGATGTGCTCCTTAAGCTCCCCGGACAGGCAGCCAGGAGTGACAGCCCCCTCTGGGCTCTAAGGGGGCTTTTGGTGGGAGGGGCTTGTTGTTATTAAGGTCTGGATTGAGGTCAAGTCTCGTCCTTTCAGGAGCTCGAGACAAGCTTTCTAAATGGAGGAGCCACAGCGGCCTAGCCAGCTTCAAAATGGGAATTGTTGTAACCACCGAGCCCTGGACGGCAGTGGATGTCTTGCTTTCTACAATTGACCTGCACCATTCATAGAGAATGACTACTTGGCACATATACGTATAGTTACAGTATGTAATACGCACTCATATGGAAGTTAACTCAGTATATAATGCAGAGAGCCTCCGAGAATTTTACAGAGATGACGTGGAATACCTCATGCACTGATTAAACTGATAAACATATATTGCGTTCTATGAACAGAAAAACAAAAGGCACTTTGTATTGAGGGATGTGATTGCAGGGTGTCACGGGCTTTGGGTTGTTATTGTGAGAAGTGCAGTAGGGTATGGTTGGGTTTGGTTGCCTATAGTTGGACAGACAGGACATATTGTTGATTCATACAGTGGGATGGCTTTGGGTGACATCGGACACAGAGGGGCACTGTATGAATCCAAGACCTCCTACCTCGCTTGCGGTTTGTAACGTGAACTGGAGGGACAGTGGACAAAAGAACTTGAGGAGCCACTACACAAATTCAAAGAAGATAAGGCAAATCAAATCTAAAATGATGATATGATATTCAAAAGTGAAGAATACATTGTAGCATACATTTCCAAGGCTTTACTGAAATAAAATGTAAATAAATATTCCAAAAGTCAAATAATACTCATGTTTTCTGAAAAGAATAGGGATGATTGCCATGGAAGCTGGCCTTTAGCTATAAATAAAACAAGCAAGCGACCCAAATTAAATTTAAACTAGATTTTTTTTTTAATTAAAAACAATTCCCCTTTCTGCTTTTACTTCAACTTATTTTAATGTTATAAGGGAAGGGGTCCTGAAGCATAGGTTAACATAGGACATATTTAGCAGCTCTATGTATCTGCAACCGTTGGAGTGGGTATATTTACAGTATATATATCTCTATCTATCCGTCTGTCTGTCTGTCTGTCTGTCTGTCTGTCTGTCTGTCTGTCTGTCTGTCTGTCTGTCTGTCTGTCTGTCTGTCTGTCTGTCTGTCTGTCTGTCTGTCTGTCTGTCTGTCTGTCTGTCTGTCTGTCTGTCTATCTATCTATCTATCTATCTATCTATCTATCTATCTATCTATATATATATATATATATATATATAAGTATTGTGTTTTCTCTCTCTCTCGTGTTACTATCCCCCAGTCACCCCTGGTAACCACACAGCCTTAGTGGAAGCAAAGCCACCACAATGATTTCCCATAAATCTGTGCACAGGAGCGTACAGCATGGGAGCTCTATGCGGCACGGCATACAACAATCCATGGATTCCTTTCCGGTCAGATAACAAACTATGAGCAAAATAATGACCCAGGCCTCCCACGCCAATGCCACTGGACTGACAGACATAAACCTTTGACACATCAACTACTATGTGGCCGGCTAAGGACATGGTGACACGGGGCCAGTTGTTCGTGAGGCTGCTGCACATCACATCTGCACAATGGATTAACTTGAGATGGCCTGAAATCAATTTACATGAAACCGCCGCGAATCTCTCACGTCTTCTCCTCCCGCTGAGCAGAGATGGGATTGAGACTCCCGAGGAGCGCCACGCCTAATTAAAAATGGAGAGGGATAATCAAAGGATATATAAACGCACGGAAAAACGGTCTGCGAGAGTGTGCGCGGGTCTGCCAACTGCTGGGCTGCTTTTACCGAGATATTCTGCATCAAAAGGGCTTAAGTGGTTTGTGTAATGTAAGTCTGCAAGTGCGTGTGTGTTTGTGTGCGTGTCAGAATAAATGGAAAGGCACTGCACCGTGCTTCAACACATGAATGCCTGTTGAGCACACAAGGAACTCAAATGCCCCAGTAGTAATAGGCCTGCTATTATCAACAAGTATGTTTACAAAGCAAAAGGAGGCAGATAAAGAAGATTGTGTCTATTTTGAAATATATCATAATGGAAAGGGTGATCATTTACAACATTTAGACAATCTGCTACACAGTCTAACAAACCCCACCCTGACCGTTTCCCTAAGTCTTTTAAGTGGATGATTCTGACCAGTGTTAGAAAATCCTGAGAATAATAATTTGATAAAAAAAATAGAGAGAGTAGTAGTAGTTTGATAATCTTCGTTGGAAGCATAGCCTACCTTGGTTTCGGTTAGCAACACCTAGGGACGAGACATTCTGCCGAACTGCATGCAATCGAGAGAAACCAGGGGTTATTAGGTGCACTAGGCTTGAGGACATCGGATGCACGTACAGAGGTCCTACAGGGGACTACTGGAAGTGGACACAGACAACTAGACACGTCCAGCATGGCACTACCGGGTCCTCCAAACAACAACATGATGGACAGGCCTCACGTGGACGAGCAAGAAGATGCACCCCTGTCACAGACAGAGCTTGGACATTGTATGTAATTTTGCAGTTCCACGGTCTACCGTGTGTCAACGACGGCATTGGCAAATCAAAACAAAGCAATCAAAAAACAAACAAACCAAAAATATGAAATTAAAGAAATATAAACACCATCCCACCAGCCTTCTCTTTGATATGTGGTTGGCTCTTTTTTTTTTTGCTCATTTTTTAAACTATGTTAATGGAAAACTAAGTCGTCGGAAGACATTTTGTTTTATTTATCAAATTGACTATTCAATCAATATCTAATTACAGTGTATTTCTGGTGGGGGAATAACAATGAATAAGTAATGGCAAGTGTCAGGGCTTGGCTTGACAGACTGTTGTGGGTATAGTGTGACCTCATAATTACATACAAGTCAGTATTTCCATGTTGAGGAAATACCGGTGCTGGAGAATGAAATACAATCAGGTCAAGCAAACGCAGCATAAGAAGGGGCCGCACTCTAACTTCTGATCATTTTGGTTATTGTCATATCCTCCCATAGCAACCCATGTGTACTGTAATTAAATTATCTATAAAATACGTCTGTTCAGTATTTATTTACTTATATTAAAATATGGGGATATTCAGGAATGGTTTCCTGAAATTAATATTTAGATGAATTGATTTATAGTGAGTTTCAGAAGCTAATAAGGTCTATTTAGTGAACAATCAAAACATATGCTCCAAATACACAAAACAGGTATAGACTGCAATGATGCTTTGTAATGTTTTGCTTTATGGAGGGGTAATTTTGAACTAATAAGGAGTAGAATGAAACTGGTTGATGTGGAAAACCCCCACTAATAATTTTCCCGCGTGAGTTTGCTGAAATGCGTTCATTACTCATTGGCATCTAAGATTGACAACCGATTAAAATACGATATCATTGCATTGATAATTTTGTATAACTGATCGATCTTTCCCAGCCCATGTCAAATATGCATTTTATTAATTAATTTATTAGGTTTAACTCAGGTTAGCCGAGTAAATAAGAAGTGACAGATTTTAATCAATGCAATTCCCATTATGAAACCTCAATCTTGCAAGAGCCAGAATTGTTTTTTAAATATTAATTCTGCTTTAATGGCTGCATTAGGCAATTCTGCTCGGCTTAACACACTTGAAATAGAATTGAGAAAAGTCAATAAAGAATTCAATTACCTTCAAACAACAATATGAAAAGTGCAGCGTTTTCTTTGTTCTTTCTGAACAACTCTTGTCCGAGTTTGCCTTCTGAAGGGCATTGATAGTTTTGTTAGTTCGATTTAGTTTCTAAAGGCCAACCACAACCATCTCCTGGTTCCAGGAAGGGGCGGTTCTATATGTTATGGTATAGAGCATGTTATTGGCATGGTGCTTCTGGGGAGAGGTGGGATCCCTACGGGTTAATCTGGACAACATGTGCAGACTTTGGTGTCGGTGTGTCATTTTGGTGTAGTTCCGTCATAAACACACACACACACACACACACACACACACACACACACACACACACACACACACACACACACACACACACACACACACACACACACACATGGGTAAAAAAAAAAAACTCCCCATCAAGGACTTTATCTGGCTTGGCTTTTGAGGGAGGGAAAGGGGTTTGATGTGTGAAAAGTGTGCTGTATGCAACGTGGATGGACATTTGTATGGAGACCATGCGCACATACACGTAGCAATAGAAAGGCCATGCACAGGCAGAGGACAACACTGCATACAGTCATCTCTCTAATGTGGGGTTTAGGCTGGGGGACGGGGTGAAGAGCGAGGGGGCTTCACTTGGTTTTTCATGATCATTTCTGCACATGCAGGGCTTTGTCAACCTAACATCCCCACGGCTGTTGGCCACGTGAATGCACACGGTGTCTTAAGTCTATCGGTACATCAACCAGTGCCCGGTCCACATCTCCCACCTTCATTCGAAGTCAGACGTCCGCTCACATCGTATTGGCCCACACCATACGGCTATCACATTACTGGTTTATGTACGTCTGTGGTGAGGCAGAGAACAAGCTCAGAAGTAATGGACAGCAGCTCAAGAGAAGGGGGTTCTAGTTAGTGGGCGAATAGACCGGATTGATGCAAAAGGCACTGAATGCACTTTGACTTGTTCAATACTGCGGTATATGGCTGCTCCTATATCAGCGAGCCCGGGAGGCGGCTGTAACTCGAGACATGGCACCTCTACTTTTCCTCCTCCTGCTCTCGCTCCTGTTCCTCCTCCGGAGGGGCTACTGGCAGCACCAGACGATAGCGGGCCAGGCGGGTGCGGCTTATATTAAAATGACCCCGGTGACATTATCCTGTCAGAAAGGTCCTGGCACTTTAATAAAGTCGAGATGCCATTTATTTATAATGCACAGGAGGGGAAAAACAATGGTGTTTTGTATGCATGCGAGGCAAACGCTATCTGGTCTCGTCTGCCTAAGGTGTATTAATACATCCAAATCCAGGCGGACTTGCCCAGAGCCACTGGTTATTTCCTCCTCGGAAAGACGGGGGATTTAAAACGAACCCAGCGTTAAAATTAACACTTCCGACCAACTGCGGGTATCGCTTCCCTTTAAGGAATTATGTAGAAATGATCATTCAGCACCAAGTGAACTCTAGAGGGGGGTGGGACACATGATAGGCAAAGCAAAGCATCGGGCAGTTTTTTTTTTTTTGGGCTGCTTTTTTGATTTACTTACTAACTGGACCAATGTTATTGGGGATACCTGTAAAAGAGACAAAAGAGGCATCAGGATTAATCAAGCGATTGACAAGGCACCCATATGAAATACATAATACAGTAATATAAGTGGACTAGCATGAATTACAACAGTAATTGTGTTGATTAAAATTATACAGTTAGTTGAAAATAATGAGTGTGTGATTGACAACCAACCATATTGCCGGGTTTAAACACACACACACACACACACACACACACACACACACAAACACACACACACACACACACACACACATACACACACACACACACACACACACACACACACACACACACACACACACACACACCCAGACAATATCAAACCGCACAGTCGATCATTAACTTTCTACCGACACAGTTCCTGGCTTTAAGCTAAGCATGGACATGTCTTATCCTGATGGCAGTCTATCTGCCAGTCCGTCAGCCTCTCACATGTGCCAGACTTCCACTGAGCAGATAATACACTCAGACACATCCCCATGGTGACCAGACCTTCCCCACACCAGGACACTGGCAGACCATGGATTTCAGGAATTGAGCTGTTACAAAACCAATGGCTGCCACAGCCCAGATTCTCCAACAGATCCTTTAACCCCAGACACCCCAGAAACATTCTATATTCCTTTGTAACAGGCATGGTGGGGACAGCAACTTCCTTCATTCATTCCCTCAGCATTGTTAGAGTATGTCCTAACCGGGACCCTTTGAGAAAAGATGTATTTTTTTGTATATAGTGTACTAATGTTTGACCTTTCAATGAAATGAAACCTAGTAGGTTTGGTCAATCAGAAAATATGTTGTTTGTAAGACACAGTTAGCTAACTCCTCGGTGGGTTGTCCAGTTTTTCAAAGCTCGCCAGCAAAAAAAAAGTTTACCATCCTGAGAGAAGCATGCGTACAGGGTGGCTCAGTCCTACTACTGCTAGTACCATTCTCTGTCTGTTTGTCCCTCTTACTGTGTGACTCCCCTAACAAGAAATCTGCTTAAAAAAATAAAATAAAATCACAACACGGTAGAGAAAGAAAGGGAAAAGATAAAGTACACAAGCAAAACTCTGAGGAGTTCACTGAGACATCTGTGCAAGATTTATTTGGTCCTCTCCCCAGACAAAGATGCTCAAACAGAAATTCTTTCGACAGCACCCGGATACCGGTGGATTTCCTGCTAATTCCCTCTCCTTAAAGTGGTCCAGATGCAATATCGTGTGTGTGGTCACACAGCACCAACCCAACCTGCATAGTCTAATCCATTTTTCAATGTTCCCCATAGTTAGGAGCCAAACGTATGACCTGTTGAAGGAGTGTGTGTTTGTTTTGGAAGGCGAGAGGAATAAATATGGAGGCAGAGCAACAGGCAACACAGCCTCTAGAGGCATACAGTGCCTGTGAGCAGAAGGACAACCAACACAACACAGGAAGAACGGTCCACACACAACAACCACCAAAAACAAAAGGCTTTAGACACAGGACACACACACACACAAACACACCCAGAAAACCGGGCAAAAACGTAATTCACGTGATGCATCTATACAACGGAATGGAAATGAATCCCGTTTCCTCGGAGTGGTTTTTTTAAATGAAATGCCAGGTAAGAGTACCATTCCGTTGACAAATTGAGGCTTGCCAATTCAACACAAACATTATATCTGTCGCTCCGTGAGCTGAGACTTTCTTCTCCAGGTCACGGTCACAACAGCGCTGCCTGTCAACGCAATTATACCCTTTATGAACAACCTGTAGGGGAGGAGCAGATGTTGAGGATCGTGTGTCGAGTCATTTGATTAATTTTCAATCACCGTCATTTCCAATACCCTTCACCTGCTCAACTCCCCATTACAGGCAGGGCCCCAAATCTAATAGGGATCTATCACACAGGAAAAGCATTAGAGCTGCTTATGTTTATGGAGCGCTCTATTGATTTTTATGAGCCTCGCTTCTCAGTCTCTCTAAGGTCACTCGTCGTTAAGCAGCCGACATGACGGCGGGGGTAGGGGCGATGGAACAGTGTGGGTACGTCTACGTAGGATTTCTACGCTCTGGACAAGACTGCTCTGGTCTCGCATTGACGAGCCCCCCCAAAAAACGAACCACACGCACGCATGGTTTCTTTGTCAAAAAGAAAAAAAAAGAAAAAGGAAAAAAAGTTTCGGAGAATAACAGATTCCATTCTGCACTATGTAACCCTATAAATGTACATATAGCATAGTATGCACCAAAGAAACCAAAGAAATTTAGAATCCCACACAAACACACAATAGAAAAGGAACTCACAGACGCCCAATAATTCACATGGAAAAACAAAAAGACGAAACGAAAGACTCAAATATTTACCAAGAAACCCACAAATGAAGGTATTTACATAATTTCCAATCGAAAGCGGTCATCAGAAAACGCTCACGCCCATTTAATAGTCCCACACGCACTAAACACACGTTGTGCTGACAGCCTATTTCTCTGCTGTCGTCCCCTACGGCTGATTCCATGTCATTAACTCCCGCCGGTAGGACGTTGGCTGTTCCATCCACAGCTGTATGGCCAAAGGAACACTGTGTGTATGCTCTGGCCACTGTTCTCGTACTACAGTTGGAAACGGCATTTGTCGCTAAGCATATGTCAGTATGTGTGTGTCCATGTAGTAGGTCAGCATGCGTGAGCGCACAGTGACAAGAGATTGCCCACTAGGCTCATCACTTTGTTTGGAACGGAATCCTTTCCTGACCTTCAGTTTGTTTCATCTGTTTGCCTCGGGTCCACCTGGCCCATCCAGGAAAAGCTTATCTGCTAAATTTCCACCACAGGCAAAGTTAGTAATTACTTTTCCTGGCTGCCGTCATTTTGAAGCAATCCATCATCATTCGAGGCGCGGGTCTCGGGAATGGGGCGGTTGACGCTGTCAAGTATCCGTAGCCCTCGTTCGCTAACGAAGGCGTGCCCATGTGTGCCAGGAACACCACGACTACCATGATTGAATTCCTCAGGAGCAAAATTACAGGTAGCCCTCGCACGAGCCTCCTGCCTCGTCGAGGCTACCTTATAAGGGAAGGAGCGGGCATGGAGTTGGATTGAATGTGGCAAGTGTTAAAGTGCTTTTGTGCCAAGTTCGGGGCCACTGTTAAGATTTCGGCAGAGTGAGTCGACGTCGGAAAATCTAGAGACGGAAGAAACAAATATTTGAAAGGAAGATTACCGTCGCAGCTGCACAGAGCCGAGATGTGGAAAAGGCAAAGTAAACAAGCCAGGTCTCCAGGGACAGGAATGAGAGCATGAAACTAAACCAAGAGATGGAGCAAGAACAGACAGAGGGAAGGTGTGACAGAGAGAGAACAGCGAGAGAAGAGGGGGGAAAAGAAGGGAGGCGGAGGTGGGGGAGGGGGTGGGCACAGGTTCACTAGTGTAAAAAGAAGATGCAAATAGCAGTGGAAATAGGAAGAAGTCTTAAACAACAAATGCAGAAAGGTGGGTCATATCTGGGTGTGTGCGTCTCTGTGTGAGTTGAATTCGCTGTTGAAAAGGAGGCCTCAATAATGAGATACCGTAGAAGAAGAGTTTCCCTCGTTTCAGATCCAAATGGCTTCCTGAGCCTTTAGATATCACTAATTACAGTATCCATAGAGCTCTCAAGAGGTGTGCTGTAGAAACCTCTAATTACACAAGAGCTCAACACCAGTCTGTTTAAGCTGAATCACTTTGCCCACTAACACCTTCCTAAGTGAGCATTTTAAGGCAAACAGCGCTGTCAGCAGGACAATAACAAAAGCCCCCCAAAATAGGTTCAATTTATGTATTCTTTTTCTGCACATGGTTTAGGGCGCTACCTTTTCCGGACTGAACGCTGCGTAAAGGTGTGCGTGTGTGTGCGTGTGTGTGTACTCTTTCCTTTGCCAGCGTCCCCCCGTTGAATTCAAGGACGTTAAACTAACACAGCGGCATCTGGCAGTTATGCTCTAATGTACACTAATTAGAGAGGCGCCGGGGAGATACGCAACGCGCCACTCGCAGAAACCACTGCACCCATCATTATCTGTAGTGGTGGTGGTGGTATTTCCCTTGGTGCCTGACTGCGGCGATGCCACCGTCGGTTCCAGACCGACCCGGGGAACAGACACGCGTCAGCGGGGAACACACTGCTCGGGCAACCCTTGTGTGGGTGCTACCGTGGATGTGCTCCCATTCAGCCGGGCCACATGCATTCGACTGTCATCGTGCGTACTCCCACGGTGAAATCCCGCCAGGAAACCGATACGCGCGGTGCGAGCAGGAGTCGGCGGCCGAGGCGCGGGTCAAACGGAGGCGACGGTAAAGCCCCTGCGTGGGACACAAGGCTTGTAGCACTTTGATATCAGGGGCCATAAGACCCCCACTCCCCATCCCCCCCCCCCCCACACACCCCCCCCCCCCAGGGCCGCCTTTCAACATCGACACGTCTCCAAATCCAGCGGGTACAAGAAGGATTAAGGGGAAGGGGGTGCTCAACGCTGCTGCGTCCCACCATAAAATAGTGCCCGGCCTTTTTTACGACTGGAGGGAGCCCTCGGTATTCATACTAGGAGCTCAGTAGTTCCTTGCGATAAAACAACAACCACGCAAAACAATGGTTCATTCTGAAGCAAGGGCGGCATTCAAAGCGGGCCAAGACTAGATGTGCTAATATGGACACGTTTTGTCTTAACAACTTAGGGCGGAAAAAGGCACAGCACTGTCTCACCCCAGCTTCCAAAGCTTGTTTGGTTCAGGGGGAAACCCGGCAACACGTGCACACACACACACAAATGTACAACAGCTCAAAAGGCAGCGACTTAATCCTCTGTAATGCTCCGGTGACAAGCTAGAAGGCGCATAGACAAAGTGAAAGTCAATACCGAAGGGAACGGCAGGCACTTTAGAACGAGTTAGGCTATCAACCGGCCATCAGTTCATTCTTGTCAACTAGCTGCCCCGTAGTGATGCTATGACAACAGCTTTCCCCTTTTCGAATCAGCAATCCATCGCACTCACAGGGCTTTTATAGTTATGGTGGGAGCGTTTCATAAACACCTACGTGAACCCAGTATTTATCATTCCAGCGCGTTCTTAAGGGGTCAAGAAGTTCAAAAGGTATTTTTCAGCCCTAGTGTCTTGTTTACCCTTTCTATGTGTAAAAGCTGTGGCCCGCCCACCACTGTCCTCCATCTTCCTCACAACCCTTGGCCCAGTGAAATGAACTGCCACGGGTAATTCTAAAACGGATCCCTCTCCTTCTGTCTCCACTGACAGAGAGGGAGAGTGGCGAAGGAGGGGAGGGAACGAGAGATCGACAAAGAGAGATGAGAGAGGTGGAGAGAGGCAGAGAGAGAGAGAGGCAGAGAGAGAGAGGCAGAGAGAGAGAGCGAGAGAGCGAGAGAGAGAGACAGCGAGACCGAGGCCCCAGAAGGCAGTGTTATCCATGACAAAGAGTGATACCCACATCCCCTCCTTCTATCTGCTCTGTCCCTTTCTTTCTCCATCACTTCCCTTTTATCTCCTCCGTTTCTGTTTGCCGTGTTCCAGCCTGAGAGTACCAGCGTGGCGACACATAGAGCGAGATGATTCATCGATCTCGTTACCACATCAGGCAACTTGATGGGCATCGTAAAATGAAATTAAACCTTAATTACATTTTCATCTTTGAAAAATTTGCAACCATAAAGCCACCATATGCTCACGTGGTAGCCTGAAAAGTGTGGGGAGAAATTAGTGAAATTAGCCTTTATTGTTTTCCAAAATGACAAAATGGCCCTGTTTTCTGTAGTCTACTGGGAAACTTGTATGGATAGATTTCTTTCAGTGTTATACTGTAGCATTCCATATGTTTACACTAAGACAAAGTATAATAATGCACTAGTAAGACGTCTTTCACCACTAGGGACCCTGGGATTGAACGTGAAGGGTTGGACTGTGTGAGTGTGGGAGATCGTGGTGCCTGCGTGAGCATGTGTGTTTGTGTGCATGTATGTGAGGGTTTGTGCTTTTTTAATAATAGGCTGTCAATCGAGAATGGCCATTTCACTAACCCTTGATAAGACTCATAACTCTGGCACCTGGGAGTAGGTATAAACCTCCACCCCCCACTAGCACTAAAAGCCCCCTTCAGTGAGAAAAACTGGGAAAACAAAGGAATCCGCATCCACGCGTACACCCCCCCCCCACACACACACACACACACACTCACAGAACCACCACAACAACAACACGAAGCAATAACAACCCAGCCCAAGCTAGAAAACCTTCGTTTAGAAATCTCAGCACACTCCACTTAATATCAATATGATGGGTGGTGAGGTCAATGCCAACTCCCCAAAAGACGTAGACGTTGGGTGTAAATAACATAAGCCACCTTACTATTAAGTGCCTGAAGGACTACTATTTATTTGTGTGTTTTATTCAAGGATATGATTTCAAAATATCGACTGTGATTGTGAATTCATTTGGGAACGATGGACAAGATTATAGGTGTGCACTTTTCATACACAAAGTGTTGCAAAGAAAGAGACAGCAAAAGACGAGAGTGAGGGATAAAGATGGAGAGAGAAAGACGCGGAGTGTGTGTTAAAGGAGGATGCTCTAAAAAAAGAACACCTGCCATCTGGGTACCACAGGGGCATGCTGTATGAACTCCCTGCTACAACCAGCTCCATTATTACAGCCTGTTTATAAAGACTACTACCCCCACCCTTTTCATCCTCACCAGCGTACATCCAGACATATGTGACCTGATTAGAAAATAGAAATAAGAGTTGGCAAAACACACACACACACACACACACACACACACACACACACACACACACACACGCACACGGACAAAGAGAGAAAAGATGCTGAGACTATCCTAAAACTACTCCACGGCCACAATGGGTTCCTCCATACACAGAGCGTTCCCCACACATTCCTAGATTGTAGTGTAGTGGCATGGGTGTTTTGAAGCAAGAAAAGGCCTGAGATGGCTCTTAGGTCAGACTCAAGGGAATAAAATGTGGCGAACTCTTTCTTCTGTTGACACTGAGGTTGGATGGCTGAGGGACACATTGGGCCACAGGTACAGTGGGCTGTATGTGGGTGGGCTGCGTGTGTGTTCACGGGTGCGTATGAGGGACACAGAGGATGCGGCCTGACCGTGTAGATCCTGCTCCTATTCATGCCTGCGGTGTGTTCCTCCCGGGTGCGTACTCACAGGAATTTGCCGTGCCCTTGGGAATGGGGAGATAGGAGCCGGCGCTCCACGCTCGGCCCTGGTAATGTCTCTTACAGCGCCCGCAGTCGGGCCCCGTGGTGTTGTGCTCGCACTCACAACTCAGCTTCTCTTTGTCAAATACGCAGCTGTTGGCGTGGAGGTTGCACTTGCACCTGTCAGGGAAGGGAAAAAAAGGAACATTTGAGAAGCACAACGCGAAAGAAAACACGTCACCGTGTGAGAATGTTTGAACGCAAGGTGCAATAAAAGCATAACAAAACCTGAGCCTTTGAAGGGTAACGTGTCCTTGACTGCTATTTGCATGTTAAGGCAGTCAACAGACACACTTCAAGAGCATCGTTTCAGAGAGAGCCCTATGATGCCAAGTGTTGCATAAAAGAATCAGCATCATTATTTTCCTTCCTCCTCTTTCTTCTGTGGTGGAGGATAAATTATTTATAATTGTCCCGCTGGAGGAGGCGTAATTGCGGTTGGGTCACAATCGGGAAGCGAGAGAGGGGCGAGTTTAAGAGAGGGACACGAGAAAACAAGTGTAAGAGCAGACCAAATGAAATAAGCAGAGTGGAATTGTCAAAACAAGGGCAGTGAGAGGTGGATTGCTGTCCCAAGAGAGGTAGCAGGTTTTTCATTCGAAGAGCCAGTACATAACGCCAAGTCACTTATGGGTGGCAATTGAAAGGACTCAGGCCACGTTTGTTATGGTGAATCAAATTGAAACGAGCTCCTCGAGAGTTGGCCTTCGTTATCACTGTTAAACCAAGTGCATCAAAACGAAAAACAGCCGCTAAGGGAACTGAATGCCGACAACAGACTTAACTGGTCAACGGTGACCCTCCCTTTACACTTGTCACTCCCTGGTTCTCGGAAGCCATGCCGTACAGGATTCCACCGTCACACCTCCTGCTAAAGAGAGGCTGGAGCGAGCCGTGCAGGAAACAGGGGCCAGAGATGCACGGCAGCCTTGCCGTGACAGCTAACAAAGAGAGGGACACAGTGTCGTGAGAGCCGGTCTCCTCCGCTTCTTTCCCCCTGCCACGGCCATCGTGACCCTCCAGCTCAGCGTCCAGCCATAAGACAGCTGGACGTGATGCGGCGGATACACAAGGCCTGACCACTCTGCGGGACGACGCCCTTTCCCAGCGATCTGCCGGACCGCGATCTCCTCCTCCCCCCCCCCCCCCCCCCCCCGGCCGCCCCGTCTCTCCAGAACCCGTCGGCCACCGCACGCGGCGAATACGGACGCTCATTATCCACGCCATTATGGCGTGTCGTGCTGGGCGCCCCCGTGGGGACGGATGCGTGCGACGCTCTCAGGTGACAGACGACGCGGCCGTGCCCCCCCTCCCTCCCTCCCCCCCCCCCCCCCCCCCCCCCCGAGAGCGCGCGGCGCACATAAATGATGGGCCATCATTTTCCTACCGGCCCTGCGATTTGCATCTCATTACCTTCCGGGGACCCGCTCCGGCGTTATGGGAAACATCTCACACGGCTGTGCACAAACACACAGCCCCCCCCCCCCGCACACGTGGATGTGCCTCCATGCCTCCGAATGACTATCGCTCCTCGGCGAAACCAGTTAAGGGCCTGGGCCTAGTCCAAAAAAGGGACTTTGGATATGGGAAACAACCGCTAAAGGGCCCCCAGTCAGCCCAGGGGACACATTGGAAACGGATTCAAGGAGGTGGAGGTTCAATCTGAAAATACAAAATACGACATAACGGGTTGTTTCGCTGAGACGTGCAATGCTCCTATTTTCCCGTCATAGCTCTTTGAAAACAAACAAATCCCCAAAACAGGCTCCGCAGACCGATAAGCTGAACAATGTTGGGTAATGCGTAATGAGTTTATCACCCCTGGTATGCTAATAGGGAGGTTAGAAGCTGGATGTGTGACATTCAGCGACGATGCCCCCTCTTTCCTCGGCTCTTCCTTCTCTTCTCTGAGTAACGGGGGGGGCTCTGAGACTCCACATTGAGCCCTTTGTGGTTTAACCTTCAGCTTCCTTTAGCACCGTCGACGTTTTAATCAGGAGGCAGAAATGATAGAGCAACGTGCTCCCGGCATAATGAAGGGGAGCTGCGGTGGGCCCGTGGGGTCTCAGAGCCGTTGGCACTGTTGCGCGGGTAATCAGAACCGACTCCCAGAACCCAGTGCCCAGGGAGGCCCCCTCAGTGGTGCGGCAGCTTAAAACCAGTGACGCCGTAAACGCGTATTTAATCAGATTCTAATGGCAAATCTTCTCCCCGGGGTCCCTTCACTTTTAGTCGCTGTCTTCATTTGATACAGAGCTCTCGTACTTTATCCTGAAGTGTGCCGTGGGTTACGCGAGAGAACCGTGGTGCATCGCCTCTCTTTGTCTAAACCGTCGCTCAAATTCTCTCTCGATGTCTCTCTTTCTCTTCCCATCACTCCCTTTTCAGTCTATTTGCCTACCTCTCTGTCTGTTGCACTCTTTGTTCCAGCGACTCGTGAATATAAATATTCATTGGGGTTAGGTGCTTTGTTTTGGTGTGGTACTTTCAAAGAAATATTGCTCAAGGCGCTTATGAGTGTTCCAACCACTGTCAGTTAGCTAGAGGTCATGATATGCATTCATAAAATTACCCAGCAGGCTATGTGCTTAAATTTCTCAGACAGGTTACAGTAACAAGTTAGACTTGGGCGGGAAAATCAATGAAGTGCCGCTTTTTCAGTCTCAGACTGCAACCCATTTTCTGAAATTGGAAAGTTGAAAGGTCTCCTTGTAATGTAGGAGGCAGAAATCCTGGTTTATTTATTTATTTATCTTTTTGACAAACAGCCGTACAGCCATTCATGATTCCGCTCCTTGCTTGAAGCACTCTACATGACCTACAAAATAATGGAATTCTGATTGACAATGAGGGGGCAGATGGCACACTGAGATTACCCACTATCTATGCTATTAGCAAGAACTAACACAAAACAGGAAATG
Source organism: Aplochiton taeniatus (assembly GCA_017639675.1). Lineage (NCBI taxonomy): Eukaryota > Metazoa > Chordata > Actinopteri > Galaxiiformes > Galaxiidae > Aplochiton > Aplochiton taeniatus. Next base: position 15,990,137 of record CM030174.1, on the reverse strand, counting down.
CTGTTTCCAGGGAAATTGCTCCTGTCCCTCCCTACATCTCAGCTATTATCCCTCTTTCAAGACAAGGGGGTTATCTCATTATTTCCAAACAAGTTCTCATGACCACAACGCACTATTACCTCAATTTCTTTTGGAAGCCAGTTGTGTCAGCTGCTGATTAATCATAATTATCCATAAATGCAGCCCACACATCCCCAACGTAGCGCTGCTGATCCCAACAAATTGAGCAGAATAAATGCAACATGGCCCTTAAGTGGTTTAAGTAAGTGAGGCAATTAAATTGTAATCTAATGTGCAGGTGTTATTCTAATTAAGCAAATTGAGTCAAATACTCTGTTAAAAAAATGTTTTATCTCATCCGTTTGTGATGTACCTCAAAAAACGGTGTAATATTCTACATTCTGGCTCATTCATAAATATTAAAATGCAAAATGAGTGATGTGAGGGTAAGCAATAGAAAAGAGAGGTATAGATAGATATAAATATACAGAGAGAGAGAGAGAGAGAGAGAGAGAGAGAGAGAGAGAGAGAGAGAGAGAGAGAGAGAGAGACAAAAGAGAACAAGAATGTGACACACAGCCAAAATAATATCCCATTGTATTATCCCCATGGCTGATAAAAGCTGGCATTGCCCCTCCACACCTTCTCTCCACCCCCTCATTTTGACACTTCAGCTTGCATTAGTTCTAAACAGATCTCTCCCCTTTCTATCACTTCTAGCCGCTAATTGCTGCCTGGGACGCCTCTCCGCTGGCCTGTAGTACAGTGTGAGGAGGGAGAGCCAAGAGAGAACCACGTGCACACTCTCCTGGGATAACTCCTTAGCAACTGACCCCTCCCCAATCCCCACCCCCCACCCCCCCACCACCCCTTTTCCTGGCGCCCATTCACACAGTTGAGAGAAGTCAGGTTTAGGGGCAACCTCAACTCCTTCATCCGCCTCGAGGGAATACACTCACTGCCCACTAACTGTAGAACGCCGTACTTCCGAGATTTCAAAGCCTTCAACGCTCAATTACGTACAATATACTGCGTGTGTGTGTGTGTGCGTGTGTGTGTGTATACACACACAACTGGTACTTGAGGGTCAAAATCTTGGAAGAAAGGAGTTATACAGTTACAGTATACGGTGCGTATATATACACAAATATATTTATATATGTGTGTATGTATGTATCTATGTAAAGAATGTATGTATCCATCTATGCATATGCATTTACTCTAAAATGCAATGGGCCAACTGCTGACTGCAGTTTGCACGACAGGGCTGTCAGCCTAGGATTCTGCGATTGAACTTAGTTGATTCATTGGTTTTAATATTGGCACTATCTATTTGTTCCGAACCTAAAACAAATATGAACCCTGCGGTATTCTACGATCCACAATATGCCCCACCTGTCCCTATCAATTCATTCAGCACACCCATCTGTTTCAAATGGCACCAGCTCCATGCCATTACTAATGTATGGAGTTGGACATGCTATCCAGGCACGAGTCAATCAAGAGGTCTTTACTCTCTATGACATGCCACCTCAGCTCAATACCATTGACACGGTGGCCTCACTGATACTGCACCACTCTGCTAAAGAGTATTGGATTTGGAACCGGTGACAGTGAGCGCACCACAGGGCTAAGAGTTCTCAATCATCGGGGACAGCGTGATAGAATTTCAAGGGGACGGTTGCTTGAGGAGTTACATGAGTGCTCTTGTCATTTCATAAACAACATCAACGATCTTTGTCCTTAAAAGAGCACAACCCACAGGGTCAGATGCATTGATCAGTGTGGGTCTGTTGGCACGGCCAGCTGTTACTTTATATTATGTACTTGACCTATGTGTGTGTTTGTGTGCGTGCTTCCACGCAAACACACAGAAACCCCACAACATAACCTCTTATCCCTTTGAAAAAGTGGCCACATGCTCATTTGTATCAATAACCACAAGCAGAATATCATGTTATAACTGCAGTTCATTTAGGAACTGAGGCTTCATTACACGACGCAGCACACACACTGCCAATTCCACCGCGGCCCATTATTTGAAGTCCACAGAGTTGTAATTACAGCATTCCGTAAGTAGCAGAAACCGTATTCTCAATTACCCCATAAACCAGGGGCAGGGGTCATTAAAAGCTCTGGTGATCGTGATGCTCGCTGGAGACACCTTGATTGGCCAGGGGGCAGGATTTCTGTTGAATAAATGTGGGGGTGCCTTCCCCCCCGACAAGATTAATTAGCTCATTGTGAGAGGTAAATAATGGCAGAGAGAGAGAGAGAGAGAGCGTAAAACTGTGACTCGCTGCATATCTGCATTTGTGAAAATAACGCATGCTTTCCAGCCAGGGTGGACATGTATTATGAGTGGAGGCTTGCACATAGACATTCCTCCACTGGCATCATCACCCCTTTTCGCGTAACAATTACAGTCATCCTCATCCCCCTCCTCTTCATCATCATCTTCCTTTTCATTTTCCATACAATCCATACAATTCGTGTGTTAATCTTCATCATCTTTCACTTCAACATCACTATCCCCACCATGATTATTATCATCAACATAACCAGCACCACCATCCACATTAGTATGATCATTACCACCACCACCACCCAAACCAGCATCATTTTCACCATCATTAGCACCACCACGTTCAACATCGCCATCATCATCTTCACAAACACCAACACCATTATCAACATCTCCGTCATCATCCAGTCCTTGTGTAGTTTGCTTGCGCCAAACCCAAAGGCAACACATGCCTGGGTTCTGATGCCAAACCTCCCCGTTGGCCAGTGAAAATAGAGCGGGGCGCAACAGGATAGGCCAAGTTGCCCAGGCCAGCATGCCTGTCAGCTGGGAGCTACGAGAAGATCCGATAACCTCACCTCTCTCACTCTGGCCAGAAGGGGATGAGGGAGGGGTTAGGGCTAAGGAAAATGCACACAGCAGTTTGTCTGGCAACCTGTGAGCCAGCGCGTCCTGACCCAGCATCTATTTCTTGAGGAGAGAAATAATGAGAACACTGTGCGTTTTCCAGAGAGGCGAATAGATCTACGCGCCCTTCCGAAGCGCGGCCAGATCTCTTCTGCCACCATTAAATGCAGCCTCCACTCTCCCGAGTGGGGATTCCCCTGGAGAGGAAGTCCGCACCTACATTGAGACGTCCCGGAACAGGTGTTGCCCGGGGCGACAACAGGTTCCTCGCGTACTCCACATCCGTAACTGCTTCGCTAGGCTGAGCCATCGTCGCCTGGAGCGTCATCCCACTCTCATTCCCAAACGCTACCACAGTGGTATTGTTCATCCAGACCAGTACGTGCTGGCTCTGAAGCCACAGAAGGAACCGTGCTGGCGCCGGTTTACTTCAAGCCGTTCCACGTCATTGATATAAGCTGAGCGTAAAAGCTCGTCCCACACACCATTTACTGTTCAACCTTCGAGGACCTTCCAGTTGGGGAGGCCTCCGTCGTGACCAACTCCCTGTTCAGCACATGTCCCATGGCAAAGCCGTCTGTCAACGAGATGCAACGGAGCCATGGAGCTAGCGCTACGACGCAGCTCTGAGTCACCAACACCACTGTGTTCAACCGTTTCGAACGATCTCTCACTTTGGCAGCAGGCCTGTATCGAAAATCCCTCATCAACAGAAGACCCAGACGCACCACTGCCGCCATGGGGCGCAATAGACGAGGGACGAGGAAGTAAAACCCTCGTCCCGCTCAGTGTCCCTCGTTTCATCCCCCTTTTCTGCAGGAGCGAATGCATTTCCTCCTGCAGAATGGGCACGAATGCCACAGACAACAGCTGTCCGGTCTTGGTCTCGAGACCGCATTCAATGTTCTTGGTCTTGTCTCGTACTCGGACATATTAAGTCTCGGGCTTGTCTCAGTCTCGACACCCCATCCCCTCCCCGGTCTTGTTCTTGTCTTGGTCTCACCCCCCGAGTCTTGGTCTTGTCTCGATCTCGACGCAGGTGGTCTTGACTGGGTACTGTCATAGGCGGGGCTGAAGCAGGATCCTTGGCAGCAGGAGGTCCATGTCCTCATTAAGGATGGGACCTCTGTCTTTGATCGGGACGTGCACAACGGCCCGTCACACGACCGCATCGGCCATGGACCTACCGACCTGTGCTGAAACGCCTCTAAGGCTGTGCAATGCCAAGTCTGTAAGCATCCTTGTCTGTTTCCATAGATGGGAGAATCTGCTGGGGTGTTGTCGATGTTGTTCTGGAGTTGTGGAACGACTGCAGGTGAATGCGGTGGTCGACCAGGGAATTTCTAGGTAGCTGCATGCCGCCTACCACGCACCCAGCACCGCCATGGACCTAGTGGGGTAAACGACGTGCTTATCAAGGCCGCTGCTAGCCATCCGATGCCTCACACACTTATTCTTCTGCATACCAAGTCGCGGTGAAACTCAATGGAGTCGTCTCCTTCTCCTTCAAGGGGTGGGAGCGCCAATAAGATCTCTACGCTCTCGTAAGGAGAAGCAGTGAGACTCAGTGGAGGAAACTTTGCCATTGTTGCGTCCTCCTGTATCTGTGTCGAAGGAGCAGTGCGCAAGTGACCGCTTCCTCTGTTTTGAATGAGGCATACCGGTGCTAGCTACTGCCTAACAAATAGCTAGCATGTGTATAATGCAGCTAGGTTAGCATGCTACTAGTTCTACCCATGAGGGGTCGAGCTAGTTAGGAACACTGAAAAATTATTTACTGTAAAAACACACAATCTACTGCACTGGGCACAGATGGAGGTATTCCAGTACTTTGACGAATAAAACAGGAAAAACTTGTGTGCAGAGTTGAAAGAACCCTTTTGTTAGCCCCACACTAGCACAGGCTAACACCCTGTTCACTGCAGTGGTACTACAACGGTAGCTCTAACGACAATAAAGAAAGTAAATTGAGCTCTCAGGGTAACCACAGGCACTTAGAGACTCTCCCACTCTGAGACTTGGAGCCAGAAGCACACAAATGAAAGAATAAACATCGCGCTAGCAAGTTTTCACGCAGACACAAAGCCGTGCTCTCGTCTGCTGAAGAGTGGCATTCTGAAGTTATATGGACCAGTCAAAGTGCCTCGAGACGCAAAGTGTCACACTGGCCTGGAAGTCATGGCGCTGCGGTGTTTGTTTTCAGAAAAGAGTGCGCCCTTAGGGCTTTCTCATAGGAAGGAGTTGACCGTATTGAACAAAAACGTACAACTATGATGATCACAACCGAACTCATAACTATCCCTTTCATTGCCCTCCTCCCCATCCACATCACCAAAGTAACCTTCAGCTTTTAAATACATTCTATAAGAGAGGGAAGATTGAGGGAGTTCAATAGCACATTCTTTTGGTTCAACTTGTATTCTTTGTGTCTTTGTCAACTCCAGTCCTTTTGTGTGCTGATGTTCATGCTTCAAGGATAGAGCATGGGATGGCTAAACATAATAGCTGTCTCCATTCAATGGCATCAAAGATTACTTGCTAAAATGTGTTTTTCATGACTGAATGATCCCATTGTGGAATGCACTACAATGCATCAGGTTTGCTGCCTATCTATGCGAATTTCTTCTCCATAATATTTTCATTACCAGAACGTATTGGTTTTTAATATTACCATACAATGTTTGGAGTACCACTGCCATACAGGTAGTTATTATTACTAAGATGATGGTTCAAACACTCTCTCCATGTACAGTACATTTGATATGTTATGTCAAAAAACATGTATTGCAAAACCACAGGCATGCATTTGCACCTTTCAAGTGAGATGTGACTTGTCACAGATCTGCCACTAATCACCGTAAGGCGACGTCGACTTGGAAGTGAAGGTGAGGTCAATGAGGGAATTACTCATAGATTCATGACAGGAAGGCCTATTATGAGGACTGAGACAGCCCTGGAAGACTAGTGGAAGACATGTCTAAAAGGCCTCTCCATTAATTAAATGGGTCACCACATGAATTTTCAATGTGCTCTCTGGATTGTTAAGAATAGAGCAAAGGCCTTAGATATGGCTGGCGTGTGCTCCAAACACTGCTGTGGGACCACAATGGAGCAAATTGACCATTCAAATGTGAACATAAAGACTTTTTAAGAAATCAGATTATGGGATTTCAATGCTCACACTGGGATTCCGCTTGCTCATGTGGGACAAGTAATATTAACATTCAATACCTATAATAATTTCCAAATCCAAAGCGGTAATGTGACCAAGCAGACATTTTTTTCCTTTCAATTGTTCACTAGTAGTTTTTTTTATGTGAAAAGAGACATACACAAATATGGAACTGCAATCTGCACCAAACCCCTGCCCCCACACAATACTCCACACACACAGACACAGATTCACGCATGCACACACACACACACACACACACACACACACACACACACACACACACACCATGTCTCACGTCTGTTTATGTCGGAGACAACATATGGCTCCACAACCTAAGAGTTGTCAACAGTGTGTGGGCTGACTTATCATTCGAGGCACATCAACAATCACTGCACCACTCCCTAGCCCAAGACATAAAAATTCAATTACGTTGTCTGTGTGAGCTACTAATTTCACAGTAGTGTTACCCCATAGAAGAGAAATCAATGCAAGAAAATCAGAATTGCAATATCAGCTCATGGAGGCTCAAACTAAATCTCTAGCAATTGATGTGAAGGGTCTCCTCAAAACACAGTAAAAATTGGTAGGGAATACTTTTACTTAATAAGTTATATTTTATATAGTTAAAGAAATTCTCAATAAAGGGTGACATTCTTCTCAGTCATGTCGGTTCTTCTAGATATACATTTTAGAGTAGTCTGTGTGCGTATAATATTTTAAAAACTCTAGACAAATTAGTACAATTGTGTTCCTTCAAAGTTAATTGGCTTTACAGGGAAATTATGCGGCCTGGAATATAGATTTAGAAAGCAGAAACAGAAGCAAAATAAGACATTTTGAAACACCCAGTTACAGTCAACACATATTTTCAAGGCCATTTGTTAATTTGGAACAAAGCTTTTTTTACTGAACGCTTTATTCAAATCTTGTTGAATTAAGAACATTTTCTTTTGATAAGGATGTACTTAAAAGCAGTAATAATCAGCAGAGTTAAGTGTTGACATGAGGTTAAACAAATAAGTCCTTAACTCTGACCCGAACTCTACACAAAATGATCATTCAGTGTCAGAGCCACCTTTCCAGCCTACATGTATTGTCCTTGAGGGACTACTCAAACTGCAACAAATCTACATTATTTGGACTGATTTAAGCAAGCAGGTCTCATTTAAAACTCTTCCACATTCTACATTTTTAATGTGCCAATTTGAAGGTGCATGGACGCAGCGTTGATCCAAATTGAACTATGCCAATGAAACATCTGTTGCAAATACAAAATGGTGGTCCCCTAAAAGCAGTTTCTCGTTCTACATTTCCAATGCAGCAAATTGGTTTAACTACACGAGGCAGTTGACGTGGTATATAAAATGCACACAGTATGCCACACAAGCTATAATCTGTTCTATAATGTCTCTCGTTGCTGCTTTCCTATGGTATCAATAACCTCTATCTGGGACCCTTTTCCTAGCACCAACTCCAGATGAATGAATGCCTATCTGTGGGCTTGAGTGCATGCATGAATCATACCTCTAAGATAAGCTGAGTATTTACTGTGCACCATTACAATGATGTTTGAAATTCAATCCGTGCAATTGTCCAAGATATGGGTCTTCCTGGAGGGATGAGGGATTGGCATTAAAGGTCTGACGAGGTTACAAGGAATCTCTGAGACGGAACCTTTGAGAGACAGAATCTTTGGGAGACAACATTTGAGAGACAGAATCTCGGAGACAGAATCGAGCCAGGTTATTATTTTGTACTTATTATTACTTAACTGTTTAGGGCCCATTTCGTCCACTGCAGTATTTTATTAGTGTATCGATGCGTTTTTTGGGGTCCCATTTGCTAAGGAATCTCGTCCTTTGGCCGTCCTAAACTCTCCTAGTTTCTCGATTATAAAACTTGATTGAATGTATATCATACGTATATGCTTGGAGTGATATGTCATATCCAACTAAACATGCACATAAAATGTGCGTGCATTATTACATACAATCATGTAGGGTACTAGCATAAGGAACAAGGTTTCTGATTACTATTACTAGGAATGTTACTAACTAACACTCAAACCAATCCCCATTTTGCTGGTGCACTGGCCCAGTCATTATTGACAAATTTGATTCGCAGTTTACATTTCAATTACAGCCTAAAACCTGCTTGATCCGCTGAAATTATCGGCAATTATTGCTTTTATTGAGTTGAAGAAAGCAGAGAGGATAAAAAACGATATGATAGGTGATCTCCACAGCAGCTTTGCTACTATCCATATGAAGTGTAAATTCCTTATTAGGTTACGTTGCATAAAGATAGGTGGCAGCACTGTGGGTTGTACATTTATGGGCGTTAACTTAAGGGTTACAACATGCTCAACCCCATTGTTCGACATTCTAGCAGCAAAATATAAACGGATGACATTTCTATCTCCTCAGGGAGGAAGTATTGGCACTACAATTGCTCATCAATGACGTCCCACTTTGGGGAGAAGACGCAGAGAAAAAACAACAACCTGGTCTTCTTAATGAGAGCTAATTAACCATCTGAACTGAGGGATGATTGGCGGGTAACATGCCAGCGTGTGACACCCGTCGGCCTCTGACACACAGGAATAGTCCGCTACAGCCCAGATTGCGACCACGGGTGCGGCGCGGCTGCAGGGATGCCGGCAGCCATATGCAGATGACTCGGAACTGGCAGCTGGGGCCTCTAGATATGGTGTTCTGTGCTCTGGTGCTGCCAAAGCAGCAGACCTCGATCACCCTCACCCCTCGATAACTCCTTTATTTATTTTTTTTACCTTTACGGTTCACAGGTGCATTGCTCGGGGAGGTTTCATGGCCGGGGATATCCAATTAGTTGGATGTTAGTTGCCATCTATGCTATTAAAGCAGCTTGCCCAGAGTCCCTCACGTCCAGCTACATCTGGGTGTATCGAGATTCACACCTCGAATAGTTGAAGCCTGAGGAAACTGTGGTAGTGTTGTAATTTGTACGCCAAATCTCCATTGTTGTTCAAGGAATTGGAGACCCAATGGAGGGTGTAAGCAAAGAGTGAGAAGGAACAACATACATAGAAGAGGAGGTTGAGGTTAAATCTTACAAGAGCAGAGTGAACAAGCTTTTATAAATGCTATGGAATAGTAAAGTAGCTGAGGTGAAGAACCTGTGCATTTGCTACTTGGAAGCCTTCTCGGAGATAAAAGAAAACCGCGCGGAGAAATAATGCCGACTAGAGAGGGATGTTTTCTGCTTCACAGCTCGATGTGTACATAATACAACATCACATCTGCTTGCTTGGGCTAAAAACTGTGGTGAGAATGTGAGAAGGGATGTCATCCTTCATCTAATTCAGTTAGAACTCATCAACAATTGTTAATCTGCTCTGGCAAGGTGCTTTCAATTACGGTAGCATCAATTGCTGCTACGCATTTGAAAAAAAAGTTAAATAAACATGTAAAATAAAAAAAATACAAATAATAATAGTAACTCCACAACCTTGCAAACCGAAGCTGAGAGCACACAGCAGAGAGCGCAGAAACATGGGGGAAGATCAAAGTGAGCCGTCAGTGAAATGGTCCAGGCTGAAGTCAGGGGGGAAGTCAGTCAAGGTCGGCATTGGGTGTGATTCCAGATGCAGGAGGCAGACCGAGGAGAGCGGGGAAGGCAGCCCTGAGGCAGCCAGAGCCTGAGATTTGTGGCTTCTGAAGCAAGGCGGATTGACTGGCTGAGCAGTATCAATCACAAAGACGAGATATTAATCCGCGGTGCACGCTCGAACCCCAGAGAACCCACAGGTGCAGAAAAGGTAAATCCTTCAAACCTCCGTTTTCGTTAAATACACGAATCCCCCAACCTTTCTTGCCCCCCCCCAACAAAATACTTAAAAATATTCTTACGCTGGCCTGCATTGTAAGTAGGCCGGTGTTATGGGCAGGGTCGGGATATGGGTTGTGAAGTGATATCAAATTTCCAATTCCACGTTTTCTCCCCCCAAAAGGAAAGCGTCGCATTAACGCTTCCCATATTGGCTGGGGTTCGGGTGTATATTTTTCCATATTAAATTGTTCCCTTAGCCGAGGTGACGTATGGAAATAGTGTTTGTGGATAAGGAGGCGACGGGATGATGAATGAGGTGACAGGACCAATTGGGTGTGTGATTACACATCACCCCTAGTCAGCAGGGATCAAACCGCCAGACGGCTTTGCTTAGCCCCCGATCCTCCTTGATTAGTCACCGAAGATGAACAGCACACGGCGTGCCCTTTAATGGACAGCCATAAGCAGTAGAGGTCGTCTAGAATGTGATGAAAGCAAACACTAACGCAGTTACTCCAAAACGAACGGAAACCCTACCGGAACCTGGGACTTTCCCGTGCCAAACTCGCCTTTCCCTGACGAAACCGGACTAGGGGCTATTTCAACTTTGAATTTGCCACTTTAGTGCTTAGCTGACTTTTACAGCGAGTAATATGTCGCTGATTACCTATCCAATGGGCAGGCTGCTTTAACACGCGATGACTAATGGAAAGTGCTGATGCTGAACACGGGGAAATGCAAAGCCCAGCACCAGGAGGTACAGCAGTGCTTACGGAGGTGGTGAGGGTAGGGGGCGGGGGTGGGGGTTCGGGTGGAGGGGCTGAGAGAGAGGGAGAAACAGAGGAGACAAGACAAGTGGAATGACTTACTTAAGGGAGGAAGAGGACAGGAAGAAACATGAAATTAGCACAAATGGATTAACTGTCAACCATGGGCAGGCCTAGAAGCAAGCCAAGCAAGAGACGGAGAGAATAACAGATTTACTTCTTGTTAGTTGCTACCTCTAGGGAAGAGCAATTGAGCCATCGCTCACCAAAATGCTGATCTATGGATGAAACAGCTGCATTCTAAGTGCACTGCCACAAAACCAATGCTAATTATAATCTATGCCCCATTTGTTTACAATAACATCTCTGTTTTTTTTTTTATATTATTGTCCCCTTTAATACTTAGGTTTGGTCAAAGTAACCCATACTGTGAAATAAACCGTAGGTGCTAGAACATCTACTTTGACAAAATGTTGAATGTTAAAATGACAGTTTTACTATTCCAGTAATAACAACGTCTTCATCCTCAAAGTATTACATTCAATTGGGAATGTAAATCCTGTATAAGAATCAAATCATAATAGGATACAAATCACAGACTTAAACGACTAGATTATCTTCTTCAAAATGTTGTTGTGGTCAGTCAGTCATCAACCGCTCATGTCCTTAGCAAAACACTGACCGTTTTATCTTCATGCCACTTTCACCTTAAGTTAAAGTTGATGACTGACTCATCTGACAACTACCAAGTACAAACCTTACATTTCAAAAGCAATACATTCAAGTACGAGAGCATATCTGGTGTAAGGTTCCAACAATATGTCTAATCAGTGCCAGATGAATAATATGGACATTTAAACAATGCGCATATCTTACATTTTAGGCCCTTGTATAGGCCATGCTTAATAAAGAAATCATTTTGCAAAACAAACCATGACTGTGATGGAAGCTACTGTTTGTGGCAACACATTTCTATTGGGTCTACAGTGGCCTTATCTCAGGTTTACTGGAACCAAAAGAGTGAGCAAGTTAGGACAAGTCTGTTTGAGATACCGTCCATCTGCTGCTTCAGAGATACTGGCATCCTGTGTGATAGAGTCACAGTGTGGATACATTTGCCACACCTTTTCATGCAGTCCAGGGAAGAGTCTTAATCCATCGGATCCATCTCAGGGAACAGCTATTCCAGGATCTCAGTCAAAATGCTTGGGAACCCTACAAGTTGATTTTGACCTTATTCGATACCGGCCTACAGCACATGTCTCGCTGGGAAATTGAATTGCATCTCCCCGGGGCAGTAGAGCAAATTGGGGAAACAAACTTTTCCCCCATGCCTCACTTTGTGTGTGTGTGTGTGTGTGTGTGTGTGTGTGTGTGTGTGTGACTGGGGTGGTGGGGTGTGATGGTGATGCAGGTAACGAGAGTCACAGGTCTGCTTCCTGTCACTTAACAATCTCCCGCTTGACGGACTGAGACAACGATGAAGAATTCTACTCGCACTGCAGACGGCTCCCTTCTGCAGGAGGTGGCTTTAGTTGCTCATGTCGGTGGTGGGCTTGCTGCAGGTTGGTGGCTGGTGGTTCCCGGAGAGGTGTGCACAGATTTTGGCCCGGGGAAGATCAGAAGGGGATGACTTGACAGTGCTGGGGCATGTTTAATTCAGGACGGGGAATAAGGGCCTTCAGTGGCTGCCTCCACAGTGCTGTAGTAGCATGAATCTCCCGTATCTTTAATTACACCTTATTGATCACATCACAGATGGGCGGAGAGGGAAGGAAGGAGAGAGGGAGGAAGGGAGGGAGGGAGGGAGATGGAAAAGGGCAGAGAGTAAAACCCGGAACAGGATGAACAAGCACATGAACGAAGGACAGTTGTCCGAATCGAGGAAGGAAAAAAGGAAAAGGATGCATGAATTATATATATATGAAAAAGAAAAACATATTTTAGTTGGCCAAGATGGAAGATTAGAAAATGTCCTTGCACCTCTCCTTCCACACCACACTATTATCCTTCTGCTGAGACTGAGAGGGTGACAAATTCATTTCACTCAATCAGCCGGCGTGCGTTATTCACATTATCTCCTGACTACACGCTTCACTCTGATTTTTAATGTTGTGTATTGATCCTAGTTCTCCTCGATGCCTTTGTCATTCATAATTCAAATCTAATGCAATGGCCACGGGTCTTTGCTGCACCTATACTTACTGTCCACATGGGCTGCCGAGGAGATCTTCTTCAAACTGGTTCTTTTTTTCCCCCCTTTCCTCTCCGTCTACGCTGACCTACTTTGGAACAGATTATTCCTTTGTTTCTCACACTGTTGTGACGAGAGAGAGAAAAGCTGGGAGCTCTCAAGTCCGTCCGTCCCCCCCCCCCCCGCCCCCCTTATCAAAGAGATGGCAAAGTCCAGCGCAGTGAATCATGCTGGATTCAACCCCGCTGCCCCCCCTGCCAAATCGCTGCCGTCGTGTCTTGCCGAATTGTATTGCGGAGGTTAAGGAGCTTATGCCTTGTGTACGGTGCATGCAGAGGGGGCTGAGCAGTGATTTGCGCGTGGAGGGCGACGAGGGAGTGTGAAAGCAGGGGTGTGAAGTGTATCTCATTATGGCTGAACTGTCGGTTACCTTTTGTCAACAGCGGGGACGCATTTCTCATGCCGGCCTCCCTCTAAAATCAGCGGGCTGCCTGGCGACTCGGGTCCTACGGTGGCGTAGCCATCGCTCACTTCTATTACCCTGGAGGGATGTATCCATCCAGTCATGATAAGAATGATAGAATAAAAAGTCTTCACGTACGATGTCCCCATTCGCTTTTAGAGGGTGGCAAATCCTGTGGATATCTCCTCCAACCCTTCAGCACTGCTCAATTCCCTAAAGCTACTTTGTTGCGTGACTTTCTCAGGCATGAGAGAAGTGAAACATTTCCGAGTGGGGCATTCATTATCGAATTCCCCAAAGTTTAAGGTAGCCTGACATCGTGATGGGCATCGTGAAGTAACCTTCGTCATGCTTGGTGACTGCAGTAACTGCAGAGAACAAATGATCAAGTGCTTTGATGACCTTAGACGCGGTCAACCAAATGTCAACAACTGAGAAGGTGTAAACTGTCGACATACATGACATTATTCACCAAGACTGCAATGATTGGTTGCCATCTACATGTTTCCATACCCTGTGGTATGACAAAATGGAACATGGACGCTTAGACCAGTAATGTCGACTGATGATTACATTCATGATGCCACCATACTGAGTTTACCCTTAACTTTAGATTGACTACAGACAGGACTTTGCAGGAATTCCTCTCATTTTAGGCTCACAGGTTTAAGCCACACTCCAACAGTCCAGAACAACGGCAAGCACTGTTGCTCTGCACTATTGTTCTGAGATCCTCCATGCATGAAGTACAAAACAAGAGTAATTAAATCTTTATCTCCTTTGGCCCTTTCACCGTATCCATGAATGCTAAATTGAAAATCACACTGTGTAAAACAATTCCACTTAAGTCTATGCCCCAGTGATTTAAGTAACCGCATAAGGACAGAAACATTTTGTCTACATTTTAGCTAACAAGGTAATGCCATCGTGTTTTCTTGTTCCATGTCCCTCCCGAGACACCATACATCACACACTAATTAGAAGAAGTGGAGCACGACCTGACACATTTGGAAGTCCCTTTAATACTTTCCATGAGCTGGTAGACAGCTGAATGAGTTGGTCTTCATATTGAAGTGCATTTGCTAGCCGAGAGGAGCTTTAATTAAGCCTTACTTACGACTGTTCACCAATTCACATCATTAGCGATGATGCTCTCTAATTGGAGGGAGCACGCTTGGAAATTATATGCTGGAGTCAAATGAAATACACTGTAGATGTGAGCAGTTCTCAGCAACCTTTATACAGGCCCAATTGCACAATTGACTCTTTTGAGTGTCGCTAAACTCAAATTTCATCAAAACTCAATTGTTTTTCAAATTGTTTTACATCCTCATTAGTCGTACACAAGCAAAGACCGTAAAGCTCTCTTCTTACCTGCCCTGCACTTTGATGTCGGAGATGGCGTAAAAGTACCGGGACAAGTTGTTCTCATCCACCATGGTGGCCCCCGTGGCCGGCCGGAGCAGACGCACTCTCAGGTCAGTGATGGTGAAGAAATCCCTCAGGTTTTTGGTGGTGTCCAGCTGGCCGTAGAGGGACGCCATGTTGTGCAGCCTGGGCCCCGCGAACAGGGCGAAGCGGTCCTTGATCTCGAAACGCACCGTCTTGTCGTACTTCCACACGTAGCCCCGCGAGTAGTCCTCCGTGCAGATGATGTCCAGCAAGGTGTGCTGGGTCAGGTCCTGCACCGTCTTGGGCTCCATGGTGAAGGCGTCCAGGCAGTCGGTGGCGTAGAACTGGTAGGGTTGCCAGGTCCGACCGTAGTCCAGGGACTTTTCCAGCACCATCTGCTCGGGACGGCCCGACTCGAAGGTGAGCACGATGTCGTCGGTCAGCTCGATGGTCTTGTTCCAGGAGAGGGTGATGTTGACCAGGAGGGCCCTCGGGTATTTCTTCCAGGAAGTGGACTGCCAAAACGTGGTGGGGTTTCGGCCCTCAAAGTCGAACATCAGCTCTGGGGGATGGGCGAGCTCCTCTGTGCTGGCATCACATTCGTTGTTACACATGTATGGATTCTCCTAGGGGGGGGGGGGGGGGGGGGGGGGGGGGGAGCAGGTAGGGAAAGGGAAATAAGATATGGAACATAAGCAACCAACCAAGGTGTAACAACAGTGTAACAACCACAGCTTGTTTTATGTGGCTGAGGGATGGCTTAATAAATGTATTTAATGTCGGCCTGAGAACCCAGCAATAGCACGCAACTTTGACACCATGTGCTCTCCCTACATTTAGTCTTGTAATTGATAGCACGGCTAAGCCCTTGACTCATGAATCCGGATGAGGCGAGTGTGTGCGTCGCCGTGCGAGTCTAAGTGTCCATGCGTGGGGGAACGATAGCGTTACAAAATCACCCAGAGACACATACATGTTTTATGGCGCGGTCTCGGAGACTGCTTCCCTCCGCTCCTCCTCTCTCCCCGGCCCGCCTTTGCTTTCCTTAGGCCCCTAGTAGCACCGCGGTCCGACAAGGCCGACACAAATCAAATCGGCCCCCCCCCCCCCCCCCCTCTCCTCAGGATTTAGGGCACCCTCATCCTCCATTTCAGTTATATCACCCCGCCGTTATCGGCGACACAAATCCAGGTACGGAACCACTTGAGCGAGTGTGTAATGGGTATGGCGACTGCGCCCATTAGTCTCATTAGCAGCTGGTTTAAATTGAAGGTCACCCTAACAAGCAGTGAATAATACGCTTCTCTTCCCATTCATAGTTTTACATACTAAGAGCAGCCTCGATAAATCAGAATGTCACACCATGGAAGAATACGCAGGAGCACTTTTGTATTTATTAATTTAGGGGGGGAGGGGAAGAAAAAAAAACCTTCATACGATCACAAGCTAAGTTAAGACCGAGGTTAAAACAGCACTTCAGATTAAAAGCGGCAATACAGAAAAAGCCTGTAACAGGATAATGAAGGTGATGGGAGCTCTATGCTCAATGATGACTTATGCACTCTAAGCACTTCTAGTCTGAGGGGCTTGGTAAATATGAGCCCAAACCTATCCAGGTGATACACATCGGAGAGGAAAAAGATAAAACCAGGTGATATCTCTTTTCTTTTCTTTCTTTTTTTGTGTGGCTGTGCATCTTTATACATTGCAAAAAGGGTTTTATTCCTGGTGAGTCTCACATTTATCAGGCCCTCCTCAAGAAAAGGGTCCTCCCAAAAAACATTTGTCCGCTTTGCCACAAATCATTACTCGGCAATGTTCTCTGCACTCCCTGGGGCTTGATCCAGCTGTCAAGCCTATTGGCTAGCGGAGGGGGAGGAGACACTTCTTGAGAAGGACCTTTCAGGCAATACAAGCTCCAATTTATCAGGACAAGGTAATCTGGCACTTGATTAGGTGGGGGGGATGTCACCGTAGGCTTGTGGTCGAGTGGTGGGAAGAGGAGAACGTACAATGTAGGACAGGGAAAGGGGGGAAGGAATACAAAGGTCGACTAAGTTTAGTAGAGAGAGAGACAGAGGGAGAGGGGGGGGGGGGAACGCTTCCATCCTGCAAATAAGCTTTTTAGGTTTTTCCTTGTCCTCCAAGGCAAGGTGACAATGAAACAGCGATCTGGCAGGCATTTAGCCTTCTAACTGGTGGAGAGTCCCATTAATATCCTGTCTGGAGTATCCCCTACAGTCCTCTCTGAGCATTGGACAATGGTGGCTGGGAGGGAGGCCGAAGTGCTGGCTGGCAGCGGAAAATTCCGCTTGGGTTTCAGTTGACGACACCGTCAGGAGGTTAGTAGTGCCATTAACTACCATCTGGTGTACTGTGTCCACCGACAGATATGGAATGGCTCATTTGTGGTGGCTTACACCAGGTTTGGGGATTAGGAACTATAAAACCCCCTAAAAATGACACAGTTTGTGGCTGTGTGTGTGTGTGTGTGTGTGTGTGTGTGTGTGTGTGTGTGTGTGTGTGTGTACGTGCGCAGTGCAGCTTAAGTAGCTCAAAGGTAGTACAATCTAGGTAGGACAATCCAGGGAAATGTGAAACCAGTGTTATCATTCAATTACAGGAAGTGTTAGCTTACCCTATAAGACACCAGGGCAGCTGTTTGGGAGATATGATAAGGATGTTGTAAATAGCTATTTTATTTTACTTACACACACACAAACACACACACACACGCAAACACATTTGCCAGACACAACTCTGTAATCAGACAAAGCTGTAGCCCTATTGATTTCTTTCACCAGGGGCTAAAAATCTGCTGCGTAGCACCTGGCATCTCTGGCTAGCTGGGGAGTGCTCGGAACACACAGGTTAAAAACCTTTCATTACTGTGTCCTCCAGTGCTCACTTAACAACAAAATACTGCCTTATGAAGATCAATATCTTCCCCCGGTCAGGTCCAGCACGCTTACCAAGAGATAAAGCGCTGAGCACAGTCAGTGGAAATCAATGGCTGACTTGTGTTGTATTTCATGACGTTGAGGCCTCTATTAGCGGATTAATGGTATGGCGCTCATTAAAATAATTGATATTGCGCACGCTCCAACACAGCCCATTTGTAATTGCCAGCCATGTTTCAATTAATCCTAATCTGATAAGCGCACGATGGGAGATGGGACAGGAGCCATAGATTACAGCCATCGCTGGAATCACTGGAGCGGATAGGTCACGCTAAATTGGTGTTAACGGTGTCATCATCCCTCCCAAAACACGCCGGGCTTATCCAGTCCCTCGTGCCGGCGATAAAGAAACCCGTGGGTTATGGCTGTGCTCGCAGTTTACCAGCATGTTCGTGTGGACTCATTACACCACGTATTATGCTCCAGCTTTTCGAATTCTCCCGGTTTTGGTCCCTTTTACAGTCAAAGAGGGGAGGCTAACTCCACCGCCTGCGTAAAGAAACCCACAGCAGCCGCGGTGGAATTAGGAATCAGAGTAATTGCACCCTCCGAGCAATCCATCGTGGCCCACACCAGACCAGTTGTTTATTGTGCTGTTCGGTCGTGGTAAGTGTTGTTTGTCTCGTGGTTAGCCAAGCAACACGTTGCAAAGGAGATGCAGATTCCCCTGAATCTGTGCGGCTGATTAAAGGTATGTTTTGGGCACATAGGAAATGGAGAAGATGATGATTTATGGCTGCCATTGCCGGTGTTTTGGATCAGGGTCAGTCTAAAGTGAATCGGATGTGACGGTTCTGGCTGCCAGCTCTGGCCTCAGCATTACGTGATCGCTGATGGAGGAAGGGGCTTGGGGGAAACATAAATTGAGTGGCTACTGACGGCCAGGCTTGATGAATGGACACACCCAATCAAACCAATCCTTATGTGAGACAGATGTCTCTGACTTGTAACCCAGATCACAGAGCATGCCCTCCCCCCGACCCTTCTTCCACTGTCTCTGTGTGCCCCCCCCCCTCCCCACACACACACACACATCTCTCTGTGTATGTGTGTGTGTCTGTATTCTGTATCTCTCTCCTTCTCTTCTTTGGCCTCCTTAATCTCCTTAAGTCTTTAGTTTTCTGTGTTGCAAACTCTACCATGGATTACGCAGATACTAATGAGTAGCATCCTTCTACTGTTATGAGAGAAGAGGATTACGACATTTTCACATCATGCCACACTTATCCTTATTGTTATCCTCTGACCCGGGGAGTTGGAGCACAAAGACACAACTCTAACACTTACTAAGAGAGAGAGAGAAAGAGAGAGAGAGAGAGAGAGAGAGAGAAAGAGAGAGAGAGAGCGAGAGAGAGCGAGAGAGAGAGAGAGAGAGAGAGACATAAAAAGAGAGATAGGGAAAGAGATGGAGGGCAGAGGGAGAGAGAGAGATATTAAAGTGTCTGTGTAGTTTATCAGTAAACATATCCAGATGCCACAGCCCAGGAAATCCTAATGAGAAAAAGAAATCCCCTCCTCGCCACATGCTCATGCTTTTCAGGTGATGTAAGAAGGCCGTTCCGGATGACAGTTTATTAGAAATCACCCCAGCCACCCTCCTTCCCCCACTCTTGCTATTAAACATATTTCTTCATCTTCCTCCCTCCCTGCTCTCCTCGGCCTGTCTTCCCTGCACTCTCCTTCTCCAGCCCTGAATATCTCTCTCCCCCCTTTTCTTTTCCCCACACCCTATAAGCTTTCCCTTGTTGAATCTATCCACCTATTGCTCTTCTTTCTGTCTTTCTGTCTCTCTCTCACCCACATGGGGGGGGGGGGGGGGGGGGGGGTGATGCTATCCCTCTTGCATTAATGAGACCTTGTGTGTGACTGTAGAACTCACCCTGGACCAGGGGCTTGATTGAAACAGTACTCGCCCATTTTCAGTCTCTCCCTCCCTCCTGTTCACTACTTCTCTTTCTCTCTCTTTGTCCTTTCCCTCCCCCGCTTCCCCACATCTTCCCATCCAGGCGATGTTAACACCTCTGGGGGAGTCGCCCTACGAGCGATGGGCGACACGGGCCGACACCGGGGCTTAAGCGGGACGCAGGGAGAATATTAAATGCTTTTGTGCCGGTAACAGTGAGAGGTGATGGACACCTTGGCAACCCGGTCAGGAATTCCAACTACCATATACCTACACAGCGTGGATCACTCCAAGGTTGCCTGAACTGGAGGCGGAAGGGGGGGGGGGGGCAACAGGACAGGGGTCACCAGGAGTCTTCTCCACCTTCCTGCTTACTACCCACCACTGTTTGTCTGGAAATCAAGCAGGGCCATATTGGTATATTGGAATCATGCTCAGTTAGTTTCTCAGCCCCCCCCCCCCCCTGGCTATACGCTTTCAATGAGCCATTTGATGCCAACTGTTAACAAAGACAACTCAGAGGGAACAGATTGTTTTTGGCCACTGGTCTAACAAAACAAAATCAGTGTTGATCTAATTCTATGTCTTGTGTTGTGGCAGCCATTTTTGTCGCATGGCAGGCTGGCCATTCGTCTAATGGGAAGTTATGAGGCATGACAATGTGAAAATGCCCCCCCCCCCCCGACCAATCACGCTCAGCAGCGTCCATTTAGGAGATTCATGAGCCTTAACCCAAAGGCAGGGAAGCCTCTCTGTGCATTCACGAGATATAAATACAGTTTCATATTCTATTATCTTTTATATGCTGCTGAGTATCCCGCTGGGTGCAGTGGAGGTATGGATCAAATGTGTGACATTATCCCCTACTTAAGAGACAGCGAGCTGTATTTCTCAGAGTAAGGTGAGGCCCATTAACACGAGGATGCACCTTGTTTGCTTTGGAACAGTTAGTTAATGCTCTGTAAGTCTCCCTAATACAGTGTGCATTACATTCACATAAATCATGGATTAAATAGAACACAAAAAAGTAGTCACACATGACAAACTTCCGCAACATCTTCATGCCCATTAATTCTGTAATGGAGTTCTATTTCATTGCTTCAGAAACGTGTCTGGTATTTTAGGTAAAACCTATTTGCATGAAAAAAAATATCGGTGGTTCAGGCACATGAACCTGTGTAGCATAATAACAAGGCTGTTCAATTCCCATGTGGTCTTCCTTTGGATTGCAATAAAAAAAAGTTTTTTTGAGCTTTTCCAAGAATCTTTAAAACTTTCTGAAGGAATTAACAAAGAGGCATGGCTTAAATTGCTTGTTTACCGTGGATATACGGAAATCTGTTTTTTTTTCTGGTATTATATTTATTTCCTTTCAGGACAGGGTGGATTTGGGGTTATAGTCAGTCAAAAAACAAGGTAAATTAATTTTATGAAATTTCTGAAAAATCAAATACAATAGGCAACAATTTGCAAACAATTTTAAAAAAGAGGATAAAGGTCACACCCCCAGATTTGTGAAGTCGGGCTACCGACAGAATGCTTAACACCCTATCTGAACAAATCGAAAGTTTCACCTGCGAGGGCCTCACATCTAGATAACAGCCAATTCAACCTTTATTCCTCATCGAATTGGCAACCAAACAGCCTCAGAATAAACTGTCACTGGATCAATCTGGGTGTTAGCAACATGATGGCTTTCTCAATAGCCCCATCATGCTGTCCATATACATGTGTACAGTCCAATGCTCGGTCAATTTGGTCAATGCTATTATGTTTCTACATCTCTCTCCTCTCTTTCGCCCTCCTTTTCTTCTTCAAACCTCTCTCGTTGGAAGTAGAAATGATACAATAAGAGTACTGCATGCCGGGCGTCAGCCCAACAGACAGATAGAGAATGACTTTCACCTTGACCGAGCTAAGAGGTGAGCAGCAGTGAGCAGCCATTGCCCACTCCTTGCCGAGACTCTGCCTCCCTGTTGTACCATCATTTCTGGAAGGGCCTATGACTGGATAATAGACTCGGTGGCCATCCCCCAGACACATTGAAAAAAATTACTCGGTGAAGTACATTTGAGCTATAATGAGCAAAAGAATGAGATTCACGCCCGGCGAAAGTCCTGGTTTCAGTTCACGTTCCTGTTATGGTAATTCTAAGGTGAATCAGGCAAGTCTTTTTTCCCCAGCAACACTTGAATTACATGAATACATTTCAATCCTTTGTTAACCACTCCTGTTGCGAATCTTCAAAGTCACCCGAGGTGTAGGCTTTTACAACGACGATGAATACTCATGTTTTCATGGATAGCACTGCAGATTCAAATTTCCTTCTGGGACGTATTTTCTGTTTCGGTCTGAATTCCATTGGTTTGCAGTGTCAAAACCATACATCTATAAGACATTGAATTGATAATTAACATGCCGTTTTCCCCACCCGAGGGGAATTCAATGCAGATCTGTCCATTGGTGAGAAGCAATTTGTGACACAGAAGAGCCATCACAAAATATAAAATGGTGGTTTCATAACACTCCAGTAAAGATCTGGGGCCCTCATTAGGAGTCTGCCAGCTCACCATATGTAGATGGAGAATCAATTCTAATTAAAGGGTGCTTCTGTAACAGGGCCTATTGTGTCCATACCAGGGGGCAAATTTAGCACCTTATAATTATCGTGGGGGGCGCCGAGCAGGATTGACAGTGAGGGCTGGGGTGTCGGAGAAACTCTCTCATGATAAAACTTCTGCAATTCATAAAATGGTGGTTTTCTAATGAAATATGTCTTCGCATGGTGATGGGAGGTGATGGTTTGGATTTTTCACACTTTTGACAATCCAGGGCTTTTAAATGATGATTAAAATCAATATCGTTGTAAATGCAGGCATTCCAAGCGTGGGTTTCTAACTGCTTTTGGTGTACTTGAGATTCAGCTCCAGGCCTCTCCGTCAGATCACTGAAGGTCTCTTTAGTCATTCTACAGGGAGAATTTCTCCTTTTTCTTTCCTTTTTTCTTTTCTCTGCTTTCACCGCTGAATTTGAGAAAATGATTGACAGATGACTCTGGGGAAAAAAGCCCAGTCCTTTTCCTCACTGAAGGCTCAGAGGATCATGACACTTTTACACACTCACAGCTAACCACACACAGAGAGACATCATTTCCAAGAGCACACACACAAATAAACTTTAAAGATGAAACACACACAGATGAAGACACAGGTACAGAAATAAGCTTGACACACACACTGACACACACACACACACACACACACACACTCACAAAGGCATACACACTGATGTACTTGACTGAAACGAACATTTGTCTGTTTATTAAAACTCTCCATCAGTTTGACAAGATGGACAGCGGTTCTTCTAAACTACCAACAGCAATGTCATGAAAAAGAGTATGTCAGTGTACGCAATAAACAAGTCAAGAGTGCAAGCATCAACAATGATGAGTCAACATAAAAGGACCCACTTGTTCTGGAGTGTTTAACCCTCAAACAAAGCTCTTCACTTGTAAAAGCTCTTCACTTACGCAGATAAAAAGAAATGCCATTATTTTACTGGTTAATTAAATAAAGGTAATCAAAGAAGATGTTAAAATGTGGAGCAGTTTAAGGCTAGAATACAAACTGTGATTTACAGTTTTGATTATAATACAACCCTCCCAAGATAATTCAAATGGAGGACAAATCGCTAAAACAAAGAATTGACCAATAGAAGCGAATCATTCCATTTCTACGTATTCAGTGAACTTCTTGATCAGGTCGGTGAATCAAAGGTGAATGTTAAAATGTACTATTCAGAATATTGTAAATAACCCCAGGAGGCTATTCAAAGTGTTATTCAACACTTTAAAATCTGCTAGTAAGATTTATTTTTCTTGTATTGCTAACTAATGAGTTGACTAGTTCAAAATGCCATGGAAGTATGATTTCTTTGCTTTTCGTTAGGGTTGACTCTAAAAGGAGGCCTGTTTTACTCTATTCCATTGGCAACTTTTTTTGTCAGGCCATCCCTTTCTCATTCTCTGATCATATATTCTGTAACACCACCACATCTAGGCGGCGCTCAGTGCAGGCTGACACTTGTCCTCCTTACTCTGACAGAAAAAACCTTCAACGTATCTTTGGGCTGTGCTCACAAAGAAATACATGGTTACTTTTCCTGTTCTTCTTTCTCTGTCCCGATCCCTCACTCTTTACAATTTTTTTTTTTTTGGGGGGGGGTCTTTTTTCATCAGGCATGTATGTACAATGGAAGCCACCGGCGAGGGGGGGTTACAAATTCTCCATCCCTATGCCAACACACCAAGGCTGACGTCATGACAGCTCTCAGACGTTGCGTCAGCTCCACTTCACAGCTGTGTGGTGGAACGTCATTCCCCATCTCACTATGGAGACACCTGCAATGGGCCCGCTGTTCTTTATGCAGCCGGCCTAGATTTCCAGAGTATGTGAGGAGCCTGGGCAGGGACGCACATTATGTGAAAATGTGTGCTGACACAGCCAGCACATAACATAGCGTTTAGAAAAGATGTAGTGTAAAGTGTAAACTTGCACATTTGATGAACTTGCGGTCATCTTCCACAAATAAAAATACCCATGTTTACTGTGTTGGCTGAAGTGTTTGGTTTGGGAAGAAGGCTAAGTGTATTTATGGCTCTGAGTGTTGATACAGTTCTTGACTCTTGACTGTTTGTGTATGTCTGGGCTTGTGAGAGAGAGTGTGTGTGTGTGTGTGTGTGTGTGTGTGTGTGTGTGTGTAGATGCTTGGTTCCAGATGGAGACCCAAGGAGAGCGTCTGCTGGCAGATAGTTTTAGCAGCCTTGCCAAGACTCCGACCTCATCTTTAACTTTTTAATAGCAATACTGCTAGAGCCAATGCATCTGAATAATACATTTGATCACTGAACTTAAACTGCTATTAACTAGCTGGGATATCACAACGATTTCTATATAAAATCTTGCTGAAAGAAAGCAACTTGTGTGCAAACCATAGTGTAAAAAAATTAACAGATTAGGAGAATATTGGAAGTCTGTTTTCCAAAATAAAAGCTATTATGTATATGACGACTCCTGCAGTAGATTGAAAAGGGAAAGGGTTCTGCAGTGAGCATAAACCTAAAGGTGTATGTTTTATGGCCTGGATACCAATTGCACACATCCTCCATGGTAACTGAACGTGTGTCGTGAGCACAACAGGATATCAGGCTTCATTTGGATGGCTTAAGAAGGAGACGGAGAAATGTTGTATAAATACAAAAACGACCGTGTAATCTTTAAACCGGTATAAAGTTAGTAGCTTGATTCCTGCACTATAAGTCATGACTATAAATGTAAATGTACATAAAGCGTTTTAAAGCCAACATTTCATGAGGTAATGCATAAATACATTTTTATATTTATGCCATACACGCTATATATATATATCAAGAGAATTCTACCATTGTGTTATCAGTGAGTTTTCAACAATCCTGCTTGTTCTAGAGTAACAGATAAGCGTCTGATTGGATTGAAAAGGCTTAGATCTTTCCTGTGCGAGGTGGTGAGTTTCACCTGAGTAACAAAGGTTCTGTGCGCTCCAGGGAATAAAGACAAACATGCAGCAAGCAGGAGAGGGAAAGAAACAGATGAAAGATGGGAAGGAGAAAATCCGAAGGTGAAACTGTAAGCTCGGGTAGAGATAAAAAGAAAATGAGAGTGAGAGAGAGAGAGAGAGAGAGAGAGAGAGAGAGAGAGAGAGAGAGAGAGAGACAGGGACAGAGCAAGGTGGCTCCTCGCTGCCTCAGTCTCTTAATACCCCCATCCCTGAAGCGGAATAAAGGCCATGTTGGATCTTGTTACCTCATCCACTAGCCCTCTCTCAATCCAGTGGAAGCTCTTGGACAGGTCACCCCTCTGTGATTGGTGACGCTACAGGCAGCCATGCCTCATACATTTACCAGATGCTGTGACATTGATCCATTTAGCTTCAGTGCTCTCGCCAACCCCCTTCCCACCATCCCCCTCAACACCAGCCGCTCACAGTCAACAAAGGAGTTCAAAGGTCATGACCACTGTTAAACTATGGGCATCTCCATCCCCACGGTCTGCTGCTTAGCGAAATTGATGGCCGGCTTCTCTCCTCGGCTCCAGCAGTGTGGCTGTCTAAGGAAGGATTACAGCGTGGTCCATTTTGGTTTCCAGCTCTCTCTGTTGATGAAATAATGCTGCCTATTGCTGTCGCAACATTAGCTGATTAATCTACAAGCGCCACTTCTACACAGATAGGGGTGTACTTTATAGCTGAGAGGTAAGGACCATAATCCCCTGCCATAATGTTTATGTAATTCAAGGTAATGATGGTGTGACTTGAGATTTACTGTACGTGCAAGCAACTCAAGTGTTGCACCACGGCCATTTATACATTCTGTACCATCTGTATCATTGGCTTTCGTTAAAATACATATTAGGAGTCCATGAAACAATAGCACCGTTCTTTGTGTACAGTTAAAAAGGTGTAGGTCCCTCTTTGTGTGCATTGCCAGTTACAAAGTAACTTTAGTTTATTGACAGGACACATTGACAGTTTAGCAGAGGCACAGGACCTAAATTACCCTAAATTAGTCATGTCTGTTGATGTTTTGAGTCATTTTTACAGGTGTAGAGATAAATAGACAAATACAGAATTTTATAGAACAAGCTCACTTAAACTAAAATCATATGTAATTATGATTTTTGTATTGCCAAGAACTTACAAGTACATACTGTATTTTAGATAGTCAGTGCAAACCAAGTCCCGTAGATACTTTGTTTTTAATGTTTCTTATGTTTTATGTTTGAGGCAGTGGCCATAACGTTGCAATTTACCCGTGGATTAACAAAATTATTTTTATCTTTCTTATCTCTCATTATTTTATGTGATCTTTTCTTGTCTTTTTTTTATCTTAAAATCTATTTGTGCCAGATGCTAATTAAAATTGAATAAAAAGTAACCTAAGTTCTGAGATGCATCATTTGTTCCCCAGTGGCCTTTCAAATAAAGCCACGCACCATTCTGAGAATAGCTATTTGTTAGTAAGAGAGAACAAAATCAGCACCCAACACGGCTGACTTGGTGACAGCTGTCATGGTGACAGAGGTATTATCAGGTGGGTTTTTAATTGTTATGCCGCAAGCAACCAGACCTCCAGAAGGGATTTGAAAAGAGTGAGAGAAGATGGTTTGTGGCTGCCACTCACCAGTACATCGTCTGTTTTCACCAGGCCTTCCCAGAAACCATCCCTTGAATATTCATTAAGTTAAACTCTACAAAAAGAAAGAAAGAAAATGGCCAAGGGCTATTATGTAACAAAAGCAACACAATGATTAATGCAATGTACGGGAACATAGCATGTGTTCATTTCCTTTTTATATTTACATTGTTTAGCAACATTTATAGCCAAGAGGAATGCTGGCAATTGTGGCTTGATGACTTCTCAAAGACGACCACAACAATACCACAAGGGGAATGGACCAGGATTTACTTAGATGTACAGAAAACCTAAAAGCAAACTAAATACTTGCAGGTTAATATGAGTCCATCAAGTGTGTCATGTAGTATTTTTTCACTGCTAAAAAGACAGTACTGAATCGAACCGTGTGAAATGAAATTTGGATAATTGCATTTTTGGCTTATTTCTCTTGGTTTTAAGTGCCGAGATGGCAGGGATACAGACGATGTGTGATTATGAATATTTTGCTCACCTCTCTGGAGATAGGATTCATTACCTGCGATTTCCCTAGCCTTTTCACCAGCTAACTTTAATAATGTGTTCACTGATCAGTGACCCGAAAGAGGCTTGGCCTTTTATGCATAAATTCAAGACCTTTTCTTGGCAGTGACTCATCAAAAAATAATATGCTATGTACATTTTATGGCACATTGAATGTGAGGATAAACAAAAATTACCAGTGAGTCAAAGTGATTATAGCAGTAAGCTGCCACTGCAGTGGCTACAGCCCACGTCCATAAACATTAAGATTGCATGGCTAGCTAAAATGGCTGCCAAGTAAATGGGTAAAATGATGAGCCAGTCAGTAAGAGGAATGTGTAAAATCCAAGGAGAAAACAAGGGGCCTTGCTTAAGGCTAAAGTGATTATTGGGCAATAGCATTTCAGGAGGTGGATGGGGGTATAGTGAATGATGCGCGTGGGAATACTTATAGAATGTTGCATTCATCTTCTACTTCTTCTTTGACTTCACTATGAAAACTCAGATAGGGTCTCTTGTAATACACCAGCTGAAACAAAAAGGGTAAGTCTAGCTCACAAAACATTGTTGATGTATTTATATTCCTAAAGGCTCCCTCTCCAAATCTCCTGATATCAACACATTTTGTGCACACGCTCTCAAGAGTAAATATTTTCCTACACTGCCAGACAAATATCTGAGAGCATTGAATGCCAATAACAATGTGATAACTGCTATGCCAAAGAGATGTCTACAAACACAGTGCCAGCCATATGCTAGCATCCGCCTACACTTCCCAGCAGGCATTGCCCCCTTGTAACAAACCTGCTTTCTGCCTGCTGCCAACATTTCACTGGCTGGGAACTTCTCAAAAAGCCTGCATGCCGTCAGCACAATTGTCTGACACCTCATTTCATCGGGCCAATCTTATTCGGCTCCAAATTAAACCAACTAATATACACTAAACAGCAACAACAGATTGATGATCACATAGATATAATACATCCAGAATTCTCTGATTGCACATAATCCACTTACAAAGAAGTGCTCAACAATGTTACAGTGATCACCATGAAGCGAGCAGCAGAAAACTATCATGATCCCTAAGCGCTTTTTGAAGTGCTTTTCCATGGTTAAAAAGAGCAGCCACATCACATCACTTACCTTATGGTGTGGCTAGTGAATAGCTGATCTAAACTGATTAAGCAACGTGATGTGCACACCACTAGTGGGCATTGTCATAGCACCCTTTAACCCGTACTCTTCTTTTTGTCCAGGCATGAACAGCTGAAAGTTAAAAGCAGCGCCTAGACAGCACCCTTTTTCTTCTCTGGTCCCGATGAACTAGACTCTAAAATGGAGTGTCATTCTCCAATCAATGAGATGGAAAATTACTTTAATTGTTTCTCCCCAAAATATGTTCGGAATAAGGGTTTTTACCAGCTTGAAACAGTAAACTATTCATATCTATTTTCCATATTGGTGCCATGCAATATGTACACATTATAGCACTTACTGGATTAAGTATCTCAATTGTTTTTCTTTCATGTCACTGCTAATCTATTTTTAAACATTTTGAATCATCAGATTTTACATTTTATATCAGTGGCATGCAGAATTACTTTTGTAATCTGTAAATATTCCCACTTTAGCAGGAGAAACATCAACTTCCAACAAACGGGGTGGAAAAATCCTGTGGGTTGGCGTGGTGAATGGCTTACTGAGTGTCATCCGTTGGCAGAGCGAAGCCAGTTCGCGAGGTGCCACATGGCACTCGGGCGCACATTCAAGCATGCTTTCATGATCCCTCCTTCGGAAGCAGCCGTAGGGGTTCAAAAGAGTCACCCTTCCACATCATTGAAACAGAGTGCCTTGAAGACAGCCCTTGAGATACTTAACTCTCTGCTCGGAGTGTAAATCTGTAAAACGATTGTCACCGTTGTTAAAGAAAGAGCATTTGCACTGTCATTATGCAATTCTGATGGAAGTGAGGAAAGTGGCAGTATAAGCTGATAATTCTATATGTACGGAAAACTTGCCTGCAAATGAAGACAAGTATTTGTGTTGAAACTTGAAAGAAGTCAAATGTGTGTTTTTTTTTTTCAGGTAAAGAAGTCAACAAACTACCAACCACCTGTGTAATAATGCCTTCCATCCTCTGAAATGTGCCTCATCAATGATGCATTAAGTCAAACCAACAAGATGATTCACCACAACAATTAACTTCCCCTTAAGTTGCACACCACAAGGAGCTGAGGGTGAGGTTTATTAAAAATAAATCACATTATAGGTTCAGCTAGAAGGTTACAATCTGATTCCATTTTTTTTTTTAAGCTGAACCAGAAAAACCAAGCATGGGAGAAGACAAAGGCTGAGCCCTGAAAGCTGACCGACAGGCGGTGATTGTGTCATATGAAACGGTTTTGAGTTTGTCCCAGGTTTATTTAGCCCGGTTAAAACAGAGCCTTCAAAGTTTGAACACTAGGAAATGGGGTCCCAGAGAGATATTTAATATCTAATGTCTTGTGTTGTAACTAAATCACTTAATTTAGACCCTGTGGGACGTGAAGACATGCAGGAGAGAAAACACAATCCATCCTTCAAAGTCAGTGAATCGCAAGCCGAACTTGCAAACAGACTAGCTCATTATATTTACTGCCATATATCAGCCGTTAGACAAAGCGCCTCACAGATACAACATGTGTCATTTTTAATACCTTCCCTCCAGACGGTAGGCTCTGTCAAAATAAACGTTTCATGAATTGGTTAAAAAGTCTCACAAAATTACACACGTCGCAATATGGGGAAAGAGTCTATATCAGAAAGTGGAAAAGAGGTGGCTGAGATGGAGAGGTTGAAATGCCAACCGAGTATCGCCACTGCCTGTGGGCCGCAGACCTGCAGACACTGCAAGTCCATACTCAATTTACCGATTACGTTGCCGCCCTAACTCGAGTAATAAAATGCTAACCGTCTCAATATCCACGGCGGCACTCCGCTAACGACATCCCCCTGTAGTTAAATTCTGCCTTTCTGTCCTTTTTTTCCACGCAGAAAGGGACTGTAACTCTCTTCTAGGCTTTTTCGGGAAGACATGCTCATTAAGACAACGCTCCTGGGTCTGGCCCAAATTGGGGAAAAGCCGGTCTCACCAGTGCGATAACTGCAGATTTATGTCAGAATTAAGTGTAAATAGCTGCTCTGGTTGTCTGGAGTCTTTAATTAAGCAAGTACATGCTCAGCGCCTTCTTGTGAACTGACCAGTATTCTCGGTGGAACATATGCTTGCTAGGGGTCTAACTCCAGGACCTGTTCAGAGACAGTTGCAAGCCATTTTATAGGCACCATGTTGGGAGTGGACTGTCACAAGTTTCTAAGTCCAGGAAAACCACATTTCCACAAAGAAAACCACTCAATACCCTCTCAAATCTCTCAGTTCATTCTTCCATCTCTGATGTTTCAACAGACTCCTCCACCTCAACAAAACAAAATGCTACTTTTTTATCTTTAAACTTGGCCTGCTCTTAAACTATCTATACTACAAAAACAAAAGCTAAATAAAAACCAGAAAGTGACGCTTAAGTGCTCTTAAAAAGTATGCACTCTCCTTGGGCGGATTTGGCATTCGATTCCCAGTTCTGATAGCGTTGATATTGATTTGGAATTTGCCGTCATACTCAGCGCGGGCTAGACACAACAGATCATTGCATTGTTGAGCTGTCAATCAGGGTAATCCGGGGGCCTGTTTATGCCTGTCAGGGTGAAGCAGGAACACTCGTGTTTTTTCAACCAAGCTGAGGGAGAAAGAGAAGCTCTCAAGGCCAACCAGAAGAGAGGGAGATGTCCTTAGTACAAAGCTAGAGGGAGAAATAAATATAACATTTGAGTAAACGCTACTTATGTTTCCTCCTGCTTACCCTGCCTTCACCTTGGCAGTAGATTGTCAGGCACGTTTCCACTGGCCCATCAAAAAGAGAGCCCTTCTATTTTTTATCTACGGAATGCTTTTTGGAAATCTACATGATTGCAGCAATTTTAAACCACTGACCATCATCAACAGAACCATGTCTTTACTTGGGCAAACTGCTTTGGTTTGCTGCTGTTTAACAAACGGCCTGTTTTCACACCTGGGTACCAAACCCACTGATTAGCATTTTACCAAGCCTTCATTCATGAATCCAGCATTACACAACAACAAAAACACCCCCACAAAAAGACCCACACGAAGCCGCTCCCATACCTCTCTCACTCTGTCTCTCTGACACACACACGCACATGACCACAAACATTTTGAAAAACATGACTTGCAATTAGGAGTTTAGGATGGACAGATTGTTAGGAATGCTATATATGTGTGGTTTCTCCATTTTGTCTTGCTAACTCGGTGGTGTTTGAACCACAACCACACATCAATGAAGATAAGATTGTGTGGTATTATACAATTTCAGTCACAAATACTGTTCTGATAATGGTGCATGCTGTATCTTAATAAATAGATTTTCAACCATGCAAAACAAAGTATGTGGATCAAAATGTGGTGTTTGTAATTGCACTGCACCAGACCTAGAATTGGTATTTTAGTTTTGTGAATTCTACTAAATTCTCTAAAAGCAATTTTAAGGAGATAGCTTCAATACTAATCTTACTTTTGGAATCTAAATAGACCATATTACAAAAATGTGATTGGGATAGGATATCAAAAGATTCCTTCCGCAGCCATAAAGATGAGATGTTGGGTCACTGTTAACCTACCACTCTGTTGAAATTGGTCCCACTAATCTCTTTCCATAATCATTACAATTAGATTCTGTGTTGCTTTTGTGTTTCTTTGTGTGTGTGTGTGTGTGTGTGTGTGTGTGTGTGTGTGTGTGTGTGTGTGTGTGTGTGAGCATTTGTGTTTGTGAAAGAGAGTTCAATCATTCAAAATGTCGGGAAAAGTTGTGATGGTCCATGTGACCACCCAGTACAGTGATCTTTCTGACAGTGTTAAAGTGAAGGGGGTGTCTGCCCTGGAGGGAGCGACTGTAATTAAAAGGCAATGGATCCCTCAGTCCTGTCTCAGAAGGACCATCATACAGTAGCGCCGCTATTCCTGGAAGCCCATCCACAGAGGGCGTTCCAGACGATAATTTTCCATGTGCGATGAACTGTGAAACGCAACAAAAGCCCCATTACCACATGAGGGATTTGGCCGCACACATTGCATTAGATGGGAAGAAAGAGAAAAAAGCCTTAGTCAAATGGAGTATATTAAAAATTCTCTGTGTCATAAAAATAAAACTGTGAAGCCTAAATAGTTAGCTCATATTATGCAAGAGTCGTCACTTCTATAGGAATGTGAGCATTGAGTATATTAGCATGCAGACAAAGTGGTCCTAAGTCAACAGGCAAGGCCTGACAGCTCCTGAAAATGTAAGGTAAGGTTCCTCGACTTAACCATTGGCGATCATTTATGAATTGACCTTCTATTAAAAATATGAAAATATACAGATTATTGCTAGAATGTCCACACATGGAATCAGAAAAGAAACATATGAAGACATATCCACTATTGCGATTTCGTGGGATCTCCCTTTGCTTGCCGTGCGTTGCTTCTATTTCAGCAAGACCACGAACGACGCAAACGGATAGCTGAAAGAGAACGTGCTGGGGAGGATAGGACTAGGGAGGACCTTCCCTGGTTGATGCCGTTCACTAGACGGCCCATGTAGCTCGGATAGACAGCCACAAACTAGGAATATCATCGTGTATCCCGCTGCTAGCCAGTACATCACCTGCTCGTTTCAACGCTGTCAAACGGTCTTAGCTTTTTGACTTACTACTGTACTTTATACTTGCGGTAGTCTATCAAATGGAAGTTGATCAGCTACACATTCCCAAATTCATCCTGTGTCGTCATGGATTCAGAGATGCTTAGTCATGCATGAGTGAGCCACAACACATTTAAAACTTGAGCACGCACAATTCTTCCTTCACCTGATAAATTGCTTTCCGTATTGTTTGTCTTCGTCCGCAGCGACATGAGCTAGAGACAGGGATATTGGGGGAAATACAATCGTAGGAAAAGCAAGAGTTTGTGTGCCCTCCTAATGTAGTTTATGACTATGGAACGTTGCCAGGTGAAAAAATGGACCAGAATGTCTCCCAACATCATGTCTGTAGCCTTCAAATGTTTCTGGGATTCAATATAACTGTTAGATGTGTTAATATGAATGTCACGAGATATTTTGTAAGCAGTCCACGTTAAAGTACTGGATAAAGCTGGAGTCGGAGGTAATGGATACTGTAGGTGAATACGAATTTTAAGATAAGCTTACAGGCATAAGCCAGTCATCTGTAAATAGGTTTCTGAAGTAAAGTGTTACCCACTATTACGCTGTAGGAGTGTGATGTGTGCTTTCTTCTGCCTGAAATACAACACATATATTTGCAGAGTAAAATTAATAACTTGAAAAAGAAAACATTTTCCTCAAGTGTGGATTAAGATCATGCTTGATAAAAACAATCAAATCAAAAACACTGTAATTTGTAGTGGAAAACTAAAATGAATTACGCGCAGAAACAAAATACAGGACGCCTCCTTTCAAGATTGCTTGGCAATCTAAACAGCCATCATGAATCAGAGGAAAACAAAACACTGACGCTCGGGAAATTACACAAGTATGTTGTCTTTGAGGTTTTCTGGGAATTCGAAAACACAACTGGTGGCTATGTAGAGCATTTCCATGCCCCTTGACACGGTTCAGTCTGACAACGATGAAAGAGAAACACATAAACGGATAAAGTCTACTTAATACTCTTCAGATGTTCAATAGTTCTATTGAATAAGTAATTACTTTTTGAATGCTGTTAAAATGCTAATAATCCAACGGCTCCAACCCCGTTTCAAGTACGTCAGCAGTTTTTGAAAAGCAGCTTAGTGCCGTGTTTTCCAATCTATCGCCCTATGAAAATAGCATGAATAAACTATTTGATTAAACGTAATGCAACCATTTGTCTGATGCAAACATTGCGGCTGGCAAGCTCTTCCCTGCTCCCTTGCGTTGACGGAGCTGAGCCTTTCAGTGGGAAAACCAGATGTATTGTTGCTGACAGCACACTTGTTTCTCAAGGAAATGTCATCTCAGGAGCCTCTAGAGGGATGGCACAGCACAGACAGGACAGGGGGGGGGGTGAGTTGAAACGCCTCCTGCCTGACGGAAAGCTCTGTAATCAGGATCAGCTTAGAGAAAGGTCAGAATTATATATCAAAATACAAATACCAGGGGAGCGCTCTCTGCCTATCACGGGGGACAAAAGAAAACTCAGTCGATGCTTAAGTGGGATCTATCTGGCATTCTGGGATTCTCTTTAGCAAGCGCACCGTTTAGATAACCGACTGTACATATTTTGGTGTTTTGGGCTTGCTTTACCATCGGCTAGAGGTACACCGAGCAATGCGGGTTTACGGAAATCCCACCCCCAGCTCACGCTAACGAAAAGATCATCACCACCAGGATCAAACATGGCTGCAAGCACTGGATTGCCAAAGAATCTGCGAAAGGCCAACATAAGAAGGAGCTAATCTTTCCCTGTCGTCCGACGAGCCTGACGGTCAGGTTCACGTGCATTAGTGGCCTGGTTCCTGTCACGTCCCCTCTAATGACTGTCCACTGTTCAGCATATGTTGTTGCTTCCAAAAGGTAGACTTCTATAGAAACGCAGCACACAGGCCTCAAAGGGCCTCAGTGCTTGCTGTTCTTACTGTTTATCTTCGACTGGTTTTTGAATCGAGGCTGTGCAAAGGAATGGCAGCACACAGGCTCCTTAAGCATGACCTGTGCAAATGCTCTTCTCTACATACCACTGTAGATTGTTTACCAGGGGTTGAATTGTACCTGGGTACTCGCAACGCATAGTCAATCTGCCACACTTTCCAGGTGCTAAAGGCACCTCTAACTAGAATGGACTGTAACAATGAGACCCAGTACTGAAGTTGACCAGAGATCACGATATTGTTAAGAAAAGAAAGCACGCGTGTTCGCTCAAGCCACGGCTGTCTCCCTGCATCTCGGGCCCTGGGAAGAGGGGTGCAATCTGAGACGGGAGCTCATCCTGCTTATGAACACCACCACGCCCTGCAGCCTGTGCACGTGTCTGGCTCCCTCGATCATATTGGCCCCTCTCTCTCTCTCTTGCACATTAATACAGACACACACACACACACACACACACACACATACACACACATTCTCTCTCTTCCGGCTACGGTGTCTGATACTCTCACAATCACAGGAAGCAGACACAAAGGCACTGAAATAGACAGGCCCGGGCCCTTCACCGTGTGCGCTGTATGAAAGTAAATCAATTAACGGAGATTGAATTCGCAGATAGCCTCAGCAAATTGTAATTGCCTGACTCGGCAATAGTCATAATCATAATGCAAACTGCTATTGGCAGAAACAGTGTATCGGCGGCAAAAAGGAGCTGCCATTTCAATGTTAATTGCTCAGACATTGATTTGCAGAGTGCTCAGTACCAGTGGGTAAATGCTAAATAATTGCAATGCTACTACAAGAGGGAGGGAAATTATATTCCAGGAATTTTCTTCTTGGTTGTACGCCTGCGGCTGACTAAAAACGAATCCTACAGGCTAACCACGAGTGACAAGCGCTTGTAAAGTGACTTGAGTCACAATGAGTGCCAGTGATAAGAAGGGGACAGCTTTGCTGTCCTCTGTAATAAAACACTAATGGGGAAAGATGATCATCATATTATTAGAAAAAAATGGATTATAATAATGAATTTGACTTGAACCGTGCTTCTGTCTGGAAGGCCATAAATAGAAGGGAATGATTCAACCACTGCACTTAACCACCACGGTCTCCCAGTAGTATACATAAATATAAAGAAAACATTAATCGAAAACAGCGCCACTAGTATAACAATCCTGTATAGAAACTAATGACAACACTTCTGGGTCAAAGCAAATCTAGGGGGCTGTGTTCCATTCCCTTAGGGAGTGTGGATACTGGCTAGTGACCCCATTTGAATGTTAACCTCTCCGAAATGGCATCCAGTCGCCTGGTGCTAACCTTGGGAGTCGATCATGGAGTCAGCGTTTTCAGAAGTGCCTCGGAGATGTCAGACTGAATAATGTATCCTATGAATAAAACACATTAGCTACAAAACATATTGAATAATTCACTTTTTCAGAGACCCTGCACACCAGATATTAGGTCTTCCGTCATTGGGTGCTTTCCTTGGAGCCCCTCCAGTTTTCTCTGCTCTGCTGTCTTGCTATCTCCTTCTCTAGTGTTGTCTATCTCTCCTGCTCGGTTGACTCTTCGCTGACAGGGACCACCTATTTTTATTCCTTGAGTCAATACTCCCCCCCCCCCCCCCCCCCCCCCCCCCGGAACATCTCACTATTTATCTAAAGAGCTCTTAAAATGTTGAACGGTGCATTTGTTCCGATGGAATCTTTGATGGTTTGCTACATCCACCAGCACAGCATGGCTTTATCTTTTTTAACGGGTGGGTGTCTCAAAATGAGGCAGCCAGCTGTCATTTTCAAAATACGCAGCCCAAATGAGCAGGAGTGCTGTTTTCACCCCACACAGCCCCTTTTACAAAAGACATGCCGATGTAGTCCAAAGCATACAGGGCATTAAAGTTCTATGTATAACACACATATTTAATGTTGCTGACACAGTCTATTTGGGTTGTGGGTGATTCTCTTAATCATTGCCAGTGTAAATACTTCACGCACAAGTAAGCAAAAGGATAGCAAGGGTGCCGTAACCCCCAACAACTGACAAAGGCAACCCTTTCTATTATATTGTGGAGTGCATTGTGAAAAATGACAGTGACATAAACTTTCGCTTTCCGAGTCCTTTAAACATGGCAGGATATCAACTCAATACTTTTGCCGTCGGTTCCACAGTGGCACGTCTTCGCAGTCGCAAGAGGAAAACAAGACTGTGACTGTGAAGCGTGCCGTATTTGGACATGAGTGGATTAAACGTCCCTCCTTAGGAGATAAGATTCACGTTCAACGTTTTCACCTATGGTGTCACTAAAGGGTGCGAACCAAACGGGATGCCCGTGGGATTGCATTACTAATTTGCACGTGAGAACACGGTCGACTGCATGTGAAACGCGCGTGGTTTGTTTATGAGAGATCGAGAGACAAAAAGACGGGGAGAGTGATTGCCTTCTTGTGTACGGCACGTGTGTGAATGTGTGCCATCAAAAGCAAAGCTGCAAGACTGGTGTAAAAGCGACAGTAGGCCAACTTGCCTTGCTAAGCTCAGGGCACATGCGGGCTTTTTAGCATCAAATGAACAAGCCTTCCATCGATCAAGGCTAGGGTAGAGTCAAGTGTCAGACTTGTCAGACAAATCAGGTAGGCGGGGGTACGTTCCGGGGCGTGTTTGCCTTTGTTGGTGGCGTACTTACCAGGGCGCAGTAGGTCTCCGGGGGGTCCCCACAAGTGATGTTGGGGGGGTCCACAGACACCTTGAGGAACTTGGTCATGTCCGCGGCTTCCGGCTGGCAGGCCATGTAGTCCCAGGTGAGTCCCTCATCGGTGTACACCTGTGACTTGCACACGTCGTAGTGGCCCCAGGCGGCTGGGTAGTGCTGCATGGCGGCGTGACACCAACTGGCCCAAAGGGTCGGCAGCATCACGGCCACAGAGAAATGCATGGTGGCCTCTGGGCGCGGAGCAGTTGTTCAGGCAATGGTGGTGGGGGGTGGGGGGGGGGGGCTTGGAGGTCCCTTTCCTCCTCCTCTTCCTCCCTACTGAACTCACTTGCTCCCCGCTCGTGAAAACAGGGAATGTTTATGAGATAATCCAACCTTTACTGAGAGGGGTGGGAAGGCAAAGTGGCGGCATGCCAGTTTCTCGTCACCAGCTAGGAGTGAGATGGAGTGGGGAGCCCCGGCGGCAGAGGAGGGCAGCAGCTGCTCGCTAAGTTTAGTTCTTCCAGGTCGTCTCGCTGTCTGTCTTAGGTGAATCAGCAGGCTGGGGTTGCCAGGTCATCGGCCCTTGTTTAAGAGATGATAGGACTGTGAGGATGAAGGGAGACAGAGGACGACGAAAGGCGAAAGTGAGCCTCCCCCCCGAAGGAGACTGTCTTCATACACGCTGATGGAAATATGAGTGACAGGTCCTCTCAGCTTTGCTGGCTGTCAATCATGGTCTTTATCGTCTGGCTCACCAGCACTGTGTGGAGACAAGAAGAGAGGGTGAATGTCTTGCAGGGGGATATAATTTGACATAGAGGGAGCATTAGCAGGTGCCATGGGATCGAAGGTGTGTAACTGAGTGTGTGTATGTAATGGGGAGGTGAAGGACTACTAACAAGGGTGTCTGGTTGGCAGAATATGTACATCACAACAAAGAGATTGGGTGGCCGAGGCCAGCAAAGTAAATTAGATCCTGCTGCTATCACACCAAGACACCTTTGCACCTTGTTGGGAGGTATCACATCTCATGTGTTTAAAATGTCACCTACACTACACTGTTAAATCGTACCAAGGAAGATATAGAGGAAAAGGATGTTTCAGAATTGGTTGTGAATTGTTTCATTCCAGAGGTACAATAATTTCATTGTTGTACTATTCGAAATATGCATGTTGAGGTGAATTATTTGCAAGGGTTAGACTCATGCAATAATGTGTTTAAGAGTCCAATCAAATCTTGCATTTACTTCAAGAAATATCAGAGTAATAAATAAAAAAGTCCTCAAAAATTTGACATTTAAAAAAAAAACTGTCTATTCGATCATTTAGCCTTCACTGAACCTTAATTTTGTTGAAGAGTTTGTCTGTTATTGGGAACCTTTCTTGAGAACTATGTCTTTGTCCAGATAACCGCACTCTAAAAAACCCACTGCTAATTTGGGCCTTGAAAAGTGGGAATGAAAAGTGTTATCAACAATAACTTCAAAACTAGCACTCCCAGTAATGTCCTAATGGAGATCGCAAGCGAGTCCTCCCAAAGCTGATGGTAATCATAGTAAACTGTATTGAAATGTATGTACATTGAGTTGACATCTTTTTATCTATTTATCTATTATCTATCTATCTATTTTACAGTGTTGTTTGGTAGACTCTTTCTCAGGTTTGCCCTGAGATGCTGGGGAAACCGAGGGGACTTGGTTGACGTTTGAGAACAATTGTGTTGCAATACTACGAGAGGGACAATGTTTGCGAAATCAGTGGATTTAGATTTTAATTGTAATAAAGACATTTTCTGACATTTACATGATTGATCGTCGCTCAATGAACAATTATTGTTAACATAAAAGTTGAATACATGCTTTTTTATGAGCTCGCGAACACTCTAGCCATCAACTGTGTTTATTAGCATCAGGTCTTTCGCAACCGTGTCGCATGGTTTTGGGGTATTTCCCTCCGCCAGCCAATCGTCACACGTTCGCCTTGCCAATTCCGAGGTGCCGGTTGGTTGTGAAACATCTGCCCCTGAGACTGTTTGGATGCTGGCTTTTGAGGTGATACATGAAGGGACTCGTCGGTGAGGTATATATTAGAACAGCATCATGGCAATGCGCTCTATCGTTTTTTGTGTGTTTTCTGGTTGAGCAGCTCACCCGCTTCGTTTTAAAGATAGCATAGCGCATGCCTTTCAATAATAACATTGCATTCCCTTAATTTCAACCAAACCTCCCGTTGATAAAATTAAGACGAGACTGCAAATTCAATTTAATCATTTTACTTTAAACTTTTGATCGAATAAATTCTTAATGACCAATAATCTATCATCAATTAATCATTAACAACCCTACCCCAAACACTTTTTCACTCCAAAATACTGTGCCCAAAGTCAAAACAATCTTAACTAAATAGCATTTGTGCAGTACAGAGCTCTTTTAATTTGCATAATTCTTGCATTATATATACACTTTTCAGGGTTTGCAGCTAATAGGTCTCTAAAAGTTTCAAAATGTAGTTGTCCAGAACTTCAGCATTTCTATGACTACAAGCAAAAAAAACTACATAAATAATGTACTCAATAATTCAGCCTGCAACCAAGTTTAAGTAAGCAAGACCATTTCATTATATTCAGTTATATGTGATAACAGACACATCAACATCCAAGCCCCAAAACGGATACCTGTCCATTC
This sequence comes from Aplochiton taeniatus, assembly GCA_017639675.1. Taxonomy (NCBI): domain Eukaryota; kingdom Metazoa; phylum Chordata; class Actinopteri; order Galaxiiformes; family Galaxiidae; genus Aplochiton; species Aplochiton taeniatus. The sequence goes on along the minus strand of CM030174.1, from coordinate 15,949,700 downwards.
TAGTTATTAAAATGAATGAAGCTGCACCCTCCCAAACAATCAATATATTTTGTTGACTATCTTCCTCCATCAATTTCCCCTCACCATTCAGCAAAGCGGCAGGCAGCAAGCTAGCTAAGCCACAGTACAGCTGATAGAGACATGGAAGGCAGCCTCCACAGTGGCTTGAAGGGAGTGAATTGATGGGCATTTCAGCCAATGGTCTGAGCGATGGAGCAGTGGACGTTTTAGTGCTGCTTAATCAGTCAGCCAAGTCAATGGAGCTGCTGACCCAACACACCTTCCAGTCCTCAGCCATCAATTAGACTCGGATACCCAGGGGCCAAGGGAACAGATCTAAAAGCGGAGATGCACTGGAATAGGCGCAAGGCTTCTCCCTGCCGTATTATGTTTATCCCCCAAGCATAATTCTGACTTCATATTATATCATCAAGTGCAAACAAAGAAAAGTATTGACATACTTGATAAGTAGATTAATTAAAAGTAAGGATACATATTTCCTACAGTGGACATTAAGGGTTATGTGGATAATCGTTGGGACCAATGTACTGTAAGTATATGTGGACACAATCGGGGATATGTGATCCCTAATGTTTTCATACAAGACTATGGGATGTCCTCATCAGTGAAAAAATGCTGGTCACAGTACCGTATTATAAAACGTTCACAATCAAATCTAGCACAGTAACTACACAATAAATCAGACGGTTGCCACAACAAATGAGAAACTAAAAGATGGAAGAAGAGGAATGTAGTGAACAAAAGGAGGGGGAGGAGTTGTACAGAGAAGAATAGGAATAAAGAAGAACAGGTGAGTGAGAGACTGAGAGAGAGAGAGAGAGAGAGAGAGAGAGAGAGAGAGAGAGAGAGAGAGAGGTGATACATGTAAGAAAGTCACAGAAGAAATGTCCGTTTAGGTGAACAGCCAGCCAATTATCCGGCGGAACTTTGGGCATCTGGCTTCTAGTTTCCATTAATATCCTTACTGTAAAATGACCTTGTTACAAGGAAACAGTACAGGTCAGTTAGCCTGCGTGCGAATGTGTGTGCGCGTGTGTGTGTGTGTGTGTGTGTGTGTGTGTGTGTGTGACGGAGGGTCCAGACTACTAGTCCATGCTGCCGACTGGCTAACGAGAGGGTAGAGTCATTGGTAATGAGACAACGGTGATTCCAGGGGCCTAGATAAGGAGCACGGGGCACGTTGAAGATCACTAGAGTCGGGTCATTATCGCTCTCTACAATCCAGACATCGGTCCTTCCTCTCATTACTCGCCACTTAGAATCCGCTGTCACCCTTTAGAGGAGAGACGAGGGAAGGAGAGCAAGAGGGGAGGGCAGCGGAACGCGGCGTGCATTTAAAGCGAGACCTGGGCTATTTGGGGCAGGTCACTTCCTCAGCCATCGATCATGAACCACGGAGGACATCGGAGAGGTGGTATTTGCAGGAAGTGAAAGATAGTTCAGCGAAAGATAATGGTAATGTCTCGTATGTCGATTGCACAGCGTCGAGCCACACCATCTGGACAATTGAACAACACTAAATAGATTTCTGACACAACAAGCGATGCAAATGAAGGAACGTTATAGCCTTTCCTTTACTGTGTTACAGTCATAGGCTTGATTTTGTTTTTTTATTCACTCTGCTGAATAATTTGAAACGTATGTCTTCCACTTTTTTGTACAGTGTACGGCGTCTTTTTTTAGTCGCTGGCGTTCCTAGGTGGACCCAGGTGGGCTGTTCACAAGGCTCTCGGCTCAGCTGCTCACGCGGCGAGGATGGTAGTTTATTGTGGGGGTGTCAGATACAACCAGGGAAGAAATGCCGAAGACGACTTTATATTCAAAACCCATCAATGATTAACCGAGTCCATATGACCCGGTGGAGAGTGGGAGCTGGCGGAGAACCCCCCCCCCCGCTTCCATTACGTCCCTGGGGCCACTCGAGCATAGCTGAGTGCTCTAAAAGTCAGTGGGGCCTGTGTGCCTTCTGCACTAGTTACAACTACCTGAGCAGCTGGTGACTCTCACGCATTAAGTCCTTCCTCCCATCCTTTCCTTGTGGCTAGTTGGCACGGTCCTGCCGCTCACTCCTTCCCGACTACATCCTAGGACCATCGCCATATATCTTTCCTCACCCCAAATAAAGTCAAGCTCGCATAGGAGAGACGGAACATAGATGGGCAGAGCAGAACGCAGGTAGAGAGAACATATAGAAAGAAGAAATTCGAGAGAGAGAGAGAGAGAGAGAGAGAGAGAGAGCAGGAGTGAGAATAACTCTCTGGACCAGAAAGAGAGAGACCTTAGTGTATAGAGCTCTCCTCTGCTAAGATTCCTAGGCCCGCTTTGCCAGAATCCATAATCGTCCCTGTTAACAAGCTGCCGACTTGCCAGTCCTCATACATAAACATATTGCCAATGAAGCCCGCCCCTGAAAACATGACAGCCAAGGTCTGTCCCAAACGGTCTACTGAACCCAGCAACATGCCAGACCCAGTCCTCCAAGGCTTTTCCTCACCTTTCCCTCTGAAATGTCACCACCTCAATTTAGTAGGTATTATGGTGACAGGTGGCTAATGGAAGGAGCGATAACAACTGTTTTAGTGATTCAGTCTGGTAGATAAGGGAGCAATAGAAAAATCAAAGCAGAGCTTCGGGTGCTCACTCTGCGTACAGCGCTCGTACATGGCAGGCCTCCCTCCCCACGCTGATCCAACGTGATCGCTGGAGCCAGACAGTTCCCTGGCCTCGGAGGGCAAGGAAGTCCCTCAGTACAGCTACCAAGACACGCTTGACTGGCCCCACAGCTGAATCGTACACTATAAGGTTCTCTCTCTCTCTCTCTCTCTCTCTCTCTCTCTCTCTCTCTCTCTCTCTCTCTCTCTCTCTCTCTCTCTCTCTCTCTCTCTCTCTCTCTCTCTCTCTCTCTCTCTCTCTCTCTCTCTCTCTCTCTCTCTCGCTCTCTCTCTCTCTCTCTCTCTCTCATTGCTCCATCTGTATTTTGTCTGTCTCCCTTTTACCCCCAAAACTACTCTCTCTCTCTCAATCTCCATCATTGCCTTCTCACCCCCCCCCCTCACCCCACCCCTATCTCTCTCTCACGCACTCTGAGTGCCCCAATCTCTTTTTTCCTTCCTTTCAGTCTTTCCTGTTGTGAGCTGCGGAGACTGTCACATGCGCTGTAGGTGTGAGAGAGTGGCACTTTTGACAGGGTGACTCGTACGACACCGCTCGTGTCAAACTGCGTACCCCTGGGCGTCAGTTACTCTAGTACAACACACAGAAGCCCCCTGTGCAAAAACGAGACCTCAGGGAGAAGATGGTTCTACCACTCCTCCAACTCACTTCTGCATCTTACTCCTACCTACTCTTGTGCCACCAAGCACACTCTTCATTGCGACATAGAAATACCTAATGCATTATTAAAAACACTTTTCCTAAAAGGCTGCAAGCACATTATTCAGCAACTACAGTGACATGCCTGAATACTCAAAATGTCCACAAATAGTCTGTGGGATATTTCCACAAAGGCAATGCAAAAGACACCTAAATCTTTCAGAAAACTAAAATAAAGACACATTCAAATATATTTGTATGTCACAAAGCAACCTTGATCAAATAACACAGAGCAACACAATAAAACATGGTGAAATAAAGCAACAAATGACTACACCTAATATATTGTATACTTTAATTTGACTAAATAGACCATCAATACGTCCTAAGGTTGCTGTAAACTGTAGCATACCAGACGACTTAAAACAAGCCCACTGTAGGTCTATATAGAATTACAATAGATACCCCAGGGGGTATGTGGGAAACGTATACACTAATCTAATAACATTGTGCACATGTAAGGGGGTACTATCGGCTGGTAAAGATGTGATAGGGGGTTTGGTGACAAAAAAAGGACCACTGATGACTTATTATCTTTTCCATATTCACTGATAATGAGCTAGCATTACTTATCTAAGGTAGTTGCATCAGTTTAACATGATAAAACCAGATCATACAAAAATAGGCGTTTCACAATAACTAGATTAGATGTTATAACTCAATGAATACACATTTGCATTTGCATCAGGTTACCAGTGGACTATAGGCCTACATAACCTTACCTTACACGATTTAGGTTTAATATAATTTGCATAAGCATTTGCCTAATTGAGAAATATAGATAATTCAGTAGCATGTCTGTTACCAAAATCTAGCATGTTATGTCATCTTTATGACACTGTATGGACGGAATGTGTTGCATCTTCTAAACACGTAGGCATAACGGACTTATGAATAATCAAATAGTAATGGACTTGGTGCCACAGGGGGGCGCTTTAAAAATCCCCCAAACCACTTAGATTAATCATTAACATTTTGATTGCTTTAAAGATGACAAAAGTGAACAAACGTCTCCCGCACTTTGTGTTAACAACCAAACAATCGAGCACCTACCAATGTTCAAAATTTAGCGGAAAAGTTTATTATTCTAACAAAACAGATGATCAGATTTACGAAAAGAAAGTAGAGTTTGGGCTTTATACAAATCTCTTTGGCAATATCATATTTCAATAAATAAAAAACAAGAATGTAGCGAGGACTCATTTACATATGAAGGCTAAGTACTGCAGAAGAGTAAAAAAATAACAAAGATAACTTTACAAATAAGAGACAACTTACATTTTTTCTTCACAGTGTACACTCTCGTCTTTTTCACCGTTCAACAAGTTCGGAAATGAACATAGGATCCCTTTAAAATGCAGGTGTTAATCTGAATGTGATGAGACTACAGGAAAGAGGATCTTTAAAGTTGATGATCCAAGAGTTAAAAGAAGGCTGACTGTCCACGCCAATTGAATGTTCTCCCAATACGCACGTCAATCTTGAAAGAATCGCTGTGCAACATTTCTTCGTGATTGAAAGCAAGCTCAAACAACATTTCTACCACTTCGAAACAAATGACTGATCACTGTCTGGAAAGCTTGGTCAGCAATATAGCAGGTAGCCTAATTCAAAGAATTTTGACAGTCTTTTCTGCGCGTATGAGGTTAACATTCTACCACATGCCAAATCAGGTTTGAGGCACTAATAGCATAGTGTCGACGACGATATATACTTCAAAAAGTAAAATGTCCTCGCTGGTTCTGTTTCACAAACTCCAGTTTAAATCCAATGCCAAGTGGGTGGAAAGGATACAATTTTGGTGTGTTTGTTCTCACTCCCTGGCTGTGAACTCGATAGAGGCACACGAACCGGGCATGAATCACACCAATTAGACTCGCTGCTTAGAATATCCTCTACTGTTCCCTTGTCACGCTTCCATCGCGCAATCTCCGCGTACAGTGTACAGGATGAGGCACAAACTTAGGCAAGGATGGCGGGCAAGATAAAGAACATTTTCAGTGTCCGAACACGTAGTAAAATAATCTCGTACACTTTCCTGCCTTTGCTCAAAGCCCTGCCTTTTCTTGACCACCGAGAAACTCAAATGGGACTCACCCCGAGAACAGAGATCTCAGATGCGCCAAATGACTGCCACCTACAGCGCATATATCTATGAGAGAAATAAGCAATTTTTTCCCAACGCGCGTTTTTGTAAAGAGTGGAGGTTACATTCCGTATTCTGCTTCACTATTTCAACTTTGAGCGCTCCTCGTGGTCTAAACTCTAATGACCTTCACAAGTAAGTTGTTCACAAACTTGAAAAATAACTGTTTACGTCTTAGACAAAGTGCTATAGTTAATTTTTTTTTTTTAAACGTTTCGGAAAATAAACAGCGTGTTGTTAAGCCCAAAGCTCTCACGCTAGAGAGCGCGCGCGAGAGAAAGACAGGGATATAGATGGTAGAGAGAGACTGCGAAAATGAAAGAGAGAGAGAGAGGAGGGGGGAGAGAAAGAGAGGTATTGAAAGAGAAAAAGAAGATAAGCAGTGGTAAAAAAAAAAAAAACACAAATCCAACATTTCTTCTTTTAAGTGGTTGTTTTTTTATTTCTTTATTTCTATTTATTGTTTAAACCATTTAATAAACCATGTAAGCAACTGTGTGTCATTTTTTTGTTACGAGATAAACAATTTGGCAAAGAAAAAACTCTGAACAAGAATAGAGTTAGGCACTTTAACATTTGGCAAAATTCTTTTGAATTTAAAACTTTTGTCATCCTGAATAGGCCTATATTAAATGAAAAGTTAAATGTAATTATATTAAAATCATTACCTAGTCTACTTTTCGTCTGCTTGGTTATCGTTTACTGGTCTGATCTTTCTGGCTCACAATGTTTCATTATCATATATGAATAAATGGCTGAACTGTCGATTTAACTGATTTTGCGAGTAAACTGTTGTAAGCGTACAAACATAAGTTTATTTTTTACTCCAATTATATTCATTTCACTGATTAACAATATAGAGGGATAAGATGCCAACTATAACATTTTCGTAGACGCCTACCATGGCAATAATTAGGCTATACGTGTCTACTAAGAGGACCACCATTGCAAAGTCACGTTAGGCTGTAAACAGTAGGCTACATTTCCCGATTTATATTGTTAGATCTCGCTATTTTGTCAAGCAAAACCTGTGTCAAAGCTAACCTAAAGTTTGCACGCACCCATTCTCTCTCAAATAGAAATAAATAACAACTAAGCTCACCTTGTTTTCAAAGCTCCATTTCATAAACTTGAGATTAAGTCTTAAAAGAGCTGATCATGGTGCACTCTGAAACGTTTTGTTTAAATCAAGACATCTCAGGATCGTGAAGGAGAATATGCAGCAACAACCACTTGTCTCTGCGGCTCCGGGGGAATGGGGTGAGCTCCAGTCACTTCGATCAGTAAGACATGAGCAGTAACACAAGTTAAAATTTGAAATATTTTAAGCCAACATCATATTTGTCTATGTCTAAGTTCAATCAAAGAGTATTATCTTTCCAACACGGGATTCTTACTGAAACAATTAAGAACATTGTTGGAGACACGTGTGTTTATTGACTGGAGCAAAGCGTTTTTTTTTTTGTTTTTTTTACCAGAGCTCCACAGTGATACAGGGGGAATACACCTCAACGAATCTAATTTGTGATCTATGGAAAGGGGAAATGCCCCAAATGTGGAGCTCAACTATCGCAAAATAGGCCCAATTGAAAATACAGGGTATTCACAATTTTGACAAAGGCCAACAGCCACCTATCTAGCCAAACAAATTCTCTTTAACTGGTGTTTTGAAGAAATAATTACAAACCCAAATCTAAATGATCAGCTAAGAAATCTTTGGTTTCTGAATAGAATTTTATCGTACATAAAATGCTTATGGAGAAAAAAAGTCAGGCGTATCCTATTGAGTTATTAGAATAATATCCCAAAATGTATTTTATCTCTTAAGTATATGCCAACTAACTAAAAGTCTAACACGTGACAATCGCATGACATTGTGATAATTAAACTAGTAAATCATTTAGTATACGCTGACCTTAGGTATTCAAGAGGGGAAATGTCTGTATAAAGGCCAAGGGAAACTTGAAAGATGAAAAAATATTACGTAGAATTGTTAAACAGAGTTTTTAAATTATCGTATGTGCTTAAAAAGAAGTGAGAATATATTGTACAATTTGCATCATGTCGCGATTTCTGTATTTACCAGAGTGTGCTGGACAGCACCTGGACAGCTCCTCACGCTACTCCCAGCCCGTGAGCCCAAGGGCACCACGTCTGACACGAAGCTCTTTTCCTAATCCGCACAATAATAGCTTACTAAAGAGGACCACACAGCAGCTGCTTACTCTACAAGGGTATAGTCATACACCATTCCACTAACATACTAACGTTAATATCTAAATCTACTATTCATGTTACTTTGCATACAACTCCTAGGACTTACAAATGGCATTTGAAAAAGGTAACAATAGCGATGTATTTATATATACATTTGCTTACTTACATTACTTTACATGAGTTACCAAAAGGACTGCAGCTAATATTAAGGCCTACGCATAAATTCCCCTCCACAGTGAGAAAGAGGTTAAAGGGGGTAATAGATAGCACATGGGTGACTGATCAAATGTATTACGGTCAAGCCGAGTGGAAGTAAAAAAACAATAACAACAACAAAAACACAATTGCAGTCCAGCTATGGCTCCTCAGCTATCTTTTGTTCCTTCCACAGCATCAGTGTCTACTTTCCCCACTCAGCACAAATACGTGTCTTCAGATCCATCAGGAAGTTCAATAACTGGAACTTTATTGATAGTGACCGGCAATGACGTGGCTTATGCTGTGGTCACTGCCTTCTCTTTATATTATGTGCCTGGCTTTTCCATTTTTGGTCTTAGCTTGTGGTCACACACATAATCATTAGAAACGTGATGTCTACAGCTTTTTTATGTTGTTTTTGCACATCACCATCTCTCAGACAACGAGAAAAGGGTAATTGGATTTTTACATCCGTTCAATGAAGATGTTGCCTACAGTAGATCCACATACAGTTACCCTTATATGGATTAAACTCCAATATTCTGCATGGACTCCTAACATTAAGCCAGAGGGCAATTTTATATCTGGAAGGTGTATTTACGTTGTCACATTTCAAGGCTCTCCTCAACTGATTGGGGTCCTAAACAACTTGACCTTTCACCCAATGGTGCAGCCAGCCCTATTTTGGTAGACAATGTTAACTACAGGAATCCCCAGTAAGCACATTGCAGTGAGAAGTTGGCTTCTTTATAATTTAATAAGTGTAATAGTTGGGGTTTTATATACATCAGACCAACTCATTACTCTAGAAAGTCTTTCCAAATCACCTCCCCTGTCTCTGCTAATGGGCCACACATGCTTATGTCCATTTATTTGTATGGGGAAATAAGCACTATTCACTGTGCATTATCTTCACGTCAGCCCTGTCACTAAACTTCCCACACCAATCTGTTGTGTGCAAGCCCCTGTTTATCTTATCCTGCATGGCGTTTTAAACCAATGACTCAACTCCCTAAAATTGAAATATCATATTAAGTAAAAAAAAATAAAATAAAAATAAAAGTACCTGAAAGAATTACATAGGAGCATAATTCTCAAAGTGCATGATTGAAAAAGGATTAGGGAGGGGGGAGCCCAGTTTGCTGGCTTTGTTCTTTACCGACAGGCAGGGAGCCGTCTGCCCACAAGTGATTGCAAACCGGGGCACTCTGTTCAGATTTACGTGCCCCTGTGAGTGATTTGGGATTTACTTACTTCACAGAACCATCCAACTCAGTCTCCGTTGTGTTGTGTGTCCATACAAGGCATGCATCAGTGCTTGCATTTATGCATCTTTGTCTTTTTTAACATGGGAAGGAAATGCAGGCAAACAATACAAATGTATGTATAATCAAATGTAATGGGTCGTACATGAGAGGAACGTATCATAATCACACATTTCGGTTCAAGCAATTATTATCACATGGTTCATTTTCATTCAAAACAACATATCTGCATGAGAAAGGTGTAGCAAAACCTCCTTCCTAAAGCTCAATATAGGCATGAACAAAGATTCAAATGGTAAAGTTCAACCTCTTGAAAGTCAAACACAATTCAGGTTTTTGTTAGAAAGCTAAACACATAAACTGATCAAAAAGACCAGTGCTTACCAAGACGAGACACAGCAAATATGCCAATGCAAGACCGAGATCATACGTTCTGGATTCTGCTCAAGGAATAAAGCATTGCAGTGGTGTGTTGCTAATGATAATGATGACAAACAGTCTTCCTTGGACTCACAGAGATCAAGCCCACAGCTCAGGGGATAAGGCTTCTAAATTAGCTTTTATCAATACTCTGCTTCCAATTTGTTCTCTCTGGAGAGCAGGACAGAATTATTGGTTACTGTTAGTGGCTGTACAACCCATTCCTTGGATATTGGATTCTCCCATGCATCATCAGTATACAAGGCCAAATCAGAGTTGGTAATAAGTTATGGGACCATACTGTAGTCCAGTCTACAGGCTTCAATTGAAAATCCTACTGTTTGAGTGGAACATTTATTTTCTTAAGATATGCCAAATACACAGAAAACATCATCAAATAGCATATCAAATTTAGTCAGGGCACAAAAAAATAAGGGATTGATGTGAACTACGAATCATTTTCATCAAGGCATTTTGGAGGTGGGCCAAAACCCAATTCTGGTTAAATTGATGAAAGCCCTTCTTTGAAAAGATTGCCACTCCATGCAAGTTGGTGGCCACTTAAACGTTGAACGTTTCCACCTGATCCAAGCTTATTTTGCCTACCTCGTTCTCCTAAATGATCCTCTCACAGTCTGTGTGGATAGGTCAAATAAACTATTTCGCTCAATATGAGTGCTTGACCAAAAAGAACGCCACCTTTTGTCAAATTAATATTATCACAAATCTAATGGAGTTTCCAATGTTTGATATATCAACAAACAATATACGTTATGTCACATTTTATAAATTAGGAAAAGTAAGTCCTTACTGAATATAAACCAAATGTAATCTCTATTTTACTTTGTAGAAGTTCACTTTTAAATTGTGGCTACTATAACAGATTAAGCGTACTTAAAATTGCTGTTTCGCTCAAGACAGCTTTGTACAGACGATGAACCTTTGCCTGTGGCTTTGTGGCAAAGTATCCGATAAATATTATCTGTCTGTAAAAACTGTGAGTTTGAGACAAAGCAATTGCATACATGTTTTAATTTAGCAAGGTTTTGTCTGTTAACAAAAGATTACACTTTTTTGGCCAATGGGTCCTGAAATAATTTAAGCGGTCTATTGATCGCTTCCTAAATTACTATGCAGCGCTACACAAATAAACCCATTTAAAGTTTCACCACAGTTTCCGTAGGTCTTCAAATGATTTGAGGTATGGATGGATTACAATTAGTGTATCACTTAGCAGCAATGACGAGTGGCCATGCATGCAGGAGTTTCATTGAATTCAGCCATTGCTGAGATAAAAGCATGCTGATCATGACATTGAAAATCTCTGAGCACCTCTTTTCTGTCAGATGGGAAGTTTTGCAGATGTTTGAATGTTTGACCGTCACACCCGATCCAACTGAATGCCGACGTTACTCTTGAATCACCTTGTTTCAAATACAGGTAGTTTTAGCTTTCATATTTTACTTATCTTTTGATTTTCATTTAAATTAAAACAATTCTCACACATGAGAATGTGTGTTATTACCTGTTACAGTATACAGGCTTCTGTCAAGAAAAGCAGACAATAACAGGAAAATTAGAGATGCATCTTGTTGGTAGCTTATAATAACTATGCTTTTTTTCACAATATACATAAACTGTATGAGTCAAGTAGTTGTGGTCATACTAGTCAGCTGAGACAAAGGATTGAGAAGATACCACCCGAGCTATAGCTTTTATGTCAGGCCAGCACTGTTTTACATGACCATCCTCATGTTAGCCTCCTCAAAACAGGTCTCATATAAACCTAATAAAACTCCTTCCATCACAATGTTTTTGAGTTAATTCATTTATTGATTGATAATGGTATTGTTTCATGTATTACTAAATCTATTGTTAACAGCATGCAATATTTTCTTGCTCCACGTTAACTAATGGTATGGACACTTCTCCAATAAAATGCCAAAAGCCCTTATTTCTGGGCATCTGAATATCCATCAGGGATGGAAAAGGTCTTAGAATGTTTTTTGTGTTCTCCTATGGTGTAGTCTACGTGGATGCATATATGCCGGGAACTCTCTTCTGACGGGAACATGTTGATCTCCCCACAAACTTTTGTGTCCTGCATCACATCCACTGGCTCGTCTAAGTAGAGCACCGCTTGCTTCCAGTGCGTCTCCGGCTTGAAAGGAGACGTGGAGAGGACAAGTGGTTTGTCCTCGCTAGGAAAGGTTACCGTGAACCAAACACAGAGTGCGTTCACAGCAGAGGAACCAAAACATTCGCATTTGAAAGGTCCTCTCACGGACTTCAGTTGTTCTGGGGTAATGGAATATAAATCCAATTCGGAAAACTTTGATGGGTGAGAGAGAACGTCCTCCACTGTCACGAGGTTCACAGTGATATCATTGTTCATTATGCATGTCTTTGCAAACTCTGACATGCAGGACATATCGACTCCATATTGACCCTTGACTGTACTCCAGAAACTCAAACGGTCTTCTACGACCAAGTCGTTGATAGGTGAAATGTACAGTTCTGCTTTTGAAGGCAAAATTAAGCCGCCTGGTTTAAGCCATTTGTCGCGGGCATAGAGGACTGAATTGAGCATGGACTCATGCAGCAGTGCGTAGCCCATCCACTCGCTCACTATCACGTCTACTTTCTCTGGCAAATCGATCGTCTCAAGAGTGCCTTTAATTATTTCGATTTTGTCTTCCATCTTATTTGCTTTCACGATTTTCACAGCCTGATCCGCGATTGAACAAGCTTCTACTGCGTAAACCTTTCTAGCACCAGCCTGTACACAGAACATGCTTAGGACACCAGTCCCTGCCCCGACATCCAAAACGACTTTACCATCAATCGAAGCACTATTTCTTAATATTCCCGTCCTATATGTATTCGTTCGAACATGATCGGCAATCATTTCTTCGTGAATAGTCACATCAGTATAACTGTCAAAGTACAGGTTTTCCTGCACATCTTTGTCTAACTTTCTCTTCTTTAACAGATTAGACATTTTCCTCACCCGCAATGTGCCTATATTTGTTGTTAGCTCAACTTCCTTGTTGTGCGTCAACTGAGCTGGTACTTGAAGTTTTTCTTCGCACGAGTGGTGATTCGTTCAAATACAGATTAGTCGCAAATAAACTACATTTCCTGTGGATGCAATCACTGCATACGTCAGAGGGTTGTACGTATTTCCGATACCACCAACTGGCCCCACAGTGCTCTCACACACTCAGACAACTAAGTAGCCTCTATGCAGGCAGGCGCGTACACAGTACAGTCACACACTCACGTAGCCTATACGCAACCAAGATACCTGCCATGCCGGCTGCTTTACCAAAGGTTTAAGATTTATCAGTGAGCTCTGATTTAGCTATTTCTCCTGTAATTATTGCCTCTTATTTGTTCGAGACAATGTCTGGGTAATGGTGAAAACAAGGAAAAGCCACCGAAGCAGTGTAGTCAGTTGTGTACTTTCTAAAATCATTGTGTGCAACCGCTTCGAGACTCCTGTGTTGGTAGCTGAATGTCACATATTCTATTTCGTAGCAACAGGTAGTTTGGATTAATGCAAGGCCCAATTAACCTAACTCCAGCTTCACAACATGAAGAATCACTTGCGTTGCCTTTAACCTTAACAACATGACAATGGATCAGCAGGAGCTTTCACCTGACCACTCAAGAGCAAGCTCTGTTCAGACAGGCGACTATGTTTCCAATCCACACTCGAGGACACTCATATGCCTCTACTTTTTAATTTGGCCTGACTGAAGGATTGTGAATTTTGTCAGGAAAAAATACACATATGCCGTGGTTCTATTCAAATGAAGAAGGGCCAACATCAGTACTGTTACTGCAATGCAGTATCATTGTAAATGGTCATCAGGTAGGTCTACTTGTAAAGTAGTATAATACTGTTGTTTGGTTTGTTTTTATCAGGAAGTAGTCAGTAGGCATACTAAAGCCGCATTTCCACCAAAAGTCCCAGGAACTTTTAGTTCCAGAAACTTCTTATCAAGGAACTTAAAGGTTCATTTGGACCATTGTGAGCCGCGTTTCCACCGCTGGAACTTTCTCCAGAAAATTAGGTAAATTTGTCCGCGGACTTATGCACGTACAGCCTACAAAGCGTTGGACAGATGTAATTATTTATGCGTCACTGCATACAAAAATGGAGGAGATTCAGATCGTGCATGTGCTGTGGCTGCCCGATCTGTTACGTTGTCCGATCTGTTACGAGTCCATTGAGCTAGCATGTACTTCCGGCGCGCTAATTCAAAAATCTCCAAAACCACAAATGTATAATGGTTTTCTAAAAGTAGCTTACTTTGTAGAGCAAGTTATTCGGGGAAAGTTTTACGGAGGTATGTTTGTATCGCACAACCAGATCTTTCACCATCCTTTCCTTCATTTACCTTAACTTAGGAGATATGCAAATAGGACAGATTTTAAAAATGTGCTAGGCCTACTTTTAGGCCTATTTTTACAAGTTTCAACATTTTGTTTTCAACGAGCCTCCTGTAGAATAATATTAGTACCTGTAAAAAGATATGCTAAGAAGCGAACTAAATTTATCTGTGTATAAAGTTGCATTCTCTTTCATAAAACAATTATACTGTTGTTTCGGAGATTTTTTAAATTATCGCGCCGGAAGTAGATGCTAGGTCAACGGACCTGTAACAGATCGGCCAGCCACAGGAGCTGTTGAATGTGGCTTAGGCCTGCTGCTCATAGATATACATATCGATGCTACTGCTTTCCAAATGGTGTGATTGAGTCAATGCTGGGCAAGAAGCGAGTATAGTAGCAAAGCAGATTCAATATTGGTTAAAATGTACGGAAAATACGCTGCTATTATGGCAAAAATCATGCACAAGTATTTTGCTTAATATTGAGATAACGATTTCTGAACACGATTACTCACTGAATTTAGAAACATTCTGCATTTATTTAACCTGATTTAACTGGATTTTCTTGAACTTGAAATACAATTGAACTGAAAGAATCACTGTCTTTATCTGTCAAACAAAAGAGTACCACAATAAGTTTAGGTCAGGTTTATGTGCACAGAAAGGAAATAAATCATTTAAATGTCCTTTTGTCTCTCATTTGACATAAGGTTTTGAGAACTCCTTAAAGTCAGTTAACATTAACGGCCTATAGCTACAGTAGCTAGCAAATGTCTTGTTTTTACATTTTCTTTTTGACACGTGTGACATGCAGAAGATGTAACATGTAAATAACACCGCTTTGGAATTTCTTTAAGGAGTAGGCTATTTAGTCACTTTTGGGACCCATGCTAGCGGTTACCTCAAGCTTAATTATTTCGCTAGGCTACTTATACCATGAAACTAACTCAATACTGGACTGACATAAAATGTATATCAATCATCTCGTCTGACTAGGGGTAAGTTGGGGCATATCTTATTTCCCAAAATGTTGAACTACCACTTTAAACTTGAATAAGAAGATGTCATTGAGGGTCAGGAAAGGGATTGTCTCCCTTCCCCATTTGTCCAAAGAATTTTGGTTTTTGTCTTCCTTTTATTCCACTAATACTTGACAAGCCCACACACTGGCATTCTCAGACATAACCCCACGTTATGGTATCCCTGGATTTATCATTGCGCGCGCACACATACAAATTCTTCTCACCCTTTTCATAGCTTCGGCCAGTTGCCAGAGAATCTGGAGTGTACATGTGTGAACAACATTAGCCACAATTAATTATAGCAGATGAGGTGTTCACACCTGTGCAAACATGTGCCTTTTTATCCGTCAACAATTGAGACTGGGAAACTATATTAAGGACAATTACATCATGATTAAGAATGTTTTTATATGCAATGATCTATGGTGAGGGTACTGTGTGTGTGTGTGTGTGTGTGTGTGTGTGTGTGTGTGTGTGTGTGTGTGTGTGTGTGTGTGTGTGTGTGTGTGTGTGTGTGTTTGTCTATGCAGGTTTACCTGTTCAGAATGGTGAAGAATTTTTTTTTTGCATTGCAGTTAATACATAGTATGTGCATGTAACAAGTCCATAAAGATCTATGAGACCTTTTTACTACATAGTCGACATTGTGTTCTTATTAGGTTTTAATGTGTGTTTAATGTGTCCTTTAATGTGTGTTAAGGCAGCTTAAATTCTTGTTAGCTTAAGTTTTTCCTACAACAGTGAGGTTGAGGTTTGGAGTAGTGAATACATCCCTTGAATTTGTTCCGGTTAAGCTCTGAAGCTGTAATCAGAATAGGATGCCTTTGCTTTCTTTCCTCTGCTACACTATGTAGATCTTACATTTTAATATGCACGTTGTTCATGGGCTGTATGTGTAAAGGATTAGAACAGGGATTCAAATAAAAGTGAAGACCCAAATTGAATTAAATAAAAAAGCGCCTGAGAGGGCTGCAGAGACAGTGCTTGATGCTTTGAACTGGAAAAAGGCAGCACTTGTTCTTCTTGGGCAGATGCTGTCAGTCTGCACGGCCCCTTGGGAATGTCCTCACTTCTGCCAGCAGGACTGAACCTGTCACCTGCCACAGCAGCCAGCAGCCCTTCACAAACACACAAAAAAATCACACACACACCATCAAACTCCATCCTCGTGACCTATAGCAATCAGTTTCAGTGTCATGATATTCATTCTGGAGGAACAGGCCTGCTAAGCAACACATACTCACAAGCAATGGCTTACTATTGATTGTTTCCAAAAATCAATACCCACGCTCTTTGATATTTTACTCTCAGAGAATGTGCTACATCAACGCATAGTGGTGTTGAAAAACAGTTTCCCCTTCAACAAAGCATTCACTATTAACTGCTAACTCTCTGTGACACAACAGAATTCCTTCTGAACAATTTTATTTCCATTTTGTCCACAGTGTCCAAGAATGGAGCCCATAGCAGGGGTTTAGCTAACAAAGGATTCCCATGCAACCTGCCTACATGTTAAATATGTAAGTATAAAGAAATACAAGTCTCCAGAAAAAAAGCTAAGTCACAGCTCTATTTAAATTACCTTACAGTTTGACAGGATCTTGGCACGTCAATTGAGGCGCCAGTAATCAATTTGATAATTACGTCCCTTCCCTTAAAGACTTGCTTCCCGCCCACCACAGTATCAGTTTCTTTTTACTGCAATTAGATTAAATGACCAAGTATAAACTGGAGAAATGACTGTCTGCCACAACGGCAGTTTTAAAGGGGACATACTGACTACATAAGAATCCTGTTGTATGATTTGTTCTGTGGAAAAGAATATATGACTGACTAGTGTCATTTTATTGGACTATTGTATTGGCCATGTTGGACGAAAACATTTCAGAATTGTCAGATGACCTTGTGTGGTTCAAATATGCTTTTTAATGGTCCACTGATGATGGAACGTTTTAAGAAAAGAGGAAGTTTTCTACTGGTGGTGGTAAACTCTGTCTAAAATCCAGCTTGATGAAACCAAAATGTCCATGGAACAGCTTCAAAGCTAACGACCAAGCCCAATATATCTTATGGGAACATGATTATTTGTGTTCAAACAAATTACCAAGTAGATCCCTACTAAAGAGTACTAAATATGTGGATGACTGAACATGTTTAGCAGACACAACATAGAATGTATCTGCCATAGCTGTTCATATTTTGCCTTATAATTTGTTACATAAACAATGATTAATTATTTCACTACCATACTTTTATGTTAGTGGGCACTTTTGCTAAATGTAGGTTACATGTTTCCTGCCTCTGCACTTACCTCTTAACTTACTGACTTAATTTAATTTAGAAATAAAATGGAAATGAAGAAAATTAAAAGCATGCATCTGTTTCTGTTTCTGATATTCAAAGCAGGAAGACTGTTTCAAATTCGCAGTTTGATCTTCAACCTCCCAGACCGACATTGTGTAGTGGCACTTTCTAGACATTATTTGGCTGAACTGTCAAATTAAATCCTCTGAGAACAGGTTAGACATTTAGTTGCACAGTATTGCTTTCTCTAACGTCTGCAGAAAATCCATTTGGGTACATTAGCACAAGGCCTAATTGGTAGGCACTGTGTGTCTAATTGCACACATTGATTTGTCCACAAACTCCTCCAGTTGAAATTGAATTACAAAATGAATGTCTTTAAATGGATAAACAATAAAATCTTAAGATTATTATGATTACAAATATTTACTATCATTCGAAGGTTCCGTGTTTCCACCTTTCTGAAAACACACTTATTGTTCCACTGCTGCTTCTCACATGCAGTATTTTCTTTCTAATGACATTTAGGTTAACCTTTGTTTCATGAGGGTAAACCAAATGAGTATATCGTCTTTTTCAATTGAGCCTGATAACAATTTAATCGAATTATCCATCAATTTAATTTTAAAACTACTAGATAAGATGACAACAAAGGTGACACAAATATTATGACAAAGAAAGTAGGGGGCACAGGCATTCAAAGAGACACCGTTTCATCAATTATACACATAATATAACAGTTTCCTGGTATCTTCTCATTATAAGTTTGAAATATGCATGAGACGTATTTCAATGTAATCAGCTTATTCCAATAATAATCTGCAAAATATTTAAGTTTATCCTTATTACTTAAATCTTATCATATTGTTTGCCCAATGTATATATTTGGCAATTTGCGATAGTGTAGTAAAATAAGATAAACTTTTTGTAAGGTTGGTGAGACCGGTAAACAGCATTAGGTCGTTTTAAATTAAAAACAGTTGTGTGTATGTATGATACATTAAGGCACCAACAGGAACATCGTCATGGGTGGAGTATTTCTGTACTACATAACATCTAAAAGGCAGACGTGCTTTGTTCCTGTAGAGAAACCCCAGCTTGAGTTAAAGTTGAGGTAGGAGGTGATTGACATTCGTTTTAAAAGAAAGCTTGCAATCAATTCAGATTATGCCAGGGTTTTAATGCACACATTAGACATGTTTTCTCGCTGTCTGGAAGGGAGATTATGGTTAATATTCCTATCGTTGACTTCCATTAATCAATTTTAGGTCTGAAATGGAATTCTGAAGAACTTAAGGATGGGCTTCCAAGGAGGCTCATGAGTATACTTGAGTGTCATAAGCATACAAATGAAACATTACATTTTTAACATTGAGATTTAACATTCCAACTTCTTGGTGCTACTAATTTTGTGCAGCAGTATTGAAACCTAGTTGCCAGTAGGACCGAGTGGTCTAGAAAATATCTTTATCCATAGACAAATCAGTATTTTTTTGTACATATGTTTAAAGCCAGTCTCCCTCTCCCTCTCTCTCTCTCTAATTCAATTCAGTTAAATTAAATTCAAATAAGCTATATTGTGTGATGATTCCATAGAGACGGAGGCATGTGCAGGATACAGGGTATTTAATCAATACACAAAACAATAGTCAACATGAGGCAGTCTCCCGTTGACATACAACATATTATACACAGACACTAGTGATACCCACAATCACGCCCAACTGAGTCTAGGCACACAGGGCTTAAATACCAGACTAACTATGCACAGGTGTACATCATGAGTTAATCAGTAAATAGGTGACAAGGAACGCTGCAGTGCGGGCGTGGGCGTGACAGGACCCCCCCCCCTGACGCGCGGCGTCCGCCGCCAGAGGACCCCGGACAGGGGGGCGACCCCTAGGACGAGGAGCGGGACACTCCGGACGCGCCCGGTGGAAGGCCCTGATGAGGGTAGGGTCGAGGATATCCGCCGTGAAGACCCAGGACCGCTCCTCCGGCCCATACCCCTCCCAGTCCACTAGGTACTGCAGACGGCCCCCCCGGCGTCGAGAATCCAGCAAGGCTCGAACCGCGTACGCCGGAGAGCCCCGTACATCCAGTGGCGGAGGTGGGTCAGCTCAAGGAGCAGCACTAGCCAGGGGTCCCGGCTCCATGGGTCTGAGGAGAGAGACATGAAATGAAGGTGAGATACGATATCCGGCAGGCAATAGGAGAGTGTATGTCACCTCGTTGACCTGCCCCACAATTCGGAAGGGGCCGATGAACCTTGGGCTCAGTTTGCGGCAGGGCAGACGCAGTCTCAGGTCTCGGGTGGACAGCCACACCCGATCGCCCACTTTGTATGCGGGGGGTTCACTCCGATGCCGATCCGCCTTCGTCTTCTGTAGCTGGACGGCCCGTTGGAGCTGGACACGGGCGGAGTCCCACACCTCCTTGGCGGTCCGCATCCAGTGGTCCACTGCCGGTACCTCGGCGGTACTGGGATGCCACGGAGCCAAGGGAGGCTGATACCCCAGCACCACCTGAAAAGGGGTGAGGCCGGTCGAGGAGTGACGGAGAGAGTTCTGGGCGTACTCCGCCCACGGTAGATACCGAGCCCAATCGTGCTGATGGTCGTGGCAGTAGCTCCGGAGATACCTCCCTAGCTCCTGGTTGGTCCTCTCAACCTGGCCGTTCGCCTGGGGATGGTACCCCGACGTGAGACTAACGGCAACCCCCAGGCGTGTCATAAACGCCCGCCACACCCTCGAGGTGAACTGGGAACCCCGGTCCGATACAATGTCCTCCGGAATTCCAAAGTACCGGAAGACCTGCTCGAAGATCACCTCAGCCAATCGGAGCGCCGTGGGCAGACCGCCGAGGGGAATGAAACGGCAGGACTTCGAGAATCGGTCGACCACCACGCAGATGGTGGCAAAGCCCTTAGAAGCCGGTAGGTCGGTGATGAAGTCAATAGCGAGGTGCGACCACGGTCGCTGCGGAACCGGCAGCGGCATCAGCTTCCCCGCCGGAGCTTGGCGAGGCACCTTCGTTTGTGCGCACACCGCACAAGACCTGACGTAGCGGGCGACATCCCGCGGAAGCCCCGCCCACCAGTACTTCTCTGTCAGGACCTCGGTGGTACGTGTAATACCGGGATGTCCGGTAGCCTGGGAAGTGTGGGCCCAGGTGAGCAGCCGGTCCCTCACCTCTGTGGGCACAAACAGCCTACCAGGAGGACAGTCCGGCGGAGCCGGCTCCATCCGTTGAGCCCTTCGGATGTCTCTGTCACAATCCCACAATATGGGAGCCACAATGCGTCCCGGTGGGATGATTGGTCCATACTCCACTGGGCGCTCCTCCGTGTCGTAAATCCGGGATAGGGCGTCAGCTTTGACATTTTTGGAGCCGGGTCGATATGAGAGGGTGAAGTTGAAGCGCGTGAAGAATAACGACCACCTCGCTTGGCGTGGATTGAGCCGTCTAGCTCTCTGGAGGTATTCCAAGTTCCGGTGGTCCGTGAGAACCAGAAACGGTTCGTTAGCCCCCTCCAGCCAATGTCTCCACTCCTCCAACGCTAATTTGACCGCCAAGAGCTCCCGATCTCCGATGTCGTAGTTCATCTCGGCCGCCGATAGTTTCCGGGAGAAGTACGCACATGGAAACATGCGTTGCGGACTGCCGTGCCGTTGCGATAGGACCGCTCCCACTCCGGTCTCCGACGCATCCACCTCCACAACAAACTGCCTCGCTGGATCCGGGTGTCGTAACACCGGCGCGGACGTGAACTGCCTCTTGAGGCGTGCGAATGCCTCTGTCGCCGCCCTCGTCCACTCCAGTCTCCGGGGAGCCCCCTTGAGCAACGAGGTGAGGGGCGCGGCGATCGCGCTGAAGCCCCTGATGAAACGCCGGTAGAAGTTGGCGAATCCTAGGAAGCGCTGTAGGTCCTTAATTGATTTAGGCTTGGGCCATGCGCATACGGCCTCCACCTTGGAGGTCTCCATGTTCACCCCTCCGGGGCCAATGACATAGCCGAGGAATGACGTAGAGGTCTGGTGAAAGCTGCACTTCTCCCCCTTTACGTAGAGGCGGTGGTCCAGCAAACGGCGGAGTACAGCCCGGACATGGAGGATGTGCTGATCCATGGTCGGAGAGTGAATCAGGATGTCGTCCAGGTATACGACCACGAACCGACCCAGCATATCCCTGAGTACCTCGTTCATGAAAGCCTGAAACACGGATGCCGCGTTAGCCAGGCCAAACGGCATTACCAAGTATTCGTAATGTCCGGAAGCGGTGCTGAAAGCCGTCTTCCACTCGTCCCCCTTCCGTATCCGTATTAGGTTGTATGCGCTCCGTAAATCCAGCTTTGTAAAGAAGCGGGAATCGCGGAGCTGCTCGATGGCCGCTGGTACCAGCGGTAGCGGGTAGGGATATTTTACCGTCACTGCATTCAGCCCACGGAAGTCAATACAGGGACGAAGTCCCTCCAGCCGTTTGGGGACGAAAAAGAAGCCCGCTGCCGCCGGGGACGTGGAAGGTCGAATGAAGCCCTGTGCCAAGGCCTCTTCGATGTAGACCTCCATTGCGCGTGTCTCCGCCACTGACAGCGGGAATATCCGACTGCGGGGAGGGGCAGCCCCCGGAAGCAGGTCTATGGCGCAATCCCAGGAACGGTGAGCTGGCAGACGAGCGGCCCCCTCTTTAGAAAACACCTCCTTCAGACTCTGGTATTCCACCGGAACGTCGGGCAGGAGGGAAGCCGAGGGACTCTCCACCGATGTGGTGCGGATGTTCAGGGGAAGGCACGTCCTCTGGCACCGTGGGCTCCAGTCCGTAATCCGCCCTGTGACCCACGACACCGTGGGACCGTGCAGCCGCAACCAAGGGAGGCCGAGCACCACCTTGTGCCCGGGGGACTGGGTCACCAACAACGGAAGCCGCTCGCGATGCAGGCTCCCCACCGTGATATCCAGGGGTTCGGTGCACTCCGTCACCCGCCCCTGTCCTAACGGTCGGCCATCCAGGGCCTGTAGTGGTATGGGGTCATCCAGACGCCGGAGAGGGAGATGTAGGGACCGAGCAAACTCGCCGTCAATGAAGTTACCCGCCGCTCCACAGTCCACCAACGCTGGGAAGGACACTGTGGGAAAATAACCACGGAGCGAAACAGAAATCTGCAACGGGTCAGTCGAGATGGGAGGAAACGGTGAACTCACCCCTGGTGGCGGAGGTGGACCACGCCGTCCAGTGCCTCCACTGTTATCGGGTAGGTGTTCCGGGCACTCACGCACCTGGTGCCCAGCCGCCCCGCAGTACAAACAGAGCCCCTGGTGGATTCGCCGCTGACGTTCCGCTCTGGGGAGACGTGCGCTGCCCAACTCCATGGGTTCCGGATCCGAATACGCTCCCCTCTGACAGGGGACCTGGGGTCGGCGCCGACGCTGTCGGAGCAGGCCATCCAACCTGATAGCCGTAGCAATCAGTGCGTCCAGACTCAGGTTGTCATCCCGGCAGGCCAGCTCTGTCTGCACCTCCTCGTTGAGGCCCCTGCGGAACAGGGTTAACAGCGCCGCCTCATTCCATCCACTCGCGGCCGCGGTGGTGCGGAAGGTCAGGGCGAACTCCGCCACCGTCTGCGCGCCCTGCCTGAGCTCCAGCAGACGGTCACCCCCTCGTCTCCCCTCCGGAGGGTGATCGAAAACGGCGCGGAACCGAGCGAGGAAGTCTTCGTATGTCGTGCCGTCTTGACTCACGCTCTCCCACGTGGCGGCGGCCCACTCCAGGGCCCGGCCCGTGAGGAGCGAGACGACGGTCGCGATTCGAGAGTGGTCTGAGGTCTGTTCCCCTGCGCACTGCGCAAAGTACAGTCCTACCTCGAGGAGGAAGCCCCCACAGCGGGCGGGCGTCCCGTCAAATCTCTCTGGGAGAGCAACTCGGGGTAATCCATGCCCTACCGCTAGGGCGGTCGGAACCGCGGGACCACGGGGTGATGGGGAGCTGATCCCCTGGTTCAAGGTCCGGAGCACTTCCTCCATAGCTCTGCCGAGCTGTTGTAGTTGATCGCGGTGCTCTTTGAGCACCCGACCTTGAGCGTCTACCGCTTGTTGTATACCGGCGTCTCCTGCTGCCGCCTGTTTGGGGGCGTGATTCTGTGATGATTCCATAGAGACGGAGGCATGTGCAGGATACAGGGTATTTAATCAATACACAAAACAATAGTCAACGTGAGGCAGTCTCCCGTTGACATACAACATATTATACACAGACACTAGTGATACCTACAATCACGCCCAACTGAGTCTAGGCACACAGGGCTTAAATACCAGACTAACTATGCACAGGTGTACATCATGAGTTAATCAGTAAATAGGTGACAAGGAACGCTGCAGTGCGGGCGTGGGCGTGACATATTGGCATTGTACAATAACAAAATGAAACAACAACAGACAATACAACAGTTATGGCAACAACGTAACTAAACAGATGTTATAAAACTATTTCACATGCCTAGTCAGGTATTAATATACAAAATGTGCTGCGAGGGCTGTGCAGCTTGCAGCTGGGCATTTCACCATGTGAATAGTGCATTTTCTGTGCTATATATTTGTTATTTTAGGGGGAGATGTCTCTAATGGATTTATATTTTGGACATGCGGTGAGGAAGTGAACCTCTGTCTCCACTTCCTTTTGGTTGTACCCTTGACATATCCTGTCTTCTCTTGGGAGCCAGGTTTGTCTTCTTCCCCCCTTTTCAAAGGCCAATCTGTTCACTCAAAGCTAGTCAAAGCTATTCTTTATTTGTTTTTTGAGTCGTTTTTGTTAAATGACACTTCTCTTTGTTTCTTTATAATTTCGTTAAGCGTGACGTTGTTGATCTGAGGCTATATTGGGTCCTCTGTGAGAGGTGGGCAAAGCCTCAGGACCAACTGTCTGAGGGGACTCTTCTCCAGTTTGTTCTCGGTTGGCAGGTTTGGGCTTTGTAGTGGATTGTTTTTGGGTCACTTGTTTGTAATATTTGAGTGCTCTTTTCTGAATTTTGAATAAGGAGGGGATTGAGGCCCAATTAAGCTCTACAAGCAATGTTTGGTGTTTTTCTGCAGAATTATTTTTATAAATTCTTCATAGGATTCAATTGGGTGTTTGTTCCATTTTTCTAAATTATTATTTGTAGGTGTAACCCATACCCCATGTAGCCCCAATATAAAGCTTCCAGTCGAGCTTATGTAGGTCTAAATAGGCATAGTTGTAGTGTGTTGTGATTTAGTGGTGTCCAAAGAAAAATTGTGTTTGTTGTCCTGACTTCTCTATCTTTTTTAGAAATATCATGACTTTTGTCTTAGGGGTTCACTGGGGAGCCCAGGTCTGTCAGAACTTATGCAGGAGATCTAGTTGTTGCTGGAGGTCCTCTTTAGTGGGTGACATCAGGACTATGTCGACTGCTCTCTCTCTCACACAGATGAGACACGCACACACAAACACGCATACACACACAGGATTTTTAGGATTATCCTTTTACTCATCAAACTCACATTCCATTATTAAACAATATTTGAGCGTATGCATGCCATATGAAGAATTGCCTTAAGCTAAAGATATTTTTAAAATGTATTTATTTTGTTTGGTCAATAAGTCATTATGACCTGGTTCGATACAGTATGTAGCATGGCCGTGTGCTCTGATTAGCACAAACTATAATTGTGCACTAAGGGAGAGTAAAAATGGCCAAGCAGTACCTTTTTAGGAGAACTCTAGGCATTAGCCTCCAGGGTAGTTGAAGCCATGTTTCATTCAAAGCATAAACCCTATCCATCATAAACACAACTCCCCTCCTATGACAAAAGGTACACAATTTTACTTTGGGGACAACAACTAAACAAATATAAAGTTGTTTTCATTTTGCCTAAAGTATTGTACATTGTCTAATCCTTGAGTGTAATTTCCTCGCCCACAGCTGTGCTTGTTCCCAACAGTTTTTAATATAATATATGAATCAATGCATCCATGTTTGTAATATACTGTCATATACTGTAAACCAGGTATTTCCTGCTTGATCTAACCATGTTGAAACCCTTTGGCTCTTCTTTGCTCCCTTTGAGAGTTGCATTTGGAGTTCAATAAGACAGCTCTCTTGTAGCCCCTAAAATGACATCATCTATCTAAACCAATGCTGCATAGCAGAGGCTCAATTCTGACCCCTAATTGGAGCAACAGAGTATACTGTACCGGAGGGGACTTCTTATTGCCATTGTAGATGGTTGTACCCGGATAATGAGCAAGACACTTAGTTAAACTTGGTCATTTTCTGTCCCCATAGGACTGGTAAGAAGACAGGCACATTATTTGAAAAAATGCCGGGATGGCAAGCAGAGCATTTTAGATGACAGAATTCTGTGGTGAGGTGCTGGGACACATACAAGATGGCAGTCTTCTCAGCGTGGCACTAAGTAATACCCCACTGCATCTGGCTAATAAGCTGTAAATAATAGTCTTGGCTTGCCACAGCTCTGTTTCTCTAGAACTCACAGGGCTTACATTAAGCTGGATCAAGCCTTTTCTTAACGACACTCAAAAAAGGTCTCTCTTGGTTTGGCCCTGGATTTAACATTATTTCCCAGAGCACTTTTTATTCGAAACCAAGTAAAATTTTGCCAACCTAATGCTAACATCCAGACGACTTCCTTTGAAGCCTTCTTTCAAAAGATGTTTTGAGCCCATTTATCCTGGTTGCTGTGCTCAGCCGATCAATCAGTGGCATTGTTTCGACTGGAGCACTAAGTCAAATTAGCATTTTCCTCCAGCAGGGGCAAACATTGTATTTTGTTTTTAGAATGTGTGTCAAATATCAAAATAGTTACTCTAAATCCATGACACACTAGGAAATATTTGAGAAGAGTTGAAGAAAGATTTTGAGAGTAAGTGTTATCTGTAATTATTTTGATCTGACAAGTTTGTTCCTTATGTGTCCCATAATGATTTTTCCTGATGTTCATAACTTTTCTGGTTGAGAATCATGGCCGTACTAGTATGTGGAGGTTTTTCACGCAACCAAATATATATATATATTTTTTTTATATCAACCTACCTTGTTTGTTGCTACAGACTTTTCAAAGACCTTTGCCAAACCATGATTGCCAATTGTGTCTATTGTTGTGTGAGTAAAACATTTTTTGGGGGAAATGCCTAAATGAAATGAATAAAATACTATTTTTGACCACTAAAACGTGTGAATGTTAGTAGGTGCATATTGAACTAATCCTGTGCATCAATTTCCTTTGTATCATTTATGTTCATGACCATTTCTAGTATGCTCCCTGCATCTATAAATACATCCGAAGTCTCAGTGACTCTGACATTTGTTAATGAGATCTTGCTAACAACCAAATGAATTGTTCATCTAATGAACCCTGTTCAAAGTCTTTGCCCTTTTGTATCTCTTACAATAGTAACTAATTTGCCAGTGGTGACCTTTTCAACCTTTCCTCATGTCGGCCCATGAAGTTTTGAACAAGAGACCCTCGGATGATGATTACCTTACTATGTTATATACAAGTATGTAATCAATCAAATCTATTCATTGTGTGAGACATAAGTATATCTAATAATCTGACTGAATCAGTTAGAAATGGAGATTCAAATATGTGATTTCCATCAGTTGCTAGCTGTGAGAAATCGAGTTTAATTTATAATACTATCATAGAAAAGGAATATGAACATTGTAATACACTATTTATCTAAAAAGTAAAATATCAATAAACCCTAGTTCATGCCAATCATCATTACCTTGTGTATCCTGGTACTGCTGACACATATTTTTTAAAGATTGTAATTGTAGTTTGTCTCCGATACAAGGCTGGAACACTGGAATCCACCCAGCAGGGTAGCTCAGGGAGTTTCACCCAGTGCTCCTAATCAGTGTTATGGTTTGCACCTGTGTTTGGTTTTTGTATTTAAGTCCCAGCCTTTGTTTGCTTTTTGGTGCGTCATTGACATACCTGTGTCAGTATATGGTGTGATCTTACCTCAAGTAAAGTAGTGATAATTGTATTCCATTACCTGGAAGTCTGTCTATATTTATTTATTGTTCACATATCTCATCTATCTCACCTTGAAGGTCTGTAGAAATGATCTCTGCACTTCTGTCTATATCCACATCTAAAACCCTAATATACTTTAATTGATAAATATGGTCAAGCGTTATTATGCTCGGTAGTACCAAAGTGCACTCTCTTTTTAACGAAGTCTAATTTTAGGGTAATTTTGGTGCTAATTAAGTGGGAGGGAGCCAATTATCCACTTTAATTGCAAGCAAATAAAAGATAACACCGACACACACAAACAACACGCAGGCCATGCACAGAGATGTGCCCAACCCTCTGCAGTACTTCCTACTACTAGAGTAGGGTATCTGCCTCTCTTCATGGTGGCTAATTTAATTTCCTTGATTTGAGTGACCTTAGCCAGAGATGTTTTGATGGTAATGATTTCCTGTCTCTCTTGCTCAGCAATTGGAGCACAGCAGAACAAGTGCAGGGCACTGGTTTATGTACTTGGTACTTAAATGAAATGTGAAGTGAGCTGTAAAGAGATCCTTGTGTGACTTGTTATTGCAAAGGGGAAGAACATCTTAGGACTCTCACAACAGAGTAGATTTTAAAACTCTCTTTTTTCACAGAGCCCATTTCTTTTGTCTTAAAGTACCTGGCAACCAAGTTTGACCAGTTTATCAGTTTCGAGCTGTGCTATTGTGACTATAATACACATACTTAAGTATTTCATAACCTTAAATCTACCTTTCACATACTGTACATATTTTGTAAGTAGCTTTTGATGTGCACGTTTGCCCTAAAATAGCGTAAACATTTATTTGAGCAAATACACAATGCTGGTAAAGGAATGTTAGCCTGCATATAATATATACCAGAGCTGAGGGCCATAGAGTCCTCTGAATCGCTGAAACATACGTATTGTGTCCTGGGTGTGTGTGTGATTTGGTGACAGACGTGAAAAAGGCGTCTCCCCTCCAGGGACAACTAAAGGAGGACATTGCTCTCAGCTGCACTCCCCACCCCACCTCTGAAACCTACTGTCGAGTGGAGATGAAGGGTGTGGGGTGGTTGGAGAAAAACAGTCAAAAACATCGGTAAGCCACACAGTAGGATTGTTGTTATTGACAGAGAACGGCTGTTGAGGTTCTATTTTTGATTACAGCTAAACTGCAGCATTGTACACATTTTGGCTTTCAATTGATTTGATAGAAACATTGGGAGGGGGCAAGTCAGTCTTTTGAATACTTAGACAAAGGTAATTGGCTTACTGTACTTGAGTTATTTGAAGAGTATCCATGCAGAGACTGAGAACATTTCTGATAAAAGAAGAAGAAAGCCCTTTCAGAATATAGTTGTGTTTTAATGCACAGTAGCAAAGACGTGCCATTTGAATATATTTATAAAAACATTTATGGTAAATATCGCATGGAAATCCTTGGTCAGGATCCATTTTTCACAAAAGGCATTGTCTTAAATTATGAGTAAACCCCTTAGTAATAAATGGGTACATCCTGATAGTAGTTACACACATATTGTACACATTTATATAGCTTTCCTTTGTCAGCTTTTCATATAAAAAAACAACTTTCAGTACTATTATTTTCTTGCCAAGATAGTGCATGTGAACAACAGCAAGGTATATTCAATTTTATAGCAGAGCTGTTCCCCACAGTAAGATAGTGTTTCTAATCTGAAACAACAGTGGCATTCTTTAACAGGGAATGGAACTGTGTTAAAATGTGGAAGGCTGATAGGCATAATCTTTGAACAGGAGGCATTTATTGCATTTCCAAGCTTGGGTGGCTGCATGTGCAACAACAGCTCACATAGATGGGATAGAGAGGTTTTGTCTGGAACAAAAAATAACTGTGAAAGGTTTGCTGAGCAGGACACAGCTACACTACGGCCTAGTCTGTAAGAGTTTAAAGCTATAGAGATTGGTGGGTAGGCAGGATGAATCATGTACCAACTCTCTAGAGGTCTTCAATAATACACGAGCACTGATAATCTATCAACAATATCAGAATATATGATAGAGTTTGGTTTGCATTTTTATGAATGTATAGTTCACACCAGAATGTTCGAAGTCTGGCATTTCGTTCGGGGCTTTGATAATACCGCCCCAGAGTGTAATATGCAAATAAGCAAGAAAGGTCTTGTTATGAATGGAATAAGTTGTTGGTAAACTCCACGCCTTTATTATGCTCCCTTGGTGAGCGATAATATTAAAATGTCCCACTCATAAGAGGCCTCTATCCACGTTATTTCCCTACGGGTTGTGTGCCCCGCCTATGTAATGGACTACCAGCCTATTCTCATGACAGATTAGACAAGACTAGGGATGATTTATTTTTCCCTTCGCTAAATACCAGGCACCTTTAATCTTTCTTTTGAATTCATATTGCTCCGCTATAGACAACTAATAGACTTCTGATATATCTAGACAACTGTTTATTTAGAACCTCTGAATATTGTCATTGTCTCGTTTGACAGATTAGTATTTATTACAGACAGTTTATGCACAATAAAGTTCCTTAAAATGTATGGAAAAAAATATTAAACTTGGGATTTGGTATGTGTGTTTTTACACTTTATATGTTCATACAAGACCTATATCACTAGAATGTTTATTCACCCTAAACGTCTGTGTCAATTTGAAATATGTCTAATTTTACCCTATTTACATCTTGTTGTAGTTCCATAGTGCCTTTTAATACAATGTTACAATGCAATTAACAAGGTGATATATGCCTTTATTTTGAGGTAAGCTCCTTTGCGGCAGTCCAAATGACAGCCTGGAGCATATTAAGGCACTGCCAGAGTACAGGTAGAGAGCGAAAGCTTATAACACTGAGTTGCATGGGGGCTGCACTAAAGTTGCTGGGTGATTTAATATGGCCGAAAAGGGTCTCTATAAGGATAATCCTTCTCTTTGCTCACTCACTCTCTCCCCATTTCAGTATTCCTGATGCTATTGGCCGTTTTCATCGACCTGGAAGGAAGGAGACTTAACTTAAGCATGTTGGAATAGCTTCTGTGTCGAAGAAAGCTACAGAGAAATCCCATAGGCTCTGTCAGTGTCCACTGAGACAGTTTACTTTAAATGATCAAAACTTACTGCTCTTTAAAAACCACTGAATAACAAAGACGGTGAGATCAATGATTTTTTTTACAACTAGGGACTGATTACCTGGAAAGACTGAAACAGTTCCATATTGACTTTAAGTTATAAAATGAATGCTATAGAATATGACGCTATTCCAAACCTACAAATAACATGGCCTATTTTATAATGAATGTGTCGCAAAGGTGATAAACCACATTCTCCTGTTGATTATTTGAGGCTGCATTAAAGTATTGTGTCCTCTTTTGTTTTTCTTTCCTAATCTGATGAGAACAAGTTGAACAGAATATGAAACACCTGTGTCTTGCCCCAGTCCATACAGTTATGAACATGCAGAACCTGAATTACAAAGGTTGTTATTAATAAACAATATGTCATTGTCATCACGTAAAATTCCTTCGTAGCAATTGATAGAGCATTTCTTGGTCATTTTTTATTTTGTTTTGTATTGACATTATGAGCAGGTACTTTATTTTTTGCTGCCGGCTGGAATATATACTTTAGTTTAAAGTTAAATAGGGTGGATAAGTTATCCTGATCCATAAAAGGAAATCGAATAATATAAAAAAGATTGATTTGAGCAGTCAATAATCAGAGTGAGATGCTACTGTTTGCATGTTGGCAGCACAAGCAACTTTAATTATCTGAGTTAAAAAGTAAGCGTACTAGCTTCCTAAATCGACAAATAATGCCATTGAACAACACTGTTTATGTTAATTTTGAGCTATGCATTTTTTCTGCTGCAAGCCCTAACTAGACAAGAGCTAGTCGTTGCAAGGAACGTGATGTCTCAAATGTCTCTGTCTCAGCCATTCTTCCAGTGTAAACCAAACACACACATTTTTCCCCCACTGGGTGTTATGGACCGAGTACGGAGAGTGGACATGAACAGAGTCTGATGTGCTTGGCTACTCATATTTCCCCTGCTAGAGGGAGGATCAGCTTGTGACATGCCAGGAGTTCTGTAAACGAGGTCAAGAGGATGATTAGAACCCCATCCAGGTTCTCAGATCATGACTTTGCGTCACATCAAAGCGACCTAGTTGGAACACAAAACTGTAATGATGTGATTTTCAAGGGTGGTAATAGGTGTGTAGAGGCACACCCACACAAGTCACCTAACAAAACCGCAGAGTAATCTCATCTCAGAAAACATGGAGCTCTGGGCCTCATTTCTAAGGGACTTTTGATGACAATTTTCCTCACACAGGACAACTGTGTACTATTACATTATGTTGCATAGATCCTTGCACACAAACACAAAGGCATATTTCCAGCACACACTCTTTCACACTCTGTCTTTCCTACTCTGGCATACTCACACACATACATACCCACAAGGTGTCACAGTACCACTTTAAGTTTTAAGGAAGCAGTTTGAAAACAGCAAGGCATCCTAGCACTGAAATGCTTGTCAGGCCACAAATCAGAATAGTCTTTGGGATAAGATTAAAATGCACAAATGAAGGTTGTCCTTATCCCAGTCATGACTTTTAGAGTCTGTGAATAAAATGCAAAGCAAAACCATATTTCAACACAGTGCATGGCACGTCTTTGTTTTGACTACTCCTGCATTAGAATGCAATGGATATTATTTTTGATAATTCAATTCAACGGAAGAGCAATGAAACTAAGGGGAAATTATTTAGTTGAACATTGAAGTAAATTACAGCTTTTGGCACAGTTCTCGGTTGATTTCACTTCATTCTTAAAACATAGCTTAGATGTAAAACAGACAAACTGGAACATAAATCAATTCATATATTTCACTTTTTGTATTACCTTTTTCCTCTTCTAACCCTTGCTCAGATGAGACCTTAGGCTACCTGTGCCTAGTCTGTGATGTTAGCAAAAGTCAAAGTTTGGACAAAATTGAAAAGATCGGATGCAATCCGAGCTTGACTGCGTGCTTTACAATAGACCAGATATTTGTCCCCACTAATCAATCCACAGCCACTTTGTCTCGCTTTGCTGTTTGGCTGCTCAATACCGTTTGTCAATCATGCCTCTGCAGTTCTTGAGTGCATCCTGCTGTGTGCCTCTCCCCTGTACGGGAGCAGAGCTATGCCTAGGAGGAAGGTCGTCCCTCTATCCCCCCTTCGGTGTGTAAGCCACATAAATCATGTATGCACACACCCAGTTGAGCCCTGGCTAACCCTCCGCTCCCTAACAGCGACCCCCATGCCTCGGCCAAGATAAACACCAGCACAGATGAACTCTTCAGGTTATCTCCCTCATTCCCTCGACTACACGCCAAGGAGATTACACCGCTGATGAATATGCAAAAAAGGAGCAGGGAGAAGTGACTGGAACGTGGTATTGGACGAGCAAAGAGGGCCTGGACTATATTTCAGCTCATAATGATATCACCGCCATGCGTGGTCCCAGCGCAGTTGGCCAGTGTGGCCATCTATCCGCTTCTCGCTTCTGTCTTGGTTTTGAGGTCACGCTAAGCTATGTTGAGTGGCAAACCCAACAAAAGTACTGCTGTGCTCAGGCACAGTCCGTCTGTTATCCTGCCTCCTTTTTCAGCCCTCCCAGTAGAGAGGTGGAGGAGTAGTTTACACCAACGAGGGCAGTGACGCCTAGGAGCTGCAGTCACAGTCCATTCTGAGCCGATGCATTGATCAAAACCGCGTCTCAATGAACTGGAGGGGGGGGGGGGGGGGGGGGCATGACATGGGTGTCGCGTTCCCCCTCCGGCCCCAGCCTCAGACTCTCCTCTTTGGTTCACAGAAGTCTGAGGACGGGGGGGGGGGGGATGGGGGGGGGACACGACAACAGGCGGCTGGCTGGGCTCGACGTCAGGCCCAGGTCTCAGGGGCTCTCCCCTGAGCAGCATGCAAGGTGACATGGCGGCCCAGCCCAGAGACATCCAGATCTGCTGGCTCCATCCCCGGCAGAGCAGCTGTCTCCCCACGCCAGCTCAGCCCTGGACTTGTTGACGGGTTTGGTTTACATAGGGTGTTTACACATGGGACATCCTTTGTCCCCATCAAACCTGTTGCTAGGTAAACAATATGGTCCTGATAGGGGTACTGAAGTTTTTGGCTTGAACAATCCCGTTAGTGGACAATGAAATGTTAAATATTTATGTTGGTGTCAATGTTACCCTTCTGAGATAGTTACATGTTAAACAGTATAACTAAAGTGTTACAAGTTCTGACTCAGCCCAGACATGGGGTAAACAGGATAAAAAGGCAAAAACAGAGCTTTCTTGATCTTGTTTTAAATCCAACAAGTCCCTTGTTTAAGACATTCAAAGTTACCTCATTGACCTTGGATGCCATTCCCATAGTTAAGACTTCTCAAATTGGGGTATTAGGAAGTTCCTTAACCTTGGATATTTACACTTGTTCAAATGCCGATAGCGCAAACCTGGTAGAGGCAGAGTTTCACAGTGGTTAATCCACATCCCCTGTCTTCACGAGTCATGTTGCTACATAACCACAGGTATTTCTAGAATTGGACTCCTCTCTTCTCTTTCTCTCTCTCTCTAGATCTTTGTCTCTAACACGCTGTGTCAAAGGGTAAACTATCACACAGTCATATCATAACACATTTTCACCAAAGTTAGCATCATTTTTGGCCAATGAAACATTTGATTCAATGATTTATTTGAGATGTTTTACTATAAATAGCTTATCATAGATACTACAACATAACTATATGTCAGAAGGTTGCCAAAGCCAGACCTTCACAATATAATGGTATAACCCAGATGAGGAAGTATATAAGGAAACCTGGTAAGATTTCCCAGACTTTCTAGCTTTTGTTAGTTTTCCCTCAAATAACTGAAATGTATGTGCTGAAATGAAATAACAAAAATAAATAGGATAACATTTTTGTACATGTGTGATAGTCAAAGGGGAGGCAAACGCTTCTGCTTATGATAATTGCTTGTTGTTTTCTTTGTGCTAACTTACAGCTTCCATTTAGACTGAAAGTGGTAGATGGGGAAAGCAAGAAAGCTTCAGCATGCCATTCCCCTGGGTTTGACGCCACCCTCCATCGGCATTTGACTGAAATATTAAAGGTGAAGCCAATCCGGAGTGACATATTGTAAAGGCTGTCACTATGATCACACAGCCAGTGGAGTGAGAGGAAGAGGAGCAGCCAGGTCTTGAGCAGGGAGCTGGGGGAGGCAGGGGGATGTGGGGGCTAGACACTGGAAGCAAACTGCGAATAGGTGAGTGGGAGGTAGCGGCTAGAAAAGGTACAACATGCTATCAGAATTTATAAGGTACTTTTGAGATGGAAGTTGGCAAGCAGGTGAGGTGGAAGAGAATTGTATTGACATACTGTGATGTCCGGGCAAAGGGTGAAACCATGTGTGTGAGAAGCTGAAAAACCAACAGGGGCTGTCTCATCACTGGAAGGCTCTACCACAGACCTGACAATTGATTTATTTTCTTTTAAGGTGGGTTGGTAGAGGGTTGTGCATTGGGACATGCTGGCAAAACTTGCTGGTAACGTTTAGAACCAGGACTGTAAGATACTGCAGATCTTAAAATAATATTAATGCTTCACATGGAAACAATGTGTCTCTTTTTGAGAAGATAAAACATTAAGTAACAGGAGCCAGTAACAGGAACCAAATTCCTTTGTTGACCGTTATACTAACGGTCAACTCCCAATAGAATGCATACAATAGCTACATCACTCAATCTAAAAGTGAACCAGCTCTGAAAAATGTGGAATCTACGTTCTTTTCTTTTGAAAATGATGTTGTGTTTTTGACTTTAATTAAATTATGTATGATTAAACCATGGCTTATACAAGTCTATTAAGGCGTGTACATTAACTTTGTTCAGCTGACTTGACCATTCTGTGTGTATCTGCCTGAGATACAAAATGATGAGATATTATGTATCTGCGGTCAGATAATTGAAGGTTTGCCATGGCCTTTGATCCTGTCTATGGCTCATGTTCTGCTCTATGAAGATTAGTATGTAATTCTATCCCTGTGCAATCGGTCATTTGTAAATATTTGGTGTCTAAATGGTCACGGGAAGTCTTGGGGTCACTGCGGTGATCGAAGACAGAGACCAAAACCATAACTACCCTCTGTTCAGGTTTAAGTAAACACAGTACTTTTTAATTATGTGTGTCTATGGGTTTGTGTCCGAGAGTGTGTGTGTGTCTGTGCGTGTGTGTGCAGTACATCGATTGGCTCCATGGCAGGATTAGAATGACCTTGAGTTGTCTCCATATCGCGCTCTCTGGGGGAGTTTGTAGCCTGCAAAGTTCTCCAAACACAAGGGTATATAGCACTCAGAGGGTTAGGTTGTAACCCCTTGGTAGTTACCTCTCTATTAGTTCGTCATCGCATTAGCATTACCTGTCTGTAAAGGCCTCCAGGTCTTTAGGACATACTCTTGCAACTGCATAGGCGAGATGAGAAGGTGTCCCTTTTGCTTAAAATCTTAACATTTGAAAATCTTCTTAATCTTAAAATTGTAAAATGCTTAAAGTTATAATTACCTTTGCATTGATACGATGTGAAATTTTGCCTGGGATAGGAATTTGGACTAGGAATCTCAGTACACATTGGATATTTAGCCCTTTCCCCATCAACACTGCTCTGTCAACCTAGTGTCCTCTTTTAGAGTGTCTCCTTCCTCCCATTCCCATCTCCCTACCATATCCCTAGGCTAGGGCACGTGTAGATTGTCACATAAGGACCAGTAGGGCACAAAACGGCACGGTAAGAATCTTAGCTATTAAGAAATAGATTAATGGGTAGCATAGTTTTATATAAATAAGGCCTTAAGTATGAGTTATTTGCTTTTGGTCAAATTAAAATGTCAACAGGTATTTCCACACTAACCTGAACACAGGCTGGCATCTTTAATACCTTCAAACTATAAGTTGGAATGTCACTGCAATTTCACAAATACAAACACCTATTATTTCACCCACCCATAACCCATCCGCTATCGAAGAAGAATGTACATTTGTATGACTATGCCAGCACTAGTCACTGTGAGGGAAGTACAGTAGGGATGATATGACCAATTGAGAGGGAAAATAAGTAACAGCTAATGGTAGCCATAGGCTAACCCTGGCTCTTTCCTTAACCCCACCATCATATGAACAGCTTCAGCCAGCCTTTCTGGCTGGTTGTAGTGAGATCACTTAAGGCTAACCTGTGTGGCTAACTTGTGCTAACTTGATGGCTAGCCAAAGTGCACAACTTAGCTTGAGGTAGCCTAACCGGTTCAATGAAACGAGTTGAGGTAACCCGCCCTTCTGCTGCATTCCCGACAAGTGGAATGTTGGCTATTGCCGACATCACATATCCCAGTTACAACTTTTAAGTCTGGGTAGATGGATCTTCCCCGAGTTCACAAGTAGGAACTACGACTTTAAGTGGTGTTCCATTGTACTTTTTCAAGTAGGTGGTTGGAAAAACTATACTTACGTGTGTTTCTGGAACGCAACTGGGAACATTCAAGTCGGACAATTCCGACATCCGAGTTGTCAGGAACACAGCACATTACAAAGTACAAAACCATAGTGTCACATAAATGAATTAAAAGGACTAAAAGGACAGCATGCACGCTAACTGCTCACTGCTCTCAAACCACTGAAACACTTTAATAGTACTGCCCATTCTTCAGGCTGCAGTTACCTACTCCATGCTTGATGTGGGTGATGTGCCATTGCTGACCCTTCAATGTGTATCCTTTTCTGATTGTATTAACAATAAACTACATTAACTGTCCAAAAACGTAAAAAAAAACGTTGTTACTGTATAACACCAGTGTGTGTGTGTGTGTGTGTGTGTGTGTTGCATGCGTGTGTGTTTGCTTGTGTTGGGGGACAACGAAGTGGGGAGTCAAACACTTGCTTTAACGTTGTTATACGGCAGCATGCTTCCTGCTCGGACTTCGGCTGCAGGGAGGACTCAGTGAACGAGTCAGTGAACGATTCTTTTTAGTGAATTGAATCAAAAGATTTGTTTTCCATGTAACACTCAGCACTGCAACTCAGCCCTGTACTCTCACGGCACAATGTGTTCATGCTCAGAGGGACATTGCTCACACAGCCTTTCTCAATGCTCTTCAATTATTTGTAGTGCATAACAGCTCTGATATCACTGTCATGCAATTGAAGTTATTCAACGCATTCAAAAATATTCAACATGTGCAACTTTGTTACCTGTACCCTATGCATCATTTAAAGAGTAGCTGGCAAGAATAACATTTGGTGCAGTGAGGATTTTTTATCCATGTTTATGGTGTACAAGAAAGTCATTGCAAACTATAGTACTGTTATTTTCCTTATCATTTTTTGCTACTTGTTTAAACTCAAATGCCTAGCTGTAGATCCCTAAGATGATTTAGAAGGACTGTGTTATGATCTCTATCAGTGAAGATCCAAATGCAGACACTCAAATAAACATTCGAAGCCAGAGACGTGTAGTTGAGCTTTTGCTTTACTTAAAGAAACAGGCTTACAAGGCACGGCCATACGGCACAGCAAAACGTAATGTCGGAACATGAACTGAACAGGGAGAGGGACTTAAATAGGAACCAAACACAGAAAGATAATAGAGCCCAGGTGAAAACCATCAACAAATGAGTAGGGCATGACTACACAGCTTGGCTGCACGATGGCTTCCTAGGTGCTGTCCTAGGTGCCTGGCCGCCGCGCCCTCTGGTGGTGGCAGGGGCACCAGGACCCTGACAGGACCCCCGGCCCGACGCGCGGCTCCGGACGCGGGCCAGAGGCCCCCTATGGGAGGAGGACAGAAAGTTAGATATCACAGATTTATCCAAAATGTCAGAAGCCGGCACCCATGAGCGCTCCTCAGGACCGTAGCCCTCCCAGTCCACCAGGTACTGTCGGCGCCTACGGACCAGCCATGAGGCCAGGATGGCCCGCACGGTATAGGCAGGACCCCCCTGGATGTGACGAGGAGCTGGCACCGGCGCATCAGGGGGGCAGAGAGGGCTGATGACCCTGGGCTTGAGCTGGGAGGTGTGGAACACTGGGTGAACCCGAAGAGAGGCAGGCAGCCGGAGCCGGAAGGAAACAGGATTGACCCTTCGGATGATCTGGTAGGGCCCGATGAAGCGAGGGTGGAGCTTAGGCGGAGTCCCTCGAATAGGCAAGTCCCTGGTGGAGAGCCAGACCCACTGACCTACCCTGTACGGAGGACCCCGTATGCGGCGGCGGTTGGCTTGCTTCTCCGTGGTCCTGCGAGTGCGGAGCAGTGCGGCCCGGGCTGCCGTCCAGGCACGTCGACAACGCTTCACAAAGGCAGTGGCCGAAGGCACCCCAACATCCTGCTCCTCCTCAGGAAACAGGGGAACAGGGTAGCCGAACTGGCACTCAAAGGGTGACATGCCCAAGGCCGAGTGCCACAAGGTGTTGTGGGCGAATTATGCCCACAGCAGCTGTCGACTCCAGTCAGCGGGGGTTTTCGATGCCAGGCAGCGCAGGCAGGTCTCGAGATCTTGGTTGACCCTTTCTGTCTGGCCGTTGGATTGGGGATGGAAGCCTGAAGACAGGCTTACAGAGGCTCCCAGCAGACGGCAGAAGGCCCGCCAAAACCTGGAGGTGAACTGTGGACCCCGGTCACTGACGACGTCCACCGGGAGACCGTGGAAACGGAAGACGTGGTTCAGGACCAGTTCGGCCGTCTCTGGAGCTGACGGAAGTTTGGGCAGGGGTACGAAGCGTGCCGTTTTTGAGAATCGGTCAACCATAACGAGGACCACCGTATTGCCTTGAGAGGCAGGAA
Source organism: Aplochiton taeniatus (assembly GCA_017639675.1). Classification (NCBI taxonomy): domain Eukaryota; kingdom Metazoa; phylum Chordata; class Actinopteri; order Galaxiiformes; family Galaxiidae; genus Aplochiton; species Aplochiton taeniatus. Next base: position 15,910,428 of record CM030174.1, on the reverse strand, counting down.
GGCCAGTGACGAAGTCTAAAGAGACATGGGACCAGGGTCGTCTCGGAACAGGAAGGGGATGCAGCAGACCAGCCGGAGGAGTAGAGGGCCTCTTGTTACGAGCACACGTGGAGCATGCAGTCACGTAGGTCTCCACATCCTTCTTAGCGCTGGGCCACCAGAAGCGTCGCAGCAGAAGCCTCAGAGTCCGAGTCCTTCCAGGATGACAAGACCAGGGTGAGGCGTGGGCCCAGGCCAGGACTTTGGGTCGAAGCCGAGGAGGCACAAAAAGGCAGTGCGCAGGGCCCCCGGGAGGTGGCTGGGTGCCCCGAGTAGCACGGTGAACCTCCTCCACGATCCCCCACTGGACAGGAGCCACCACGTGGGAGGCAGGAAAGATGGTGTCGTCAACCGGCGGGGGTGGGGAAGGGCCAGGGAGACGGGACAGTGCGTCAGGCTTACCGTTCTTCGACCCCGGGCGGTAGGTGATAGTGATCTCAAACCGCTCAAAGAACAGAGCCCAACGTGCCTGTCTAGGGTTCAGCCTTTTGGCGGCTCGAACAAACTCCAGGTTCTTGTGGTCCGTCCACACCACCACCGGATGTCTGGCCCCCTCTAGCCAGTGTCTCCACTCCTCCAACGCCATCTTCACCGCGAGCAGCTCTCTGTCACCGATGCTGTAATTGCGCTCCGCTGGAGATAGGCGTCTCGAGAAGTAAGCACAGGGGCGGAGCTTCCCATCAGGGTGGCAACGTTGGGACAGAACGGCTCCAGCCCCAGTTTCTGAGGCGTCCACCTCAACGATGAAGGGATGACCTGGGTCGGGCAACTGCAGGACCGGGGCCGTGGTAAAGCGCCTCTTGAGCTCGCCGAAGGCCCTGTCAGCCGCAGGGCCAAAGACGAAACGGCCCGCTGCCTTTCTGGTAAGCTCCGTGAGGGGAAGTGCCAATGATCCAAAGTCCCTGATGAAGCGCCGGTAGAAGTTGGCAAACCCCAGGAACCGTTGGACCTCCTTCACTGAGGTAGGCGCCGGCCAGTCTTGGACCGCACGTACCTTGCCAAGGTCCATCTCCAGCCTCCCCTTGGACACCACATAGCCCAGGAAGGACACTCTCCGGACGTGGAAGTCGCACTTAACGGGCTTTACAAACAACCGGTTCTGGAGCAGGCGTCCGAGGACAATCCGGACGTGGCCCACGTGTTCCTTCTCTGACCCAGAAAACACCAGGATGTCGTCCAGGTACACATGGACAAAGAGGCCCAGGAGGTCATGGAGCACAGAGTTGATGAGGGCCTGGAAGACCGCTGGAGCATTAGTGAGTCCAAACGGCATCACCAGGTACTCGTAGTGCCCATTTGGGGTGTTAAAGGCAGTCTTCCATTCGTCGCCCTCCCGTATGCGCACTTGGTTGTAGGCGCTCCGCAGATCCAGTTTTGTAAACCAGGAGGCCCCCTGGAGTCTCTCAAATCCAGTGTCCATGAGGGGAAGGGGATACCGGTTCTTTATGGTAATCCGGTTAAGCCCCCTGTAGTCCACGCACGGACGGAGGTCACCCCCTTTCTTGCCCACGAAGAAAAACCCTGCGCCAGCAGGTGAGGTGGAAGGGCGGATAAATCCGGCTGCCAGAGCCTCCTCGACGTAGGTCTCCATCGCCCGGTGTTCCGGAGCTGACAGAGCGAAGGTCCGCCCCCTGGGTGGCATGGTGCCAGGGAGGAGGTTGATGGCACAGTCCAGATCGCGATGAGGGGGAAGAACACAGCTACCGGCCTTGCTAAACACCGCCCCGAGGTCATGATAGTGGCCTGGCACCATGGACAAGTCAGCCTCAGGACCAAGCACTGGTGGGTCAGCGGCAACAGGATCCAGAAGGCAGGAGGTCCGACACCGCTCCCCCCAGTTCAGTAGGGTACCGGTGGACCAGCAGATACGGGGGTCGTGCTAGGCCAGCCATGGATAGCCAAGGACAATGGGAAGGCCGGGGGAGTGGATCACGTGAAATTGGATTACCTCCCGGTGTCTTTGAGCCGCACACAGCTCTACGGGCCCAGTGATGTGCTCCACGGACCCGGTGCCCAGAGCCCGACCATCCAGAGCCACCACCGGCAGGGGCCGGTCCAAACGCCATAGGGGCACATTGTGCTGCTTGGCCCAGGTCTCATCGATGAAACTGACAGCCGCTCCTGAGTCGACAAAGGCGTCGACGGGAACCCGCCTGCCATCCCAAGACACAGAAACAGAGAGCAGAAGACGTGACGGAACAGAAGTTGAGAGGACGCATGTACTCACCAGTTTCCTCCCTATAACTGGTGAGCCCTGGCGTTTCCCGGCTGTCGGGAACAGCGGTCCCGGAAGTGGTCCGAGGCACCGCAGTAGAGGCAACGTCGCTCCCTCATGCGGCGATCCCTCTCCTCCACAGACAGCCTGGAACGGCCCACCTCCATGGGCTCAGTCGCTGGGGAGGCGGACCACTCCTGAGGCAGCGATCCGCCACGCGCATCCCCCTGAGTAGTGGGGGGCTCTCGAACAGCAGCGAGCTGGCGTTGCCGACGTCGTTCCTGGAGCCGCTTGTCAATCCGCAGAGACACCGTGATGAGCGCCTCAAGGTCCGTGATGTCCTCCCGAGCAGCCAGCTCGTCCTGTATCCTCTCGCTGAGGCCGCGGCGGAAGGAAGTAATCAAAGCAGCTGCATTCCACTCGCTCTCCACTGCGAGAGAACGGAAATCAACCACGTAATCTGCCACACTACGCAATCCCTGGCGGAGTTGGAGCAAACGAGTGGCTGCCTCGTCGCTGCTGCATTGGTGGTCGAAGGTGCGACGGAAATCTGCCATGAACAGCGCACAATCACGGAGAGCTGACGGCTGGTGCTCCGCCACCGCGGTAGCCCAGGCTAACGCTCTGCCAGTGAGCAGGGCCATGACATACGCCACCCGTGTCGACTCCCTCTGGAACGCCTCGGGCTGACAGCGAAAGACGTTGGAGCACTGTAGTAAAAAGCTCCGGCAGCCTCCAGGGCGGCCGTCGTACCTCTCCGGGGCAGGAAGGCTCACCTCCCGGACAGGCGACGCCACGGCTTGAGACGACGAGGAGTCCGAAGGATCCCACCCCGAAGCTGCAGCGGCCGGAATCGCCGCCTGCATGGCAGTGTGGAGCGCGGCCTGGGAAGCCGCTAGCTGCTCCATGGCCTGGGCAAGCGCCTGGACCTGGCCGCCCAGAGTCAGCAGCTCCTCCCGTTGCTGCCCGATGATGACTCCCTGGAGCTGTACAGCGTTATGTACGGTCGCTAAGTCCGCTGGATCAGGTGATGGTTCCGACATTCTGTTATGATCTCTATCAGTGAAGATCCAAATGCAGACACTCAAATAAACATTCGAAGCCAGAGACGTGTAGTTGAGCTTTTGCTTTACTTAAAGAAACAGGCTTACAAGGCACGGCCATACGGCACAGCAAAACGTAATGTCGGAACATGAACTGAACAGGGAGAGGGACTTAAATAGGAACCAAACACAGAAAGATAATAGAGCCCAGGTGAAAACCATCAACAAATGAGTAGGGCATGACTACACAGCTTGGCTGCACGATGGCTTCCTAGGTGCTGTCCTAGGTGCCTGGCCGCCGCGCCCTCTGGTGGTGGCAGGGGCACCAGGACCCTGACAGACTGATCAATTTAAGGAGGCTTTGTGGTCCAACTTTGTAGCATGTTTTACGATTACATGTGGAAATGTATTGCTCTTAAAGGGTCATTCTCTTATTTATATTTTGAAATGTAGCTTGTGTGGTACTGCTATATTTCTTACGAGTTGCTTCCTCATAACAGTCTACCAGGGTTTTATTTTTCTGATCTATTATCTCAGGATGAAACAACATATCAGGAAACAGTTATGAGGTTATGACACAACAAAGATGAGCTACTTATGCCTTAAAAAATGCAAAAAAGTTGAGTGCTATAAATCAGGGAGAGACAGGCGTTGAATTGATATTAAAGACTAACATCCATGTCTATACAGTGGGTGCAATCCTTGTCATGGTCTGTGCTCTACCGCTTCTAAGTCACTCCATTAAAGGAACAGCCTAGTCCATACCGGTAAATATTTGAGAAATTAGGTTTAAAATAGATTTTCTAACACTGTACTTAGTAAGATTTGAAGGAAAACAATTCTACTTGATAAAAAAAAATTAAATAATAAACGATGCTAATAAAGTCATAACCATTGACAGTATATTAGTGGACACATACAACGTGACGTCACCCATTGGTTGGTGGACTCTCGTTTTGAAGCCTTGAGTTTAGCATTTTGGCCATCGACATCTTGGTTGCAACGCGCGTCGCCATCGTGGGCTTTTGAAACCAGAAGTGACGACAAGTTAACGTTAAACTGTGTGTAACGTTAAGTTAACCACTTATGGTAAAAAAAACATTGTGTTTTTTAAATTGGTTTTGTAAATATATCGCTACGTTAACATAACCTTATTTAATGAGTTTTAAACAGTGACAGCGAAATGGAAAATGGGGTGTCGATCACAAGTTAACCACGCCCTAAAGCATACCTTGCTTTATCGTCTATTTTACTCTAAATGGGACCATCATTTACAAAATGAACATCATGCAGTATCGAAAAAGACTTGAAACCAGCGACTGAGACCATAAACTCGCGAGGAAAATGTTTACTAGTGTAATAAAGTAAGTGAGAAGTAGGGTCATTTTCTCTTAGACTTTCATACAATCGCAATACTTTTTGCAGCCAGTGGAGTCGCCCTCTGCTGGCTATTAGAAAGAATGCAGGTTTAAGGCACTTCCGCATAGGCTTTTCAGAGCCGGAACTTCACCCTTGGATCTAACCCTTTTGTGAGTATCAATAGCAAAGAAATGTCATCACAGTGAGTAATGGGTATGAAATTCCTTCTCAATAACCATTTGGAGAAATCGAAATACGGGAGAAAAGGTTCTTCCTTCACCAATGAATAAGATTCGAAGCTGTAAATGATGCCTTTTTTACCCTTATTAAGAGCTTTAAGGAAGCTAATCTCACCAACAACCTTAAAACATATTGTTTCGACTGAACTTTTGGGTTGTGTATTTTAGATTATTTATGTTGAATGCCTCTTAGAGCTGTGATACTGTTAAAACCATTAAATTCATACTTTTAAATGTTACCTCATTACGTACAAACAATTCATATGTTTGTTATATAAATCAACATGCAGTTTTCATTTCTTCTCCCAATGGTGTTCTCCTGACCATACTGGGTCCCCTGGACTACAAAGCCCACATTATTGACATGCTGGGCCTTTCTCGGTTAAATAACACAAGCCACATCATCATCTCGGTTGTAAATAGCATAGGTGGTGATATATGTGTCCCCACTCGCTTCAGCGGTGGGGGACCATTACCTTCCAAGGAACCATATTTCACCTCTCCCTTGGGCTGAGGAAATGCAGAGCACATGGGCAGTGCAGCATCCCTAAGTGAGGGCTGCTTTATGTTCTCATTAAGTCATTTAAATCCAGAGCCAGTTCAGCTCTAAGGTTTTATATCAGCTCCCTCTTAGACAATCACCAGCCAATAGGACTATCGAGGGAGGAATCTGATTGGAACGGTGCTGAAATTGAAACGATTATGTGTTGGGAGTTCATTACCCCTCCTTGTTACATATTCTGTAGCCATAATAACTTCATCTCGGCTTTGGCTGTAGTTGTAATGAAATAGTGCTGAGTAAGGGCAACATGGTGTGTTCTACAGTGGGATCTTGCTTATTTATACTTTGGGAATAGTGGTTGTTTGCAAGACTTAATGTTTGTACTGTAAATACCAGTACAAAAATAGCACTCTATAGCAATAATATTTTTGGAAAAAAAATGTGCACAATATATTTTCTGCACAACTTTGCAACAATGAAGAACAGATTTTGACCTTCAAGTGTGAAATGTGTGGTGTGCCTATGAAAATATTATGCCATCTTTAATGTAGACAACCTAGCAGATGGTGTAATGGCACCGAAATACAAGGAAGGAAACACCTAAATTAAAACTGAATGCCATTTTGTTGTTTTTATTTATTTTATCCCGATAAGTTATACACGTTTTACCAAAGTTAATTAATCCAACCACATTGTACGTATCTCAATCACAAGGGTTGAGCAGTCAGAGGTCCACTCATCCAACACACAGACAGGGTCTCTCACCCCGGAGACAGGCCCATTAGTAGGGCACCAGGGGGGAGCAGCTTTATGTGTGTTTGTGTGCTTGGGAGTGTGTGTGTGTGTGTGTGTGTGTGTGCGCGTGCGTGCGTGCGTGCGTGTGTGTGTGTTGCTGACAGACAGATGGCATATGAGTGTGTCAGGGCAGGGCTATCTTGGCAGGGGAGAGGTGGGAATGTGTGTGTGTGGGTGGGGATGCGGTGTCAAGGATTGGCAAGATTGGCGTCTCCGAGGGATTAGACCTTATTGTGATGAAGACCCTCAATCACCTGCCACACAGAGAGCTTTCACTGCATTTAAGTTTAGTTTCCATTTTGTACGACAAATCAAACACGTCCACACGCTTTAACAACTTGTATTTTTAAAACCAATACGGGAGAAAGTTTCATTACTCTTCACAATATGTAAGATTTGACATTCTTACATTTCCGTTGACCTTGGTCTCAAACAAACTCGTGAACAAACAACCAATTTGGCAGCAGGTTAGGATTGATAAAGCAGAATTATTGAGGCGCTGCAATTATATTGTGTGTGAAATCATGTTACAGCTCCGTTCTATCTTTGGTCAATTACTTTGACAGCCTTGAGAAACAAGCTCCTGTGACTATACAGACAGATACTATTGCTGGTCATGGGAAATCCTTGCAAGGTGTCACCCGTTAAAAAAGGCACGATATGTGCCCAAACATGTTTCATCAAAACATCACACTTGATCTTGAGCAAGTACCTTCACTGAGTAACCCCAAGAAACTCCAAAGATGCTTGAGGGGCAATGTTCCCATGAAAGTAATGAAAGGAAATTGCAAGGTTGAACAAAAGCCAATCTACTGTATGCTTTATGTGTCACAGCCTTGCCATGCAGAACAAGGGCATGTAAAAATGTAACTACTGTAGTTTTACACATTTGACTTGCAGAACTAAGCCATGTGTGCTGACTTGTGAGAACCATTCATCACTTTACAGAAATGATACAACATGCATCATATTACTAGAATGCACCTCCCTTCTATTAAAGCAAAAAAATCAATGGATTTTTGAATCCTATTGCAAGGTTGTATCATGTTCACCAGTTGTAAAAGTAAGCAAAAAGTGTGTTTGTAAATGTTTTCTCTGTAAACGAGTCCTTGTGTGTCTGAGAGTGTGAATGTGGGTTTGTGTGTGTCTGTGTGTGTGTTAATGTGTGTCTGTGAGTGTGTGTCCTCACTCATTATGTATGTGTGTCTGTGTGTGTATGACTGCATTTGGAAGCCAGGGACACTTTGGGGCTGAGTGTGTGTCCAGACATGGTGGCTCCGGAGTACAGGCTCCCTCCATGGATCAGAAATATCCTGTTTATTAATACTGCTCGCGTATTGAAGCTAGACTAGAACTGGGAATGTTGATACTATTTTCATGTGTCAGCCATCTGGTTGGCATGAGTACTTTGAGTGTGTGTATGTGTAATGTCTAAGTGAGAAAGTAAACAAACACAGCCTGTACAGCATTGCAGATCTAAGCCTGCAAAACATAGTTGAAAGGTCAAATACGCTGCATTAAATAATCTTGTTTCTCTCTTCTATTTTTCAGTTCTTTACCTCTTTCTTTTTCTGTCACCTCCTTTTCACTGTGCTATGTGCCAGGTGGCACAGGTCCCGCAGCCTTTTCACCAAATGTATGACGGCATGCCGTTAAGACTGGCTGTTCTTTGTAAAGCTAAGGTGGTCAACACAGTGGCAACACACAAGACGTACATACAAAACGCACATCCAAATGCCCCAACTCTCTTTGTTCAGTTAACATGGAGGTATCTAATTAAATAGGACACAAATCTGACAAAATCGGTTGAAATCAGAACGCTGTATTTAAGTTAACCAGACAAAAATGAACCTAATCACATAGCTCATTGTCCCCTAATTGGACGACATCTATTCATCAACCATCGACAATTGTCAATTGAAAACAGCCACTTATTTCTGCTCTCCTTTAGTAACATAGTAGCAGGTGGTAGGGTAGAGAGAGGGAGAGAGAGATCTGCAGCTCACTGCCGCTCAACAGATACCCCCTGGGTTATCAGCATTCAATTTCTCTTACCCTAAAATAATCATATTTTGTCACCCGCATAGATCGGCACTGTGCCTCTCCCCCCGTTCTCCCAGTGAGTCTATGTTGATTTAAACCACCAGCTAAACTCATTATTGTGCTAAGGAACAAGCAGGTGTGTCTTTAGGGAGGTTTAATTTGGCCAAGAGTGAAACTGAAACGTACAGAAATTGTATCAGTGTACATCCGTTTAGTATTTAGTAACTATGATCAAATAATTGTTAGTTATGCATAAAATCTAAATGAATACAAACTAACTCTGGCGCTAGCAAACGATAAACGCTATAGATCTACATGCTTCCTTACTTAAAGTATGGAAATGAATCAGTATCATCCGCATAATGTAAAATATATTCCAATATGATAATAAATTATACAAACTTACTGATGCCATCGAAAGGGGAAAATAAACAAAAGGGTGTCAATAGACTGTAGACCTCCACTAAGAAGTAACAACAGGAACGGGAAAGAACAAGAATTTCCTGCCTAAACTTATTTTACAGTGTAGCTAGCTATATCTCCAGTGCAATAACTCAAATGGCCACTAGGTATTTGTAAAATGTTCCATCACACAGCCCGCCAGGCTTCTTTCACGATGCCAGTTTCCTTTTACAAAAAGTTTGGAGAAAGTCTTTGATGTCTGATGACGGGTTACTTTCACTTCTACTTTCCGGGAACCCTCCATCTCTGCTTGGAAGAACCTTTAGGATGATTCCAATTGGCTACTTGCTTCTTCTTCTACTTGCCTGATCATCCTTCATCAGTACAATGTCCTCTTCCGTAATATGTGGCCTTTTGTTTTGCTATTTCTGTCAACTCTGCAATGTATCAAGGTACTCCCCGCCCATTGGCCAAGATTGTATCTGCGAGGACTTGAACTCTCTTCCTCTACTGCTGAAACAGGTCAGACATTGTGAAGTCTCTAGGGTGAGTCGGAAGAGGGGCACCAATCTTCTGTAATAGAAGTGTAGCAGGGATCAGGAAGAGGGTAACCTCTGGGTCAGAGGAGACTTGTATCAAATCCTTCCATTGAGGATGGAAGTGACTTCTGCAATAAGTGTGACCAAAACCTTGCGAACGAGTTTTGAATGTCCAACTTGAATGAGCGTGGAGTCGAGGATGCGGCGGATTATCCCTATCATGCGCTCCCCAACGGCAGCTGAATGTGATGAGTAGCCCAGATGCATTTGTCGATGAGCTAGTTCAGTTGGGTCACCACCACATGGAGGATCCAACTTCAGCTTCTTAGACGCACCAATGAAGTTTGTCCCCCAGTCTGATCGCAGCTGCTTTACAGGTCCTCCGAAAGAGAAGAATCTGCGGAGAGCATTGATGAAACTAGGAGCGCTTATAGATTATATGGCTGCGATGCGGGTGGCTCTTGTAGACATGCAAGTGAATAACAGTGCCCATCTCTCGCTATTTGCTTGACCACCTCTCGTGCGACGTGACATCCCATGGACCAAAGACATCAAGACCAACGTAGGAGAAGGGGGATTCTGTTTGCAGACGCTCAGGAGGTAAGGGCCATTTGTCGATGTTCAATTCTTCCTCTTAGCTCCCGACAGGTAACACAATTGTGGATGAGGCTGCTGGTGCATCTCTTGGCTCCCACTATCCAAAAGCTGCTTGCGCTGATGGCTCCTTCCGGGAGATGTCTCCCTCCCGCATAAGCAGGAAAGCGATGGGATGCTTGCCAGGGATTGGAGGAGGATGTGTTTCATCATTCAGCAAACTTGATTGGCTGATGTGTCATCCTATTCTGAGGAGACCTTCTTCAGCAAGGATGGGATTAATCTGGTTGTAGAAATACCCCAACACCACCTTACTGTTGGTGAAAAAGAGGACTGCATCTTGTTTAAGGTCTATCTCAGCCTGGATGCTCTCAGATGACCAGCAATGCTGCGCTCTAATATCATGATCAGATGACCAAAATCTAAAGGCCTGCCATCATTTTGACAGATTAGAACACAGAGGGTGATCTACCGTAACTTTAAGTAATTCACACCCATGTCCAGTTGGTGGTGAGTGTGCATATTAATAAGCTATTGTCTAGTCTTGTCTTTGATCTCACATGCATAACCTCATTGTCTAGCTGGTTTTAGCCATCGCATTGGTAGGCTATATCATCACATACTATTGCAAAATGTCAAGGCACGTGAGTGTCCGACAGTTCCTTAAATAATATATATAATTTTTATGATTCGTTGATAAACCAGGTGAAAAAAGAGGGATTGATGCGGTGGAGGATGAAGGACAAGCAAGGGCAAGTAAACATGCTAGCTAACCAAATCTAATCATGCAGGGGAAGTTCTTCTAAGTGTTGGCTGTGTTAAGTAGAAATGCTCAACTATATCTCAGGAAAGAGCCAAATGACTCAAGTTCTGCGACCAAATATAGAAAAAAATACTGGTACACAAGCTAGCATATATATAAGGCTTTGTTAGCTTCCTATGAGAGCTAGCGTCACTAGCCGTGAGTCATGTCACAACCTCGTTGCATGTCCCACACTTGTTACAAAATGGGTCGCATCGGTTTGTCCCCAAAAATTCAATGCTATTCAATATGTCTTATTGGCATAAAACATTTTTTTAATAAAATGACTGGTAATAATAGATTATGACCTCTGGTCTACACTTCTTCCACCGTAACTCGCTCTATCTCCAGAGAAATAACTAAAATGACCCATTGGTGGGTGTAAAACAACCTAAAGCTCCATCCCAAGCACATCCATTGTTTTTGCGTCTAACTTCAGATGACTAAGTTATTCATATATGAATACTGTGCATCTAACAAAGATATACTTGCTTTGAATTCAGTTTTTTTTTTTGCACAGCCATTAGAAGAAATGGGGGTGGTTGGGCTGACAGGGGTAAAACAAATAGTTTTAGAAATCTAAGAAGGTTACAAAAAGATGAATTATGTACCATAATGATCCTCCAAGTGACAAAGCCGCTAAACTACTAACTGAGGATCTTTCACCAATGAGTGGTAAGGTTGATGTACATTTACCTACAAAAAGTAATTTACCTACAACATCCTCATGCATGGCATAATGCAACATCATGGTCTTCTCTTTATGGTTATGTAGCTTGGAGTTATTTTTATTTGACATAATTGAGCTGGGTCCCATCATAACTTTTTAAACCTACATGTTTTCTTCTTTAAGAAAATGCGAAACTGTATTAATGTTCAAGTCCACTGATGCCATATTGTGGCCGACCGAAAGTCTTTCCCCATATATAATGCCGCTGCTGTGCTGGCAGGAGGTTTTAATTTCGTTGAAGTCCAGGCAGATTACAAGCACCTCAGCGCTGCTGTCATGGAGAGCGTGGCCCGGGCAGGAAGTGAGCGGCGAGAGCCACACATTGATAAGGACAGCTGCTCTAGGGAGATTTCCCTGGAGAAGACAGGGAAACAGGGCCGCCAAAGCATGGCGGCTGTCAGGTAAGATGGCTGGGGCCACCTCCATCACTGCGCAGCAGACGGAATTCAAGTCCCCTCTTATTATCTGATAGACAGCTTACACACCAGGAGACCATCAATTTTTGTTGGCAGAATCAAAGAGCTTAAGGGTGGTATTCTGATTGGATTCACTGGCCCGGACACAAAAAGATCAACAAGTAGATTGATAAAAAAGAAGTATGTCGTTTTTCCAGACTCACTATAGAAATGTTAAAAGTTGCCACTTCAGAGTAGAGTTTTCCTCTGAACTTCAAAAAGAGATTGGAAACAAAAGGCCTTGATGCTAAAGAGCTTTAGGAAAACAAACATCATTTGATTTGTTCAACTTCACACGCAGACCTCAATGGGGTCCCTAAATACGCTTCTCGTAGAGCATTTTTGCAATACAACAAAGGCTGTATAAGGGCATGTTTATGAAATGGAAGTCACATTATAAGCAAGTCCCTGTAGCACCTCTACTGGATTCGACCGTTTATGTTAACGCTCAGTTCCATCTACTCTTTTGTTTACCTGACACAAAGAACTTAAAAAAGAATGGTATTTCCATGGCAGGGGAAAAAGCGGTACGCATTAACCATGAAAATATTCCTTTTCATTGTGTAAAGTACCCTGCAGCATGGGCCCTTACTGGAGAGAACAGAACGTCTGCTCTCTTTTCTCCAGGCATCCCACAGGGTTTCCTAGGCAGAGGTGCTGGGAAAATACACTTTGATGAACTAATACATGGTTCCCTACTGCCTACATTTGCCAAGGCAACTTGAAAGTGACATTGAAGCTTTGTGTGTGTGTGTGTGTGTGTGTGTGTGTGTGTGTGTGTGTGTGTGGATGCGTTAGAAGTTGGAGAGCTTAATGAAGTGATATTCAGTTGGTATTCAATTTGTGGGGCAACGTGGGGGTTATTTTACAATCTCTATATATGGATAGATATGTTGATGTATTTTGCTGCTTGAACTGTCTGTTGATATATTGCAATATTGTTAATTACTCAAATCAGACAATATATTTGCCACCTCAAATCAACTAAAAGCAACCTATTTGTTTTTAGGTATTGCCATTAAATAAATGTTGATTTCAAAGTATAATGACTTGGATTGGAGAATGACACATTGTTTATTGGGGATTTAATTTCATCAATTCATTTTTGCTGGCATTGAAACTCACAGGAAATTGAGTTGGAAACGTAAGCATTGTTTTCCGTGCAGCTCTCAAACAGGAAAATATTTTTGGGTTGCACTGTAGCTAGCCCAGCCAATGTCAAGGGAGAAAAAAAGAAACAGAGTCACGGTAAAAAGTTGGTTAGCCTAATTCCGCAGAAGCTAGATGATTGGTGGCTCTAGTGTTATTTTCTTTGCTTGGCAAATCCAAGACAGAGAGTAGCATACAATAGCTGTCAAAGTATTTTATGTGGGCTGCGCTCCTGTGGCTGCGCTTCCAGTTTTTTAAGGATAACAATTGACTCTGTAGCCTTAAAGATGGTACAGAAACCCCATTAACAGTGGTTTGCTGGCGTTGATGAGTTGTTAGTTAGAGCCAACGATGATGAGATGTCCAGGAGAAAGTTAGCCCAGAAGTGTATCAATGAACATGAGTGCACTGAAACAATATAGCGTCTGTCAAACGAAAAAGCGGAAAACAGAGAGCATGTATGCATCTGGGTGGTGTGCGTTCACATATACAAAAGCTAAGCATGTGATTCTATATCAAAATGATATACAATATGTATTGCGTTTACAGTTTCACAAAGTTTTGCAAAGTTGCATAACAATTGATTGAGTTGAATAACTTGGGTTGTGTTCTATGACCTCATATTTTTCCCTTTTACACAATAAAACAATGAAACCTGAAATATGAGTTTATAACTATATCTGTGTTTATAACTTAAAAATATTGTGTGCGTGTGCTTTGGGGCCAACTTCTATATGGACCAATCAGTTATGGCTTTGAGCTAGCAATAAGCATGAAACACATGAAGATATTGCTGAATGGGTCGATCACAAGTTAAGGGTGAACTGTTGATTAAATGTCAATAACACAAGGGGTCATTAAAGTCACCACCAAAAATTCACATTGCAGACAAATCCCCATAGACAAACTTTCATTGTCATATGTAATGCACTGTAGATACAATGGTGTCTTCATGCTCTACTATCCAACCAGCCTGAAAAGCATGTGGCAGGAAATAACGTGCAGGTATTTACTAGTCAGAGTGTCTTTTAATCACAGATTTCAATAGCCAATGCTGGGCCAAGGTTGACTTATTGCCAGGAGAAAGCGGCAGGCCTTTTTATATTCGCTTTCTAGCATTGGTGCCATACATCATTTTGCTCCTGCCGGTGAGTGGGTTGTGAACTGATTGCCCACCTATAAACAATTGTGATTAGCATTCATCGGTGGTATGTTAAGCACAAACACTTTGCCTCACCCGTTACTTCACGTGTGTACATCACATTCATGCTAATGCTGTCAATCAAAGTCAATGCCAGCAAAATTCTAAATCACAATTGTGGTAGCCAAGTACATATTGGTATCGAAGGAGTAGTACATCTACCAATAAGAAATCCTTACACAACCCTACATCTTAGTAATTGTGTAGCAAATAAGTGAAACATATTTTATTATAATTTCCCCACAGGCACTCTCTCTACTGAATAAGTATTATTTTTGTTAAAGTATTATTATAATGTTTATATTGCTATTTGTTACACATTTAACCTTGTCTGTCTGGAGATGAAGATTACACTCAATTGGTCTTCGCTCAGACATTTGTACGCAAATGTATGCGTTTATCCAGGTTGGAATATTACTGTACATGCATGTAAGTGAGAGACTATTCCGGGCCTCTTCACCATGTGACACTGATCTGGGACATTTCATAGAGGGCAGGCCAGAGAAGGGAGACATTAATGGGTACTGTAATTGCCAGCCAGGCTAAACTCGAAAGATGAGCAAAAAGAGATAAAATCAGAAAATGGTAAAGTGCTGTAATAGATACCCTGAAAGGCTGTTTTTGAATTTCCTTTGACATGTTCAACAAATTAAATACAGCAAAAGGCTTAGTGGAGCCATAATTCTGATGGCGTAGAGAAAACTGTCACTTCTATACACTGGTAAATTATGCTTATGAGAATTACCAGCCCACTAGCCAAGCCAAGATGGCCGTTGCCCTTGTTTATATTGTTTGCCAGCAATCAGTCGCATATGGCTCTGGCATGGTCTATTGGGGACTTGAAAGTGAACGTTTCTGTGATGATAGCAGGATCATAAGATAATGTTGATTTTATTTTCCTTCTGAATTGGCATGTACAAGGAGGTTTCTAGGGGCCTAACCTTTCCTGATCCCAGACACTCCTGCATGCATGCATCTTCTCAAAATAACCCATGGCACCAATATCTAAATTGTCTATCAAGGTGCCTCTTAACATATTACAAAATAAACAGGATACGGTGTTCAAATGTCCATTATGACTTCAATCCACGATGAGCACTCTAAAAACCCAAACCAATATTTAGAAAGGATTTGGAGCAGAGAGCAGATATGTCACTGGGGTTTTCAAGTGGGTACCTTCCATCCTGGAGGTTCGGTTAAATTGAGCCTACAACACCTTGAGAAGGCTTAACAGTACGCAATGACGTCTCAGAGCCACCCCCCTCTATATCCGTTCTCGGCACGGCCAGATAATCAAAATGAAGTGATCAATAATCAATACCCTGTGTACACCTCCAACTGCTAGCTCGATAAATGGGACGTCGGGACTGTTGAAAGATTCATCTGGCAATGTAAACCTAGCTTCATGACATGCATACCTGCATGCATACAAATACCATATACCCACTTCCAACTGCTGGCTTGAAACCTTGAACACTCAGACAGTTGAAAGATCAATCTGTCAAGATCAAGTGTAAAAAAAAGCGCCCTTCTCTATTCCTGCAGGCTTGGTAAAATCACGCTGAGTGGGAAAGCTTACCTTTATATAAATCATACAGCTTAATGAATTAAGAGACTGCTCCCTAACAGCCTATCCCGAATGATGAAAGTCATGACGACATCATTGATCAACATGTGTGTGCGATCCTGAATAACAACTGCAATTTCATGGACAGATTGTTCAGACACTCATATCTCAATAAAGGCACTGTAACTTTAAGAAGATTGGTGCCCCAAATCTAGTTAATTGAAATGGGCTTTCAAATTTCATCTCTCCTTCATGCACATCAAAGAGGAACAGCTTCAAAGTATTATGATTCCTGTCCAATGACCACCATCTTTGGGGAAACTCCAAGCCTCAGGTCATATCAACATATTTATCTTTGAACTGTCAATTATTATGTCCTAACTTATTATTTATGACACCATTACATTGTATCCAGAAATAGCAAATTATTAAAGAAAATATTACGGAATTGAAGCTGCATTCCATCAACCCTCTAAATAGAAATGTAATGTTGACCTTTTCAAATATATTAAAACTGTCAAGATTTTAATGTTGTAAGCATGTAAAGCATGGCCTTTATTACATTGTACCTCAAAGATCTACACACTCAATCTATTTTAAACACCTTCATTTTTGATAAACACGGATTTGCAAATGAATGCCGTACAACCAGCTGCAGGCGATTGCTACGAAAAGACATGGGACCAAGTCAACCTTTCTCGGTTGTCTAGTAAGTTTTGAATCCTATGGTTCAAGTCTAAAGTGAATCCCAAGTCAAATACTTTTTGCCAAGCCAAGTCAGGGTGAGTCAAATGCAAGGTAGTCACATAATCAATCAAAACGTTCTTGATCATATACAAAGAGTGTACTACAATTATTGTATCTGCAAAACAGGAACTACGGTGTCCATTGGCAACTACGTGGCTGACCCCCCACTGGTCAATTTTGGGGCCTTCTCTATTCCGCCTCTACATGCGCCTGTTATGCCAAATTATGCAAAAATAACAAGAACACCTACCCCAGCTATGCAGACAACACCCAAAATATACAAATAAATTACTGTTCTGCTATAGGTTCACTTTGCCAGTGCGTTGAGCAAATCTGACCGGATGTGCCAGAATCTCCTTCCGCTAAATAAAGAGCTAATTATCGGTGGTGCTAAAGAAGGAAGGCTGACACCTTGAGCCCATGTCTCTGAAAAACTAAGGACCAAGCTAAAAATCTTGGTTTCATCATTGAATTCGAATTGAGAATTGATTTTAAAACACTGTTGCTTACGCGCAACTTAATACATAATTTGGTGTGAAAATACATTATTGGCATTCTAATGCAACATGAACCTTCAAAACTCCTCAATTGATTTGGAACACAGGCCTCTTAACTGTTCACAGAGTTAAAACGAATAAAGGTGAAGCAGTGGGAACCAAAGATGATCGGAGACTCATGCCAAGCCTGACTACTTTTAAATCCAGATTAAAAACATATCTGTTCTCGATTTCTCTAAGATGAATTGTGTCTTCTCAGTCATTTTAATTTATCTTATTATATTTGTATTATGTTATTCATTGCTTTATATGCTGTTATTTGTCTTATGTAAAGCACGTTGAATTGCCTATCTGTATGAAATGTGATATACAAAGACATTTTGCTTGACTTTAAAACTGCCATACAAATGTGCTATGTGACTTTTGTCAATGCAATTGAGATTTAAGATACAGTTACAACAGCTCCTTCGACATGTATGAATGGGCTGTTAACATTTATTTTCCAATGTCATTACGTGATGCCATCATGGCCTGGAGACCTTCCATTCACAGTGAATGGGAGACTGGCTATATGGACCCTCAGTGTTTGTTCAAATCATTTAAAAATGTTTCTATGGTATGTGACACTGGCATGTTACATTTCATAGATCTTTTCATCTTCAGGGAGCAGCACAAAGGTTTTGTTCTGAAGTGTCCTTGGTACAACACTGCACCACGGGTAAATGCGAAACACCAAATGCAAAACTACACAGGAACAGCCTCACATGCAGTCCTAACAGCTCTCTGTTTGCATGGTAGTTGATCACAAGCGACGAGGTATCTAACCCCCAGATCAAAGGCCCACTAATGCCTCCCCCTGATTGGAGCTGTAGTTCTAATTTGGGATTGGCCCCCAGAGAGCCGCCATGATGCATCACCAATGAAGAGGCTCCTAAAACAGCTTCCATGCATCTATTAAATGTACAACTCATATTCTGAACCACATGACCAAATGAGACCAAAGAATTTTCCCTGCTAGGAATTTGTTGTAGTTTCTTATTAGAAAAAGAAAAAAATGTTCACTACATGCAAATATGATTACGATCCCGAGTAAGCATCTTGTCGGGGACCGTGCAGGATGTGAAGGCCCCCTTGCAATTCCGCTTAAATTAGATTTCACTCTTGACTTAATCTCTTTATTGGAGGGGAGAGTTTTTCCGAGGAGGTAGTGCATGATGTGGCCTAATCCCTATCCCTGCATGGGAGCAGGCAAAGCTTTGATCAGGCCCTGTTTGATGAGCGATATCGACAGACCTCATCTGACACTGTGGATGGCCTGTGCTGAGCCCCACAGATTCGACCTGTTGAAGCTGACAAGATTAAAAGGAAAGAAGATGGAAGTGTGGAACATTGGGTAAAGTGGATAGAGAAAGAAAAAAAAAACTGCACTAAAACAGAAGCCGTTTGGGGCCAACTTTTTTTTTTACATGCATACACACACATCCAAAAGCAGATTGATTTTGCAAATGCACCCTGGATGTACACACACACACAAACAGAAACACTCATACACTCACGTGTGTGCACTAACCTTAAACGTATTGACACAATGCACAAGGTTAATAATGATTTCAGAAATGACTTTATGGGAGGTTAAAAAGGGGTGACACCAAATCATAATCTGCTGGAGGGTAAGGAGAGGTGACTGGATGGCATTTAGAACTAATAATCTGCTAATGATGTTATATTTTTATAGAGTAGCCCCACACCACTGTGGGAAGGCCTTCTCCCTCTTACTCTCCCCTTAAACTTTTTCTCCCCCTTAAACAAATCAAAAAAATATTACCTGGCACAAATCGCAGCATAATCTTTTTTCACAGTGATAGTTTACACAGTATTTCATCCAATAAAGCAATTGTGTTAATTAAATTAATTTATGCCACATATCCCCATAATCCACTGTATTGTTACCCAAAGCACAAGCAAATGTTATGGGCGAAGCTAATATACTCACAAACACCAGAGATCAAGTGACATAACTTGAAATGGGAATTCAACTCACAGGCATGTTGTGTTGGGCATGGAACACACACTCTCAAAAGTCTTATAGAGGGAAGCCTTCTGCCGGGAAAACAACACACCTCTGCCTCGTGAAGATGAATGCCAATGGGCCTCAAAGCGTTATTTTCCCCAATTTGCTTGTGTTTGAACTGATTGTTGCCCTCTGAATGCCAAACCCTTGGCACCCGTCCCACATTATTCATGGCATGCTGGTCCCAACTGGGAGGGTGGAGTGTCCGGGGGGGGGGGGCGATTACAAATTACTAAAATAAATTTCAAAACAAAGTGCACTTGAGCCATGAGTGCCTGGACTCAAAGACTGGGCATTGATTTCTTTGAGCTGGGAGTTGTATTATGGGTTCAATTTAATATCTGAGAGGAGGGAGGGATCAGGATTTTCATAATCTTATGATAAGGAAGGGGATTAAGAAGAAAGAAGGGATTAATTCACTTGATCTGCCAATATGGTGGACAAACAGCTTTTTTTTCTCTCGGAAGGACATTTTATCTCCTATGTACAACTTCAAACCACTACAACCGTATTGTTATTCACCAATACGATGACTTTGACCACAACATGTTTTGATGGATGGCCTCATCCTTGGTCAATTACCCTGTCCCTTCCATGAACAATCCTAACATTTTTAACGCCTGATTTCAAATTAAAGTTAAATATACTGTTTTGCACTCACCCATTTATTACATTGATTATCTAAATAGCGCCTGTTACAATAATTACATAGCACTGTAATTGGAGGTGTAAAGGCGAAACGGCGTGTGCAAGCAAATGGTGCATCAAAGCAGAATTGTAAATGGAGGGCATTGCTGAACACAGTGTATGATGGTACCAGGCCTTTCTCTCTCCAACTTCTTGTTCTTCTTTGCCTAATGCAGAATATTTTTTCAAACCTTAAGAATTTAGTTCAAAAAACGATTTCTCTATTCTGTGCACAACTGTCCGCTCCTATTAAAAATAAAATATGCCATTTAATAATAATCTCCCTTAAGTTCTTTTGATCTTTTCTACATTACAAGCAACCGCAACATCTGTATCCAGTGGCTTCTGCGGATGGCTTCATTGCTTCACTGATATTAACCTTTTGGAACATTTCACAAAGTTCATCATCAACAATAAACAACAATCTGTATAGGCCAAGAAATAAAGGTTTTGTTGAGTCTTTTGTGATTGTGATAATGGGGGCCGATCTCTATCTGCGATAAGAGGAGATGAAAACTATACACTCCCTTAGGCTTGGATTATGTTAAATTTCTCGGAGGATCATTAAAAGCAGCTCCCTCCATCCTCTCCAAGTGGCTGCTGGTGACGCTGCGCACCCCAACCACCCCACACCCCTCCAACCCCCTTGGGTAAATCAAATCAGCCAACACTGCTATTTGCATTTGGAGATCTAAAATTGCATCCATCTTTGGCCTGAAATTCCAGTGCTCTGCTTTGGATCCTGCAATAAAAGCGTTCCTTAAATGTACTGTACAGTATGTTATGTTCCGTCATCAGATTGTATTATGTACACTTCAAGAAAGATGATGAATGTGTGCTTGAAATGAAAAACCATCAACAAGTCTTGTAATATCACATGCCTGCCAATGTTATCTATCTGCCACAGACGTAAAGTACGGTTAAAGGGTTGTCTGCACCTGCCACCAGGACTCAGCCGAGTCGACAGTCTAAGCGCTCCTAATCACCCTCAATGTTTTCACCTGTTGGAGTTATTTCCTATTTAAGCCTGGGTGTTTGTTTCTCCTTTGTTCAATGAACGAATCTATGTTTTATCAGAGGCTTTGATGAGTTGAAGTAAGACTATTTCTCTCTCAATCTCAGTAAGAACTTGCTTTTGTTAACTGCTCACCTGAAGACACCTACCTCGCTGTCATTGAGTCCTTCCTTCTACCGCACTCCTCACACTGTCACTGAATGAACGTTTTACGGTGTATACCATACCAGTGAGATGGTGTAGAAGTTAAAAGTTAGAAGTTCTGGTTTCCTAACGTTGCAGGAGATCTTAGAAACTATAATGCAGCGTGAGCAGTAGTTGGTGGTGTCTTCTGAACTCTCCCATAGATTCATAACACCAAACTCCCACAAACACACATTCACAGAAAAACCTGTCTTATTTACATTTATATTTATGACCTCAGTTTTTCACGTTCTCAAACTGGTGCTATCAACCATTAAATATTAGCAAACATTTAAGGCAAGATTGACTTCAAACAAGACTTAACCAATGCAACCATAGCCCTGAGGGTATCTCTCTTACTGCAAACATACACGCTCGTAGACATAACTGGAGGGGCAGACTAGCGTTGGTGTTGCGCATACTAAAGGACTGTGGGGACCCAAGGGGACGTCCAAGTAAGGGTTGGGATGTATTTCATGCCTTCAGACTTTTCTCACCTTGAATGGAAAAGTGTGTGCGTGCGTGTGTGTTTGTGTGTGAGCGTGTGGACGTGTATTTGTGTGTTTTTTGTGTAAATACCATGCAGAAAGGGAAGGAGAGACTTGGCAAATAACTTGGTTTGAGAGCTGGTACACAAACAATAGATTTTTAATATGTTTATGTCCTTTAGATGAATAGAAGATTCTACCCTATATATTTCGTAAACAAATTGCTCAAGATAATTTTTTTCTTTCTGCCTGACCAGGTATATGCTTAATGTTTTTCCACGGAGTATGTTTTTTTTTAATGATTTGCCTAGAACAGAGAACGAGATGGTATCAGCGTGCAGAGCTAAGCTGTGTCTAATAGGCTCGGGTCTAGACGCCCCATACCAATTATCCACTGTAAATAGAATCCATAATTTGCTTCAAGGCTTTGTTTCTTCAATTATATTCACTCTGCGACTAGATTATGATGATTCTAGAAAATTAACATATGCTTGGGGGGAAAACTAAGGAAAATAATCCGAACAAAGTGGTTTAAACAATGAAATTCAATTCAATCAGGTAAGATAGAATTAAGGATAAAAATGTACATGCATACATACAAACACATTTGTGACAACAAAATGTTGACAACCCTGACATTTTGTCTAGCTCTAAACCAGACATTTAAACTGATGGTTAAAAGACAACAAATCTTAAAAAAAGTTTTTATTTCTGGTTCCAGAAACTGTCCATCCATCCTGTCCTCCATCCATTTACACATATGTACATACATACTATTCAGTAGCTCCTTTTGCACTGCATGCTCTGTTATTTAGAGCTCTGGTCAAAAGGTCTTGTGCCATGGTAAACCACAGTGTTCCTCTGGTTCTTTTGTCTGATCACTTCTCTAGAATCACCCTTCGGAGCCACATGAAACATTTGCTAAGATAACATAAAAAAGTATTTGTGGTCACAGACCCTAAGCCATCATCAAAGTTGTGGCACATCACCAGTGACTAGGAGTCACAACCTAATATCTCAATATAGAGAGGCTTTAATTTTTCATGCATTTATCATCTCTTATTTATGATAACTTGGCGTCCGGCTCATTTTTTGACGCGTCTGTGGAAGAGTCCTTGCTGACAATCACGTCTTCCTAGGTTGCCCTCTCGAGGTGTGCTTCAGCCTTTGACCTTGACGATTGTCAAAGTTAAGAAAGAAACTGCTGAGCTTGTTTAGCTGAGTGAGAGAGAGAGAGAGAGAGAGCACCGTTGTGATTCCACACTCTCTTTTAGGTTGGCTGAGCTCTGTTTTAAAATGGTGGCCCTTGCATACCTGAGAGAGTAGACGGATTAGTGAAGGGTACATAACTTTAATCTGCCCACTGCCCACATTACCTGTCCTAATTTCAATGGCGACACATCCTGTCCACACCATCTGTCTGCAATTGTTTAAGTAGTCACGGATCTCTGACATAAATCTGAAAGCATTTTACTCCAAGCAATTTTATAGGAGACTATTCATTCTATTGTGTTGTTCAGAATCTGCTAATGAAAAACACTAAGTTACTTATCAATCCACTCTATGATATATAGTATCATCTGCATTAATCTCGCACACTGTTGGGATTGCAGTGGTTAGGGCCATCGTAATGCCAACATGGACGCATGATTATACTTAGTCAGAAACCAAAGAAGCTGTGAGGGTTTTTACCATGGTCTTAAGCTGCAGTGTGTGGTCCAGCTAGCATCCCTCTTTCCTTGGTTGCTACACAAATTATCTCGATAGAGGCACTGCTCATCTACCCATTCTGCAGTTGTAACGCACAGAGCGTTTCCATTTTGCTTTCCTCTGCCTTGTCTCTCAGTCTTTCTTTTTGTGTGATCTTCAAATCATACATTTCCGTGATGTGTTTGAGAGAGAGAGAGAGAGAGAGAGAGAGAGAGAGAGAGAGAGAGAGAATGGGGGGAGGGGTCTGGTGAGCAGTAGTGAAGGACTATAGGGGACAAAGGTTCCACAAACACACACAACACACATTTTGCCTCCTCCAATGCTTCATCATGCCTCGGCTAGCTTTTCCACTACAGCACTTGTTGTAATGTGTTGAAATAGGCGCCAAAGCTCAGCCGACACATCCCTTCTCCCTCTGTTTGAGTGTTCCGCTTTGCGTCTCTCACTCGCTTACTGCCAGACACAAAGACACACACACACATGCCTATACACACACAAAGCAGTATCTTCCCTATCTGTTGCTTAGTAAGAACACTCAAGGACACCCACAGCCCAAACCCCAAAGATTTATCTCCATAAATAATTCAGTGAGACTCAGCACGAATGTAAGATCAGGAAACTGCTCTAAATGAATGATGAGAGAAACAGTATTTACAGCATACTTATCATACAGTAATCTTCTTTGGCCACAAGACTATTTCGTTCAGAAGCAGGTCACCTGGAAGTTGCATTTGTCTACCTTCTTGTTGCCAAGATGTAAAGGAGGAAAATCTAATTTGACAGACATGCTTACTAAAGTAAAGGCCGCAGCATGTGAGGTGAGCTACCTCATAAGTCTAGAGCATACCATTTCAATTTAATTTAAAGTAGTGCTGTAACATTTTTAAAGCGACTATATGGAAGGAGGACTTAAAGAAGTCATGTTGGTGGGAAAAATAGTATTGTGAAGTTATGAATGATGTAACTATTTCATTATTCACAATTGTGTCTTTGTAGGCCAACCATCATCTGCTGTTGTGCTAGGAAATTCCACTCACAATGTACCAGATCATGTCAATTGAAATTCTAAACATTCTTGTCCTCTCTGTATACAAAATAATGTATTGATGTTTCAATACTGCACTTAAGAGTACATGGCTTATGTGATTCACGATGGGCCAAGTCTTCACTTGACTGTTAAATATTGCAGAGCTATGAACCGCATCTTAACAACCTTGGTCAAGGGACCGGGTGCAATTGTGGTTAACACATGAGTTAATCTATTGCCCTGGTTATTGGCATGGACAGAGCTGCCAACTGCTCAGGACTGTTAGACAATGGGGAATTTTCCATTGAGTTTCTTCAAGCAAACCCAAGGTCCAACAAAGGAGCCACACATACCCCAGTTCATTTTAACCATTTATCATCCTCAATTCAAGTCAGAGAGAAATGACATAATTTTCCTGTATGGGAAATCATGCACAATCCTTCGGTGACAGAAAAGAGTTTAGCCAGTGGTCTGAAATCGTCCAAATCTGCTTTGTTGTCCCAAGTTAATCCCTCTCTATACACAGGGATGGGAGGACAGCCAGGGCAGTAACATTTTCATTTGGAGATTGTTGCAACGTTGTTTTAATGTAGGCTCAGCTTGGATGCTGAATCTTCCTCTAAGCTACGGCCATGTGACAAGGCTATTTCTTTGGTTTGGAGGAATTACTGTAAAAGCCTTATTATCTGACATTCACAAAGATTACATTCTAAGATGCAGACCTGATAAGTGACCTACTGACATAATTGAAGTGTTGTTCGGTCTGAACCGGTGGGCTCTATTAGGGCCCAGATTCAAGTAGACTTTACGCAAATTACTTTATTTACCCCTTTTATGACCCCTTCTGCTCTGAAATGTTAACAATATTGTTGTGGCTTCAATAGATTTGGCAAATAGTTTGGGCACACAATGATGATGTAAATTGTAGGATTGTGTAGAATTGTCCTAGCCAATGCCTGATGTATTAAATAAAACAAAAACAGGAATATGCAGCTTGCATGGTACTGTATGGTAAAACTTTAATAGACATTAAGATTGAATTGATGTATTCCCAACATATCTATCAATTTGTCGGATAACCTGTCTAAACTAAGGCTCGACTATAATTGGGTTTTATTGCGTTGTAGCCATCAGTATTTGTCAGAGGGAATGAATCGAAACTTTGAAGTGTCTGGGCGGGACTGCACTCTTCTTCTTCAGACTGAGCCATCATTTACTGAAAGTAACTCCCTGTCACCCTAGCATCTGGTCACATCAGAGGAGTGGATTAGCAGATGTGCGATTTGATACTCCTCCTAGTCTTTGAATGGGTTTGGTAATAATCCTACATCCCCCATCAGCCATAACACAGATAAACACGCCCATCAGAAGACCCACTCCCTGACCTTTTGTTACCTGTCGATGAAGTTGATATAAATGAGGTTTGGCTGTCAGCTTCACGAGATTAAATGATTTCCTTAAAGTGCCTTTCACTCTGAGCTCCAATTTAGAATATGCCCCAACCTCCCGATAGTTACAAAAAACCTCACTACCATAATGGATCCACGTAGACACAATATCTGTCCCTGATAACCTTTCGCCTTGTTTAAGCAACACATTTATTGAAGTTGCAGGCCAGGGGGACCATGCATGCAACACATTTTTTTTTTTTATTGTATAGATGAACTGTATGACTAATTAAGTGAGGAAACACAGGTAGACGTATGCTTTATTTGGTTCACACACTGTGTGTCTCAACCAGATAAATACGTTGGTGTTCCTGGAGCTTCATACAGACCCAATCGCTAAAACAAAGGTATAGATATTAACACAGATTTGGACAGAAAGTTGTTATCACAGAATTTGTCTTTTTTTTATGGTACCTTATGGATTGTCCCTCATTCATAGTTCCCCCAACCCTGATTTTTGTCACAATGAAGAGTTGATCCCACTCTAAAGTGTTTGGCCAATGACACAATTCATGATTGGAGCATAAGGATCGGCAGGACATCTACTAATTATCTGCTCGTCTCACTTTGAAGGGGCAATGGACTAATGAGACTAATCAGGCCGGTGTTTGAGAAATAGAAGGCCCTAACTGACTAGCCGAACGTTCGCTCTGATCTCCTGTTAATAATGTAAATCACTCTGAACGCTCCTGGCGTTCCCACTCTGAAGCCAAACGAACCGTTGTTTCTAGAGGAGCACTAGTAGTGAAAGACGCTTCAGTCAGTGTCTCGGATTATGTACTGCCCCTGTGGTGTGTTGCTATCACTATCGCAAGGGTTAAAAGCATTTGTTAAGAGGATCTGCATGTTTTCCCCCCCTAGGACTGCAGGGGAAATACAGTAATGGGGTCATTTGCTAAATGGAATTTGATGGGGTTTAACCTTTGGTTGTGGACTCTGACCTCCAGAAGCTGACTCGTTGCCCTCTACACGGCTTCACACTGGTACCTTAAGGGATGAAAGATGAATGGCATTAAGGTGAACGCATCAAAAGGCTTTGAATGTAATCCACAGAAGCCTTGCTCACGTTGCGCTGTTTTGAGCATGCTAAAAATTTGACATTAAGTAAACATGTATTTTGTTTCAGAAGGTGCATTGCTTTGTTTCCAGAGAATAAAGTGGACCTTTCTTTCCATAGACCATAAAACCAGAATATTTTACATTTCAAATGTAATCAAGTTATTTCAAATAGGTTATTATAAAGATGCAGTTTCTGCACAAATACAATCCTGACACAGATGAAGTATCAAAGAATACACAAATTGGTTTTATTAAGCATGAACTGAAATAAATGTATGAAATGAAGGCTAAACTGAAAACATACTCAGTAGCTAAAATGTTTTGTGAGATTTATACTTTTGCTGTTATAGCCGGGTCACCTCTGCTTCACATGATACACTAATTATATTTTGGCGAACTTTCTTGCCATAACCTTATTTTCCCAGAGTGCTCTATTTCACATGATACATTTCCCCAGGTCATGGTAACACTATTAAAAATGATTATTTTATTACAACAATCTACCAGTATATTTATCAGTACATTACTCTGTTATTCACATCTTTGTATTTATTTTAGTTCCTTTGTAGTTTCAGCATTATTACCAGCCTGGAAATTAAAGGGTTACTAGTTGTTGCTGTGTTTTTTATTTCAGACATGCTCAACAGATGGCCCCAGTTCTTTTTGACATGACAGGTTGGGACACCTCTCGCAAGGTGGCCGAATGATGGCTAGTGTTGCTGTCACGCAACGTAGGAATTGTAATACAGGTGGGCAGTAAAAGAGGAATTCATTAAACTTTCTCCAAAAGTCTCCTGAGATTCTTTGTCTTGAGTGAAGTTTACTATATCTCATTTCCCCCCTCTGTCAGCGTGCCAGAGGCGTCAATTTGTCATTCTCTCCTCATTCACACAGGCAACTTCTCACCTTCACTCTTTGTATTTCAAGACAAATAATTAAAACACTGAAAAGAAGTCATTCAATATTACTCTGAAGGTCGTTTTAATGAACAGGCAACTTTCACATGACCATTGGGTTGTGTCAGCACAATAATCTACAGTACGACAAGGGTTTGAATCGAGCTATTTGTTTTATAGCAAATTACTTGACAGACCTCCTGATGCAAGGATTTATTGCTGTTGACAAAACATGGAATTTTAGTGTAATAATACAAGATATTATTAATAATTCCCCAATATGTGAAAAAGGTTCAAGTAAATGTGTTTTTCAACAAATTAAACAAAGCATTTCTGTCATTTCATTTATGGGTGCCAGGTCTTGTCAGGTCAACTTTCTTGTCAATCCTAGACTAGCGTTTATACCCATGTTGAGTGAACAATGCAGACATCGCAGACCTTTTTATATATAGATCCACTATATTTAGAATTAATGTAGAGAACCAGAGAAAGAGAAAATAGAGAAAATATATTACTGTCAAAATACTTACGGTATTCATTCTAACTAGTCTTACATGAACTACATTACCGCATTACCTCTATTTTAGGCTGCAGATCAATAAACTATAGCACAATATCATGGCTTTTTTTCAGTGTTTTAAAGCCTGTATAACTTCCTATAGGACACATATTTTGCACTGCAATGCGACCCAGAATGGAATTAGCTCCAGGCTGATCTGTGGCTACAGCTTCATGTTATTATGTTGAAACAAACCACCTAGTAACAATTATTTTAAAGCTCTGCTTAAGCACGTTATATGCTTTTATAATTTATTCGGGAAAATAGTTTTGTCTTTGTTTTTGTTTTAATCAGTGAATCTTAATGAGCTTTTTTTGTTGTGCTTTGTTGTTTTCATTAGTACTCTATTTTAGAGGCTTTCCCTTTTCTACCTCGTCTAAAGAAAAGGTCAATGAAGTAAAATGTGTTGATTTTCATCATTACTTAAATCTGCTGTACAGGTTCCAAAGCAAGTTAATCTAAAGCGGGGTCAAACAGTTTTACTCAGTTTGTCATCCGGCAAAATTTCTCTGTTTTATTGATGAGACAGCATTTGAGAAAAGGGCCTAAGTTGAGACCAGCAACCTGGCAGAAATTTGCCTCGAGGTGTGCATTCATATTTACCCATGTGAAATATTCTGCTCCTGTTTTATTAGATAAAGCCAAAAGTCTACTTTACGCTTGCAGCATATTACTGCAACTATGGGTAGGAAATAGGAATAATTAAGTGTGTGCTGGAGTGTGATTGGTCTGACCAAGCAGCAAAATCAGAACAGTGGTGGAAAACTAGGCTTGCTAACTGAACTGGAAGTGATACTGGTGATCCTTTACCCTTGTGTTTTATTGCATATTTTGTCACAATTACAAATATATGATTATGTATTAGGCCTCCATCAAATTGAAATGGAATTGAACGCACCAATTAGGTTCAAATTAATTTAAAATTAATTTAAAACAAGCCATTCCAGTGACAGCCTAGTTTTTAGAAAATCGTTGATAGACCAAATGTTTGACCAACTCTTTTCCATGTTAGTATAAAATCAATCAGCATTCTTTTTCATAGGAATTCAACTCATTACATCAGCCAAAAGTATCGTCTGTACTTTCTGGCTTTGGCAATGACTAGTAATATTATGCTGGCTTCACCATGGAAAACGTAATCAACCAATAAATCAGTCACTTCGACCATTTTAACAATGGTAACTTCATGAGCCATAGTTTCAAATTTTCACAAACCATATTTTTGATTGATTATGGAAAGTTCTACCACTCCTCACTGTCAGTTTGAGCCAACCATGTCAACTTGTTAAAGTCCCACCTTTTTATCGCTGCAGATTATTCCGATGTGCATTTGAATATTTCAAACATTGAATTGGAATGGCTTTCCCCAGCTGGCAGTCTGCTAGGCAGCCACTGTGTGCATATATTTGAACAGAAGAGAGATGATAGGAGCTTAATCGGGTTTTCACAAAAACAGAGGAGAATTCAGAACCAGGCTAATGAAAGGAATTGTATGGGCTTGCTCCTTCGGTCTGGTTCCTGATATATAAACTAGCCCAGCGTGTTGGATGTACTCCAAAACCTTAGGTCTGAGGCAGCCTAATATTTCATTTTGTTGGGGCATTTTCCATGTAGTGATTTGTCCATGCATCCGCAGCGCATGTATGTGTCTCTTGTACCAACCCTCCATTGCTGTGTGTGTATGTATGTGTGTGTGTGTGTGTGTGTGTGTGTGTGTGTGTGTGTGTGTGTGTGTGTGTGTGTATCATCCTGCAGGTAAATCTGCGGGTACATCCTGCCGTGCTAGTGGAAAAAACTGAGAGCAGTCTAAATCAGTTTTGAGTTAGCAATTAATGTAGTTGACGATTTGTTGTTTATAATTGACCTAACATCACTGTATTAAGGTTTGTTCAGAAACAGTAGTAGTAGTAGTAGTAGCTGTAGTAGTAGTAGTATATTTTTATTTCGTTCAACAGTGAATGCCCATAAGGCTTATTGGCTCAATAGCCTTGTTTATATGGTATTTCATCTCTACCATATCACACGTCTATAGTATGTCTGATCATTTTTCAATTTCAATGAGTGCTTCATTTACAAAAAAATAAAGATAATTTTGACAAAAAGTACTGCTGCACTACATCAACTATTTGAATGAGTGTCCTTTGTGTACAAAAGGAGAATCCCACCCGGTGCGTGTTGATTATCCTGAAGGCCTTTAGTCTTCTGGGCCCTTAATGCCATCCTTCGGACTTCCAAGCTGAACGCTCTGTATCACTTTTTCATAGGGCACTTTGTGAACAGCTGGTTCCATTAAGAAGCAACCGCCTTACTGCTTAAGTCTTTGTCCCTGAGATTTGTCTCTGTGGACCAAAAGGTCACCAACAGGGCCCCCACTTCATGCTCCTCCTGTGCTCAGTAAAACGCTCCACTATTCTGGTGACCCAGTGAGGACCTGCGAGGGTAGGAGTGGGTGGCACTAGCTAATGCCCTGACCTCCACCATAAGACTTTATTCTTTATTCTGAGTCCATTCTACCATCTCAGGGGGGGTTTGGTCAAGGAATAAAGAAGGAACACTCTATCTGCACTCAAGCGGCAGGATACTTTTGATTTGTAATGCTGGCGTAAAAGGCCTTGATCAATGTTTTTCTTTTTTTATTTCTCCTCCTCTTACTTCCAAGTCAAAAATCTATTATCCTTGAAATGAATTCTATGATTGATTTTCTTTCTCTTTTTTTAGTAGCAGTGAAGTAAACGTTGGTAGCAAGTCCATTTGGGAGAAATGGTGTGGCGACGTGCTTTAGTTGGAATTAACATACAACTTGGACAAGTAAATGCTCAGAAGTACACTGGGAAGGTGAACCATGCATGCATAGTTTAATCAGCTTAACATTCTCCCCAGCAAATTTGACGCGTACATTGGAAGGCTTATCACTTTTTACCCATCTATTGAATTCTAATGGGATATTTAAATCTAAAAACCTTTGACTTAAATCGGTTGGTTGCGGGGAAGTGATTAAAGTCGAAGCGCAGGCAACTAGATGGCCGATGTCATGCTGATACAACCTGGCAACCACGATCATGCTTCGTCTACCGTTGCAGAGCAACACTGGTTGTAGAGCAGACGCAGTGTTTTTCATCTGCACACAACATTGATTTACACAAACTGAGAAAATATTACGTGAAAATTCAATTCTAGAGTATTCCAAAGCTCTCAGACACTAAATAAAAGCTACTTATCACTCAAACATTTTCATGACGATCTCCCTTACTGTCTAGCTCACTTCAATCAGACATAAGTATTCTTCATTTAGTGTTTCATGGTGTGTGAAAGTACTTGGAGGACAAAAAGGGGTTCTACCCCCTGGGTTCAAGTGGTACAAGGACTGATTCATGTTGCTCAATGAGCCGGTGAGCAAAATCGCAGCACACCACCACTAGGTGAAAAGTTATTTCTGAACAGTTGTAATTTGTTACTCTGAATTGATAATGATTCATAATAATTGTGATTTCATAATTCAGTCTTATGTACATCAATTAAATTAGAAAATGTGCAGCATATACAATTAGTCAGTGTAAAACATTTGCAGATATATCAAATTGAGATATTTATTTTAAGTTATTTATTCATGGTTTTGTAAGCCGCCTACCTGTACATCCGTTCTAAATCTCTATCGATAATACTGCCTCTACCATGATCTAAGAAATTGACTACATCTGGAAGGACGGTAAAGAACTCTGGCGTACAAAACTAAGCTTACGGGAAAGCTGATGAAAATTAAAATAGGTATTTATTAAAAATAGGGTAACACAGAAGGGGCATTCATTTTTTTTTGGCAGATTGAAACAATATTGTGGAAAACAAAAGAACCTCTGAGTGTGAGAACTTTTCAACAAACTGAGGTGAAAACTTCAATTTGCTCTAATACTAAATACCCTAGCCACCAAAGGGTAGTGGTCTCTTTCTGATGGGAAAGAAAGAGAGAATGATCTTGCTCTAACATAAAAGCTCCAGTCAGCAGTGCCGTAATTGCTTTTCATACGGCACTTTTGCTTTTACTCTCTTCCCAGTTAATGAAATCAAACCAAAACACTCCTTTCACAATCTGAATCACAGTGGACCAAAATGTCACTGGCCCCTGAATTTCTTCATTCAATTTAAGCAAACACCCAGGAGGGGGTGGCATACGGCGTGCATTGATTGACAGAGTTCCATTACAAAGGCTTATCAGACCTCTGTCTGCAATTATCAGGGTCCTGCATTGCACAGGGATTTGATTTGTGCTGGGATCATAGTCACGCGGATGTATGCAGAGACGGGAACTGGCCACGCGATAGGCCCTCCACTCCCACCCTCCGTATGCTCTACTGCTGTAGAAATCCTGGAGGATGGACATTTTCCTTATTATTTCCTCCTCTCCTTCCCCAGACAGCCCGTGTTCTGTGGTCAGCACAATTAGACGGAGGCCAGTGGCGGGCAGATGGTCTGGGGGAATGAACACTAGACGCAGATGCAACACATTTCTTAAAGGACAGTCGTGGCTGAGGGGGTGGGGGTGGGAGGTTAAAGGGATCAAGGGCCTGTGTAATGTGGTTGGGTCAGCAGTGGAGGCTGAGCTGAGCAGCACCGGGCCAACGCGTTCTTTTCCATGGGGCTGTATGGCTAGGCACACTCTATTACCTCACTCACTGATATGATCCCCACATTTACTTTGGTTAAAACCACACACACACACACACACACACACACACACACACACACACACACACACACAAATAATCATCTCTAGAGGCATCTTTACAGAGAAGGGCGGTGTGGGTATAAAATGTAAATTTCCCATTGCTACATAAAAACATGGCCGGCACAAACAAAATGTATTTCCATAATGACACCAGCTTGGTTTGCATATGGGGCGTTAGCTTTCCCTCTGCAGGTGCTGCATGTGAAATGAGTTGCTCCAGTTGCCTTTTTATAACCTCTCCGGAGTGCCTGGCCGCCACATCCCCTGTCTAGACATTAAACACGGTTGCTCCAAGTCCGGCAGGGGCCTTATTCAACATTCATGATATCTGCTTGTAAAAAAATTCCCTGAGTTTGTCTTCAAGAAATACTATTATATGATGATATTGCGTAAGACATGTTGAGCCAAGGCACAGGCACTGGGTTCCTGGTAAATGCAAAATATTAATAGGCAAAGCCCTGCTGAATTATTGGCACTGTTAAGCACCATTATTTGTGCAAACAATGGTTGTGGTGTACTTAAGGGTTAAAACGATTGTTGAAAGCAGGTTGTGTCTAGCTCTGAAGGTCTCTGTGCAAAGCATAGTTTTGGGAGACTTTATTTTCAGCAGCTGTATCAACAACACAATTATGATTGTTACTTTGACATCTTTTATGTCTCTCTTGCAATTGTCACAATTGTGTTTACATTCAACTGTTTATAACTGTAAGCAAGACTTTTATTTTTTTTTTTTTACTTTTAAGCAATAATATGTATTATCATATTAGATCTATTAGATGTATTCGATTTGTATGGAAGGTGCAGTAGGCAAGTCTTGAGAATTGGTCAAAAATGAGCAAGACTTTATATCACAACAGCCCGAATAGCCTCTGTTGAGTCTCTGATGCATCCTATCCCTCTCCTAAGCCCCTCCCTTCAAATGGTGTTTACACGTGCTTGCGATGACTTTAGTGAGCTTGAATAAGGCGGATGGTTCATTCGAGTACTGTATCATTTTGCCATCATGCTTCGTCATGCAGCTGTGCTTTTAACCAGGAGTATACAAGCGAGATGATTGGCAAGCAGGTAGCCACGCCTTTTTGCATCAACTGTCCTGATTGGGTGGTGATTGCTGGGTTTCCAAAGATTTTTGCTAGGCTGAATACCGGGCCCATGGCGCTCATAGACAGCGCATTTTCTCACAGAGCATTTGATTTATTAATATCAATAAGGAGGTAGGTAACAAACATAACAATATTTAAAAAATGTCTGTATGCATATTTTTTTTGCAAGACAATTAAACTCATGTACTGCACCTTTAATTAGTAATTGCTTAATTCTTGCCTAATTTTCTAATTTCTTTCTTTCCAGTGTTTTAGACTGGACTAGTTTTTTGGGATTGCGTGGGACCACACACACACACACACACACACACACAGACACACACAAGGTCTTTAACAGAGCTTCCCAAACCAACTTTGCTGGTCATCCGGCTGAACATTACACAGTAAAACCCTTTTTGTTCTCTCTGTAAGTATCAAAATCCCTTCCAACAACTTCAGTCTCACTATAGTCTCAAGACAACAAGAATACCCACCTGGATAAATTTCACATCAGGCATAACATTTGGCCAGGATAGGAAAAAAAACTGACGGTAGGTACTATCCAAACAAAACAGTCTAATGAGCTGGCAAGAGATTTACATACCTTGATGACTAAGGATCTTGGGTAATTACTAGCAGGCACCCTAGGTTTAATCTGTGATGAGTTCAGGCCTAGTGACAATGCAAACCAATCAATCTGTGTCTCTGGAGGTCAAAGTACTGCAGACTCCTCTGTTTTAAAGATGAGCTATCTCTGTTGACTTACCATGCTGCTGTAGATTGCCAATATCTTTATGAATAATTTCCTGATATATACGCAATTTGTGAGTAGAGGATTTTATGCAGGTTTATTTTCATTGGGATGGGCAGAAACCAAAAGCGGATAAATGTTCATGAAATGTGTGGATTTCAAACTACAATACAGAGAAGGCTCATGTAAGAACTTTCAAGATAGAGGCAGACATTTTCTTTCAAAACAAGAAGGACCTCATATTGTATGAGTTTAAATCCAAACTACAGTACAGTTGATCAAATATTTCCAATGTTGAAAAGTAATTTTCAGGATGACATTCTAAATATCATGATTTTTCATGGTTACTTTATTTTAATGCCACCTACTCCTCTATCAAGAAACTGAAAACGGAAGTCAGGTGGGCATGTTCACCATGCCATCTCAGGAATTCAAGGACTTTACTTTATTTCAACCTAAAGCTTGTCAGATTTGATTGATTGAAATGGTATTAAAGCTAAACCTGGATACAACAGATTACGTAAATAGGCTGACAGCTGGGGCACAAACTTTATCAGACTTACAAAAGGATTTATCCATTGTGCCTAACACATGATTGTATTTAAATTTGCATTAAGACCCATTGCTGGAGCTGAAAAAATACTGGAGTGGATGCAGAGGAAAAAGGGAGTTTGAGTGAGTTCTAATTTGTATCATAAGAATCCTACTTCATGCCACTTTGAAATGTTTTTTTAATGGTTTCAAATACAGTTCTACTTTAGTCAGCTTCAGATTAAGCCCGTGGGCTTGTCTTAGTATCTAGATTGGATAGTAGAGTAGCGTTCAAATTAATATAATTTCTTTAATTCCACCATAAGGTTATTACATTTCCCTATAATAGAAGAAAAAAATATTTAGAAGTAAAAATGATTTATAACTGAGCCTATGCAGAGTTTTAAAGCCTCATCCACACTACATTTAATTTGCTTTCCAGGCTGCTACATTATACATACATTAGCAATGCTTCCATTTCTTTCTCACTGTGTTTCTGCCATCCTTACGCTATCACCTTCCTTCTATAAAAAGGATTGAGAACTGATTATATTTCCACATTTTGAATCCACTCCCAATAAGTTAAAGCTACATAAAACTAGTGGTTTGATACAAATGGGCTTGCCTCCCAACTCCAGCATAATCACTCCCCTTCACGCTGCATATCAAAACACATCTATCCTGAATTGTCCTTGTAATTTTTCATACCCAACACTGACACCAGGTGGTCTAAGCCACGCAGTGGGCAAGGCTACAAAATATCAGCGTTTACAGGCTTGGAGGGCAGCAATCTGGCCTGAATCCCCTTCATTTGATTGTAATAAGTCACATTTAGTGAGCAGTGATCTCTCACTGCATTAGAGGTAGTACATAAAATCCATCAATCCAATAAAAATCCAGGTCCCTTCGGAAAGGGTGCCATTCTTGTGCCCTCAGGGGGAGGTGTAGAGGAGTGTAAAGATGCCAACGCACCAGTGCAAACTGTGATGCACTCAAATCTAAATTTGCTGACTAGAATTAAAAGTCATGTTTGAAAACCCGCGCAAACAAGGGTTAAGAACCATTTCTTAACAAGTCACCATGATCATTTCCACACGTTCAAAAACAATCAAGTAATATCAAAATCCCAATCAAGGAAAGGGCCAACTGAACATGATATCGTGTGATGCTCTGTGGAGCTGTGGCCAGCAAACTCACCACGCGAGAATAGACAGAGCGCTAGTGGGTTTCAAGAGCGTAGAGAATTGTGAAGCCACACACCTCACCGCCCCGCTCTATCAAGACAGAGGGTGTCTCAAAGAAGGGATGGTGTATGCAACCTTGGACCCACGGTAAGCCTGACACACATGATGAATTTAGAGAGTGTTAGCACTTGTTAGGCTCCACACTGTTGCTCCGCGACAAGCCGATGACCTAATCTAGTTCACGCCATAAAAGAGCCGGCAGTGAAGCAAGCTCTTGCCTTAGGTGACACCGTGAACCTGGTCAGAGTAAGCTGCCAATCATATAGGACATACAGAATGAGGGCGGGCCAGGGGCCATTGCTCCACACATTATGGGATGGCAAGTTATCTTCCTAACCTTTGAATTGTAGAAACAAGGAGTATAGATTTTTTTAAACTTTTCACAAAAATGTTATGACCAGGATGTTCTAATAGTGTTAAATGACCTGCTATTTTTTTTTCTTTTTTAAGAAAAGGGGTTTTGTGTAAGAAAGTATTTGTTTCAATGCACCTGTTCAGTTTGCTGGAGGGGTTTCACAAATTAGGATATGGTTATAGCTAGAGGTTTCTAAGTATTTTACATCCTCCCACTGGTATTTGTGTAATTATAGTATTTTTTTATTTACATTGTAAGTTAAGTTAATGAAAATCACGTAAATACGTGTTTTAACCCTAAGACTGATGTTTACAAAGACAATTAGAATTGGCTTGAGGAACATAGTTTGAGGACAGTATAAACAAACAGTCCATAGTTGAGGGAAAAAAGGTCTCTCTTGATGTAGCTTTGCACAGCACGCCTCTTTGGACTCTAATTTTGTGTTGTTCCATCACCAGTGACTGTGGGTGAGGCACAATGTATTGTATCTCTTATTAATGGATAATGCATGCATCAAGGTTCCTACTAAGTAACCCTTAACTTTTTTAATCGCCTGCTCGGAATCTAAAGAGCAACAATCTGTTCAGATGTTTTCATAGTATAAATCGTTTACATTTTACACTGGGATCTACTTGCAACAAACACACTTAAGATTAGTTTGGTGTAATCATGAGAAATGATTGACAGTCTGAATGGCATCATGTTAAAACAACCTTTCAAAAGGTGTTCATTTGCATAAATAGCATGGATTTGGACAATTTCGCAGCTGTGCACACCAGGAGTTTTCCCAGATAGAAACCTCCAATTATTTGTGTAATCAGTAAACTTTCTGTTAAAAATGAAAAATGTATAAAATACTTTTAGGAGAGGTATCACAACTACAGTGATTTTGTGCTGTGTGTGTGTGTGTGTGTGTGTGTGTGTGTGTGTGTGTGTGTGTGTGTGTGTGTGTCCGTGGTTAGGGTTAGGCCTCTGCATTTGAAACCTTTGCCTTTCAGACTACAAGGTATTTGCCCTGTAAAATGTCTGACACGTTTCCATTTGACAGTTCCCACCTTCTTTTGGCATTTCTAATTTGAGTGAAGTGGAGCAGGTGTCAATCTGCCAATCCTGACTTTGGACTGGCTTTTTATTATACGTCTCTACGTTGGTGTAAGTTGAAGGATAAATTGGTTATGTCTAAAGTAACATTTTATCCTGGTCTTTGCCATTCAATTCATTTATCACTAAGATAGAATTCTGGAAGCCCTTATACTACAAACCAGGGCTGAAAAGAGGGAAATACTCAAGATTGCCTGCCAATTTCTTTGAGACATTAGAAAAGGCTCCCTTCCCTCTATTCATGCAGTGCTTGACAGGACAAAAATTGTTTTGAAATCACATGAAACCCTTAAGTCTAAGGTGCCATTCAAGAATTAAACACATAATCTTCAGACTTTCACCAATTTCATTGTAGTTGGCCCATTTGTATATTTTCTTTCAACATCATTGTGTCTCAGACTGACTTGAAGCGGCAATTTGGACAGTGTGTGGAATTTCATTGAAGAAAAATGGGCATTTGGAGTATGAAAAGTCATTATGAAAAGTCAACGATTTGCAGAGCCAGCTATTACCAATTAGCAGCAGTACAATATGTTCACTTTAGTTTAGTGTGGCGGTGAATTTGCAAGTCAAAGGGTTATACGTGTAACATACTGTATATGTTGGTACCAAATACTGCAAATGCCCCTATACTACTGTGGTTTCACATATTCACCATTGACATCAAAGAATGGAGCACAACTGAAGTTTATCGTTCTCTTGTTGACGTTAAAAAGACCTTTGCTCAGGGAAAAAACATAAAGTCAGATAGTTTATTTGTCATTGATTATTTAGTTTGGAGAGCTGTTTGATTCATAAAGTATGTTTTTAATTTAGCAACACATGAAATAATTAGCCAGCAGCAAAATAAATTGTGTATGTTTTTTTGGGGCCAAAATCCATTAACGCTATGAACGTATTATATTTACATGTATAACGCAATATACATAACACTGTTTCATTTCAAAGCACAAATAACGGTACCATTTCAAAACAAGTATCCTCTGAATTATTTGGTGAATCGTTTGTTTTTTTGCTGTTTGGACACACCTTTTCAACTTCTGTGGAAGTAAAACCATCATAGACCACAAACTCATATGTTTTATTGTCTGTCCATGTCTTGTTCCAAACATTAACATTGGATATAAATCCCTAGTTGTTCATGTAGTGTAGTAGATACATTTCTTTTGAGCACGTCCTAATCCAACCCTGAATCTCGGTACACTACACTATACTGTAAGCTTATGGTGGCAGCAGTCTCTAAAGGGCTAAGAAGTGAAGCTGACACCACACTTCCTCATATACGGCCAGATCATGACTCATGACCCCCTCACACCCCGGCCTTCAGTAAGACATGGGGCGGAACAGTTCTTAAAAGGATTTACTTAATGATGAAGCCATGCCTGGTGGTTGTGTACGACGGCACAGGGGTGGACTGAATGGGGTGGACTTCCATTAGTGTGGAGCTTTTTTGCTCCACTAACCCATGCAAGTCTCCAGACTGCAATCTATTGTCAAGCTTCAGCAGCATATCG
This sequence comes from Aplochiton taeniatus, assembly GCA_017639675.1. Taxonomy (NCBI): domain Eukaryota; kingdom Metazoa; phylum Chordata; class Actinopteri; order Galaxiiformes; family Galaxiidae; genus Aplochiton; species Aplochiton taeniatus. The sequence goes on along the minus strand of CM030174.1, from coordinate 15,871,069 downwards.
GCAGGCCCATTGATTTCCTGATTAATGTACCTCTCTGCCATTGACATTTACTGCTGCGGACATCATTTTAATGTGTGCATGATCAATAGCTCCATCAACACTGAGAATGTCCCGCCGCCAAACTGCAGGGGTTTGTCTGTGTGCACATGTTCTGGTCTCAGTGCCCTGGTAAAAGGACGGGTGTGTTGGTACATGACTCTCCATTGAAGCAATGTTCCGTATTTACTGGGCAATATTGTGTTCCACACATTCAATAACATATTTTTTATGAATAATTATATACGTTTTGTGAAACCAAAGTAAGTGGAAGTATTAAAAAAAACTCATATGAATGGGAATTAAAATGACAGCTCACACACACACACACGTACATGGAAACACACAGATATATACACATACACATTCACACACATGCATATAGTGTATATCTATATAAAACATATACACGAGATATCTATGTGTACATTTACATAACATGCTGTATCCACACACACACACTTACTGTACATGTAAAATTTCAAGACAAGAGATAAAAGGGGACTAATTGCCCATTACTTTTTACTAAGACCTTACTGATGTCAAATAATGTTGTTATTCAAAATATTTTCAGTTTTAAATTAGGCTCAAATCAGCTCTTTAGATTTCTGACTAACAGTTGAAGCCCCTTTACATTTTGTGTCTTGGTAGGACAGGTATTTAGATGTAATGGGATTCTAACTGAATTATAAAAGAGCAGGGCAACTTGGTTAATACTTGGAATGGTGTATATATATAATATATATATTATAATGGCCATATAATGATAGTATTTGTACAGGTCCAAAATCTTTGCATAAGTTGCCAGTTTGAAAATTTTTAGTACGTGTTACATTCTGACCATTCAAGATTAAACAGACGTTTAGATATAAATGTGGTAAAATGTTTGGACTTTTACCAAGACTTGAAGATTCTTGATCAATTGTGTTGACCCTGAGAATTTGAACTAAAATCGTATTTTTGTAGAGGGAAAACCAGGGAAGCACCAGTTATGGTGAATGGGCTCTAACACTCAATGCTAAATCTGAACTTTGATTTATTAAGCCAATGTACTATATACTACAGTTTACTAGTCACAGTACAGTAATTGTTATCCACTTATTATATACATTGTGTATACTTTATATGAGTGTCACTTTTTCAGCATTAGGTCCTTCTGGACTGTTCTAAAGAAAACTGAAAAAAGAAGAAAATCTGCCTGACGAATAATCGTTACTTTTAAATCAATATAAAAAATCCCCTTTTCAAATGGGTTTCAAAAGTTGGATTACTTGTTGTTTAATATTAGCTCATTAATACATTTGATTCAGATACAGTATGTACTGTTTAGTTTAGTGTCGTTTATTCTGAAGGGCTATAATAAAGACTTTATTATAATATTTTCTAAGCTACCAACAACAGAAAGATAAACTTGAAAATCCTTTTATTAGTCTCAGGATCTGAGTTTGTTTCACGACAGAACTTGTTTTATGACATCTAAAGGTAAAACAGTTCCATCATCCATTATGCCCAGGAAAAACTCTCTATGCCACTGATATTTCCATCCACATATATTTCAAATGCTCCTGATGGGCTGAAACAACTTTATGAAGATATATAGTGCATCATTATCATAGTGACCTTCAGTGTTTTATTTAAGGGATGAGATTCCTGAGTCTTATCCATACATCATGTTGCATATTGAACCATAAGGCGGGTCCAAAGTAGTTTACACTTCAACACATGCATCTGAAAAAGCTTTTGGAACTGATGCAGTGAAAATCAATTTATTAGATTAAATCGAATATTTTATCAGTTATACCAAACAGTCATTGTATTCTTTTGAATTCTAATGAATGCCAACTTTTGCATAAGGTGCAAACAACAATAAGCATCTAGTTTCCTATATTGTGAGACAGCATAAACAGGTATACAGTACAACTTGTGCTAACTACTGTCCCACAACCAAAAACACATTTTAAAAGTATTTACGTGTGCAAATCTTAGATGTTTACTAAGACTCTTCTATTATCTATTGAAATCCAAAATAATATTTAAGATTGCAGAAAGCTTAATATTCATAAAATCATAATTTATAGAGCACTTTGAATTCAAAGGTGGGTGTCCTGAACCCTAACCCCTATATTTTAACTAATGAAAAAGATACTCAAATAAAAGTATGTAAATATTTCCTTTGTTAAATTGGCACTGAATTGCACCACCACCACCAGCCTGAACCATTGATACAGGGCAGATCCATGCTTTAATGTTGTTTACGGCAGATTCTGACCCTACCATCTGAATGTCGTAGCAGAAAGTGAGACTCATCAGACCGGGAAACGTCTTTCAAATCTTCAGTTGTCCAATTTTGGTGACCCTGTGCCAATTGTAGCCTCAGCTTCATGTTCTTAGCTGACAGGAGTGGCACCCGGTGCGGTCTTCTGCTGCTGTAGCCCATCTGCTTCAAGGTTTGACGTGCTGTGCGTTCAGAGATGCTCTTCTGCATACCTCGGTTGTAACGAGTGGTCACTTGAGTTACTATTGCCTTTCTATCAGCTCGAACCAGTCTGGCCATTCTCCTCTGACCTCGGCCATCAGCAAGGTATTTTCGCCGAGAGAACTGGATATGGATCACTGGATATTTTCTCTTATTCTCTATAAACCCTAGAGATGGTTGCACGTGAAAATCCCAGTAGATCAGCAGTTTCTGAAATACACAAACCAGCCCTTCTGGCATCAACAACCATGCCACGTTCAAAGTCCCTTTGATCACCTTTCTTCCCCATTTTGCTGCTTGGTTGAGCTTCAGCAGATCGTCTGGACCATGTCTAAATGCTGAGATGCATTGAGTTGCTGCCACATGATTGGCTGATTAGATATTTACAAACAACATAAAATAGACAATGGAGTGTGTAAATAAGAGAAATCAGCATGAATACAAGGTGTGTATGGGTGTACTGATGAGGTGTTCAACCAAATTTTCTAATCAAATAATACCATTCTTGGTGGTGGAGCCAACAACCATGTCAGCAGAGCAAGTGAGAGAATAAACAATCACAGGCAAAGTAATATGACTGTAAGGGCTTGACACACAGGTGAGCCACATCATACCCAACACCTGGCAGCCCTGCACACAGTAAGCCAGTGGGATGAACATCACAAAGGGAAACAGTGGAACATTAAATAAATACATAAAAAAGCAATGAGGATGATTACAGAAATGTCAAATTTACTTTCTTCTAAGAAAAGTCAAAAAGTATACTTACTTAGTTCACATTATTTTGCTGCACTGTGATACAATAATATTCCATATCATCAAATTATTGTAGATCTGTATCTAAATCTAGCCTGATCCAGTTGTAACATCTTAGATACACTTTCCACTCACTGGATAATGACAACTTCTTCCTTACTTTATTGGCTACAGTGTCATTGTCTCTGCATGCAAATTATACAAGTATAAATATACAGAGATACATTACTATTGCATGAAGTAATGGTGATTATCCAGTTGGCTGTACTTTATGAGACTTTTTTGCTTATACTCAAACACTGAAGTTTGTATTTTGTCCAGTATCATTCATCATTGAATCTAACTTAGCCTCCGACTTTTTCAGCTTATCGTCACTTCATCCCATGTGAGCATTTGGTTTTGACTTTTTTCTTGACAGTAAGCTGAATACTTTCAAATGATTTTATGTAGGAGAGCTGGGGTGGGAAGTAGACTTAGTTACCATTTGTACGAGCCTTGAACTACAAAGAGAAGCCTCCCTGTTGTTGTGCAAGCCCTAGGAGAAGTCTGTGCCCCGGGCCATTCTCCCGAGCAGCTCTCACCCCTCCCATTCAGTCAGGGGAATTGACAGAAGGCTTCCTGGTGACAACTAAGGCAGAGTGGCTTGGCTGCCAAGACTTTTTCACATCTTGTACTGTTTTTTTTTATCTCAGTCTTTCTTTTTCTTTACTCTGGTTTGGGTTTTCAGCAATAACGTGTGTTCTCCTTTCATTCAGTAATCTATATTAGCCACACATGCATTGTATTGTTCAAAGCACTGTTGGCATGGTTTGGTGGCTGTGAAGCCAATAACATGCTTCCTGTGAGCCAAACACATGTGGATTGCAGTACATTGCATCATAATCCTTTAACAGATGCGTTTTTTTCCCCAAAAAGACCCTAAAAAAGGCATTCAACACAGGCAGGTAAAATCAGAAAGTCAAACAAATTCATCTCAAGTTACATTTGACAAACTGTTAGTCTTGTGTATAATGCACAGCAGATTTCACTTTAGTTCAGTACTTAGCAGCAACAAATATGTAATAATAAGAAAATATGAAAATATGTAAAAGTAACTAGGCTAGGAAATACCTATACAATTATAAATTCAATAAATAAATAATGCATGAATAAGCATTGAAGTTCTACATAAATAGTTTGTAAACCTTATAGCTTTTACATGGACTGCAGTTAAAGCTCTATGGGCCAAAGGCACAGTTTGTTACAATTTATGTTACAATCAACATAAAAACCACTTCTAAGAGTCCGGATACTTTATATGTAGAAAAAGAAAATAGGTATTAAACTCTTTACAATGATACAATTAGGCGTCATAATGCACACACTTGACTTCACATAGCGCAGTGTCATGTAGCAGTAAGACAGCAAGCGCAATCGATGCTGTCAGGCAAAAGTGGGACAGGAGAGGAGTGTTAATCATAACATCCAGATATTTTCAAGTGTTTTGGAAATTATGTGAGAAGCGTTGTGAAGTAGAAGAGTATGAAGTAAACAGTGGTAGAACGAGGTGATGGACTTTAATATATGGAATCCACTGCAGTCAGACTTTCCTATTGCTCCCCTGTATTCACCATTCGTTTTTGTTTCTTCTATTGTGTTTTGCTATTTTGTGAGACTGAAATGTCAATCAAAAGGGCTTTTTTCCCCCGCCAATAGCAATGCTACTGACAGAACCTCATAATATCAACAAGGATTGTGCTTACATTACAGCTAAAGAAACACCTGCATATCTTTATGGACATACGATTTACAATAGCCAGTGGGGTGCCCCTCACTTAGTTGAGAAAAAATAAAACTATATATTTTGATTTGCGTCAGGGGGTATTGTAAACTGAGCCATCTGCTTTGTATCGACAGCACTGTTGTTTTTAGCACTTGTGTGTATTGTGTGTGTACATGTGTGTGCATAATTGTCTGGGATCTTTGCTTGTGTCCTCTAAAACAACAAAACAACATTGCAGCCACATTTTTGCTCTGTTCAGAAAAAGCTCAAAACCCCAAACATCTAGATTTCCCTTATTACAACACAGGTGATTTATTTTTCCGCCTGCGTTCATTTCTACTATTAAAGTCTTTGCTGATTAGTTGCCAGCTATTTGGTCTAATGGTGGTGTGACATGGTTTATAACCCTTAATTATAGTTAGATAGATTATTGCCTGCCTCTGCTGTTCCAGGGAAAGCCTCGGCTGTGGAGCTCTGTCAGCTCTTTCTGCCCTGCTCTTCTGGTAACATATATAGAAGGCATCTACCTGTGCAGCTACTTTGCTTTAGCTGAATGATCAAGCTACTCTCCGAAGCAGGCGGCTCAGTAATTAAAAAAAAGAAGCGCATATTGTGCCAGTCCTTTATTCAACAGAGGCAGTATTTTTCAATGCAGTAAAATAATGCAGTCCTATGAGATGGAACAGGAATCCCTCCAAAATAAGTGTTACAGTATGTATCCATGGGTTCTTAGAAAACGTGTTATATCGTACATAAATATATTACAACTTTCTGGAAGCTCATATTTATGCAATTTTTAGACCTTTCTATGAGAACGATATACAGTTTGTATGATCCCAAAGAAATGTAATTCATCATCATATACATTTTGTAAAAATAATAAAACCAATGAGACAATTTTGCTTTTCTACTCCTAATGTAGCATTTGTGAAGGGATAGGTTACAGCGCCTGATTTCTAAAAGGGTCTTGGGAAGCATCAAGAGCCCGATGACTGGACTGTATTTCCATTTTAGAGTCATTATATCCCAATTGAAGCTTGGTCGACATGAGAAAAACAAGGCGTGATGGTTTCGGTGGCCAATCCACCCACGGATGTCACAAGGCCTTGTATGTATTCAACATTTGTTCCCATCCTCGGGGAGCATTAGTAACAACCTTTCAGAAGTACTGATTGGAAGGAAAGGTGCTCTGCATATTAACAGAACGTTGCGTCCCAAGAGGGTGAGCAGCCTGGCTGGGAAGGTGTAAAGACGAGATGGGGAAAGAGCAGAGGAGGGGGTGGGGATAATGAAAGACAACAAATGGCCATGGAAGGCGGATGATTAAGATGCACTTGGGCTAAAAAGTTTAACAGCTGACATAGGCGGTGAGGGAGGGTGGAGGGGGGGGGGGGGGGGGGGGGGGGGGGGGAGGGGGGGGGGGGGGGGGGGAGGGGGGGGGGGGGGGGGCGAGTAAGGGAGGATGCGAGGAGAGAATCAATTACACCATCATGCTCTTAACAGATTTATTTAAACTGTCCTGAGAGTGCAAGCTCGGGAAGTGCAGTGTTCTGCAACTATAAAGCACATGAGTGGAGAGATTGGAATCTGGCCCAGCAATATGTGCGCCGAAACAGAAACTTTGGAAAATGAGGATACTGCAATATACTCCTTGTTCTCCAAGAGTACAACCTATTTGTAGATGTATATCCTCATTTAACCAATAACAAAGTGCATTTCATTTGAGAAGAAAAAGAAACACAATACAACAATATGACACAGTTTTTGTCTTTAAATAATTTTTATTCTCAAGAAAAGAAAAGAGCGAAGCAGCACAGCCTGAAGCGTAGGCTTAGCACTTATCGAAATAAATGAAACCTAATGAAGATATCCAGTAAGGCCGATGCACCACACTGCACTGTCACAGCAAAAGGGTAGCAAGAGAGTGAAATATCACCACAGCCAGAGAAAAGTGAATCAAACAACACACACATGCCCCACCTAAAGAAGAAAGAGGGCATTGGAGGTATTAGTTCATCTATCATCTCCCTTCCTCTGTGCGAAGCAGAGGAGGCAGGAAATCCATCCCTCACACTTTTAAACAATATTTTCTCCATCATTGTCATATGTGGCTAGCCAAACTGCTTCAAATGTCTATAGAGAAATGTGTAGCGTGTCAGGTTTTAGGCTGGTCGAAAAAAAAGGCCTGCCTACTCCATGAGTATTGGCTCAACCTCTGAAAATACTTTAGATTTGTATTTTCAATGTATTGATGCGACAGTGGCTTGCTGGAAAGGGATTGATTTTAGCAGCTTGAAGTAAAACCATAAAAATATGTGCAAATAGCCAATAAGAAACTTCCCAGCATCAACTTCATCTCTTATCTTTCTGTGAAAGGCTCATCATATGGAAGAATACAAGCAGAATTTGTATTGTTGTACACTGTATTGTTTGCCATCTAGAGAAATTCCTGAAACAAACAGTAGAATATTTCGGTAGGATGTGTTTTGTAGTATACATTTCTAAAATAAGTTTGCATTATCAAATCACTGTTGGAATTAAGAGTTCAGGTTTTTAGGAAAGGACAGCAACAACAAAGCTATCTTGTATCAAAACCAAAAGTGTCAGTGCGATGTATGAATTGTTCTTATTCACGCTTCAAAGAGGCTCATATTCTTTAACATTTTAAAATCACTGAAGCTTTTCTCTGGCAACTAGCTAAATTGGAAGTGAGTGTAATGTGACACCCCTCACACTGGTATCCTGCATTGGGCTGGTCTGCTGTGTTGGAGGGTCATTAGTGCTGATGTGATACACCTGGGCGCCCATGATACTCTAACCTATTTAAGGTGGTCACATCGGCAAACGGGTGTAGCTGGCTTTGACCCTGTGATCTGTTGCCTCCTCCTCCTCCTCCTCCTCCTCCTCCTCCTCCTCCTCCTCCTCCTCTTGTGGTTTGCTTATCATGGGTTCTGGTTCCTGTCTTCTCAACACCACACCTACCATATATGCATCCATGCGCTGCATACAACTGCAAATAACACACTCCATAGTACCTGTTAAATGATTTAATTATTTTGGTTAGCTTAAATAAACTATTGTTACCTTTTTTAAATACAAAATCCTTTAAATATGAGGGGCCGTTGGGGACATTATACAGAATTATCATGCATGCATATGTATTGTATGTACTTTCCCTCTCACACATATGGAACCAAACTCATTCACATACTGTACTTAGTTTTTTACAATTGCTTAATCGCAATTTTGAAAACAGGGCTCATTTTGTCAAAACACTAAACACAATTCAGATAACCCCACACCCAAAGTGCAAAACACCTAATTTATCCTGCAAAAGGAAATACTGCAATCAAAACTACAAAAACATTTATCAAAACCTGACTCTTGCTTCAAATGGCACACACTTCATTCATATGACCAGATTTTGGTCCAACCAACTACACACTCCTGAGCTCAATCAAAAGCACTTTCATCTCTGTGGGCCTTAAAATAATCATTCCGTATGTAAATTATTCTACAGAAATATGTGCAGAAACAAATAAATACTGTTGAAACAAAAATGTTCTCCACGAACCAGTGGACAAACAAAACAACATATCTTCAAAACATACAGTATACATTTCAGTTGTGTGAACAAAAAATATGCTCTCTATCGAATTCAGTAAATGTGCTTATAGTTGTGCAGATCTGGGCGGAGGTTTTGCTCTCTTGAGTGTCAGTTTCAATAACTGTGCTTTATGTGTTGTTTTAGCGATTGAAAAAAACTAAAACCACAAACACCTTCAAGTGAAATGCTTTTACATGCACAACTGAACCACTCACACAAACAACTGCAAAATGATGCACTCACAAACACAACTGAAAAGTGTTCACACATACTAGAAAAGTGTCCACATATACACAGGTAAAATGCTCTTGTATAGTATTGTGAAACAAACTATTGAAAATCTTTCACACATACTAGTAAAATGTGCTCAGTTAAAATGCTCTCATTTAGAGTTGTAAAAACCTTTCACCATTCAAACGGGTTCACAATTACAATTGGTAAAAAATCTGAAATGTATGAAAGCATTTCAGTATGGTGTATGATAGAATTTCAGTTAAATGAAAGGCATTTCAGTTGAACAGGAAGGTGGTTGAGATAAAACAGGTTGAACGACTGTTGTTCATTCGTTCGCCTCACTGACGTCAGGTGAACAGCCTGCAAGTACCCTAACTGAAGCAGCGGCTGGCCTCAGGGGCGTAGAATTTCGGAGGGGCCTGGCCCTACCAACATCCAGCGGCTACTGAATTGTCCCTAGCAATAAAAAATATTTAAATATAACCACTTTTGTCCGTCAGTGTCTAGTCAATTGATACACAAACGGTTAATAGATCTCGTTCTCTTCAATATGGCGCGTCATTAACCATATCGCAATTGGATTCGCCGTTTCTTGGTAACCTGTGAGAGCTGTTGCTACATGGTTGTAAGAAGCTCGACAGTTCTATCAACTAGATGCGCAGTATGTAGGCTAAAGTGAGCCTCCATCCGTATACTGTATATTATAGGTGCAAAGCACAAGTACATTAGCATAGCAATCAAAAGCTGAAAACAACAACATTAAACAAAAACACATCAGCATGAACAGAAACGAAACATTTAAGAAATGCTGCATTCAATTCCGCTTTCTTGATGTCATTCAGGTAACCTCTCTTTCTCTCACCCACTCTCTCCCACACACACACCGGCTACATGGAATGCATGTCAATATACAGAACAAGAATATTACAAGTAATTATGAATTGTATGGCGCTAACGAACATAATTTGCATTTATTGAATGGTACTGAATGCTTGATGTTGACAGTCCGCCATCTCCATTTGGGCAGCTTATTTTAATTAATGTCTTATTTAACAGGAGTTAGACAGTGTGGTGAGAATATGGAACACCCATCGGATCCGGCCATGGTCGTGACTTGTATCATGGAAAACCTTTCCTCATGTATCATGCACCAGAGCTTTACTAGGCACGGGAGTAGCTCCGTCCAGTGAACTATGACAGACTGGCCATCATTCTAGAAGATTTGGAAAACAGGCATCACCTGTGATTCAGACCTTTATAAGGTCTGTGTTTTGATATTTGTTAATGGAAGAACATAATCTCAAGGCTGGCCATGACACTGTTGAGGCTACCAGACCATACAGACAGCTGAGGCCCTTGATAAGAGCACATCTGTCAGAGCCAGATGATTAGTCAGAGGGCAGAGAAATTTGGGTTAAATGTATACCATCCAGCAAATTTTTTTCTTGTCACCTCTGAGTAATTGGAATTTAGCTGTAGAACTGTGAATTCAAACTTTAGAAATGCATTTTCAAATTCAATTTGAATTGACCTAGATTCCACTGTAAAACATGTAATCAGTATCTCACCACATTTGACCGAGAAATAATACGATTAAAGACTTATTTAAGTTTGAAAATAAGTTTAATACAAAACCTTTTGATACAAAAACACATCACAACATCCCATTTCATATAACATGGGACATAAAGTTCCAGTTCACAAGTACAGGCCGTCTGGAGAACTCAGAGTTGTCCGTGAATGTAACCTTGATGGTCTTTGACAGAAAAAGGTCAGACCCTGTTTCAAACCTAAGAAACTGTTCAATCACTCTCAGATCAATTTCTCTAACAAACAGATGAAGAGAGGTGGTCCTCTCTGCTGGTAACATTACATTTGAAAACTGAATCTAATTTGTGATACTTCTTGCCTTTGATTGGAAACCAGGACAGATCTTGTTAAGCCCTGGACAACTCAAAGACTCTCCAGTAACTTACAGGACTAGCTCCCAGCACTTTACTATAAATGTTGGCTGTTGTATCAACTCATTGTGCGCAATATCGTCCAACAATCTTTGTAAGTTTTGCTCTGTCAGTAGAGTGGTGCATTTTTGAGTCCCACCTTGTGACTGCTTAGAATGGGTGGAGAAGCTCTTTCATGTCAGCTCCCTTCAAATCATTCAAAGCCTCTGTAAGTACATCCTTCTCAGTGGGATTAATATTGTTTAGAAATGCCTCCTTTTGTTTGTCAAGATATGGAAAGGGCTTCGTTAAGAAATGACGGAGCCAGTTGAATAGGTAAGTATTTAAATCTCTGCCATTCAAAGGCCCCAATACAGAAAAAAGAAGTCCACTCCCTTTCTTGAAAAGCATGATGCAAAGTGGGGATCTTGCATGTGGTTCCAGAGGTTCCTGATGCATAGAAATCAGTTAGAAAGTGCTTGACAAGCCCACTTCCAACTCCATTATTCAACTCAACACTTTCCGGCACTAGCACAAATTCAATGTTGGCATCTGGAAGCCACAAATTCGTGAGCAGAGGCCTATACCACAATGCGAGGTCAACATACTCAGAATGAACTCGGGATTATCAAGGACAGTCAGGGTTGACCAACTCTGTGTAAATTATCAAGTTTGCACAACAAGCCTATTGCTCGTTAAGCATTCTTTGCTAGAAAATGTAGCTACTACGGTCACTAAACACTCTGAAACCTGCTGCATCCCTCGTGGTTGAATGGCAGGTTCGTCTGAATCTTCCTCTCATTCAGGATCGGACTCAGACTCGTGTAAATAAGAGCTGTGTCTTCGTTCAGGGGCTGCATCCTTGAAAGGACGAAGAGCGAACCAAGCATTGTTAAAGGAGATTAAATTAGACGGTCTGGTCTACTGAGGATTTCCTATTCACGTCACCAGCGGTTCCCACCCTTACACTTGCGTCACAACACTTGAATCCAGTCATCACCGGCGCGCAATTAATCTTGTAATAGGTTGGGCTGCGAAGGATCCAGCAGTGTGGTCCTCCAAATTTGGGGAGGGAAGGCTGCATTTCTCTGCGCCATTTGAAGGAGCCTTTGAAATTGGACAGCTGTGGCGCGCCACTGTGACGTATTTGGACTTCAAATGCAGCCTTTGAAGGATGCGGCCCCTGAATTGAGACACAGCTAAGGTCAAACTACTCTGGCAGCAGCCATGATAACAGCTGAGTGTTACTATATCCCCAGCCAATAACACAAGTCAGCTAATTAATATGAATCAGCAATGGGCGTCAACTGATTACGTGTGGGCATTCACCACTGAAAACTGCATGTGAGTTAGTTGGAATGGAGGAAAGAGGCACCTTCAAATAATTAATATAAAAAAAGATATACATGGCGCATACAAATGTATGCTTGTCTACATTATTGGCCCTTTAAAGCCAATCAAAGAATTTCAAAGAATTAGTTAATGTAGTCAACAGGTTGCAGATAAACAACCTATTCTAAAACTTTAGCTTTGAATTGTAGTGTTCAGGTAGGTCTATGGTTGCCATATCACGGGCCTATTTCCAAGAGGCTGGACAACTACCTGCTTGCAATATGATGTGACCACACCAATGGCATGAGAAACATTGATAATACTGAAAGGGCCTTCCGTGACCTTTTGATGAAGTGGAGGATTTCATATGGCATATAACCACCACATGGCGGTTAATGATTCCCATCCTCAAATATGTATGAAGGTATTGAACTGTATATATGTATACAATTACTTTCCATGGGTATCAAGGACAATTGTTTTTTACATTTGTCTGGGAATATTAAATAAAATCCCTCTAAACTTGATAACACTCAATATTATCAGCCAAATAGCAACCCACGTTCAATTAAACTGTGATGATTATAGATATTTTCATTGAAAACCTTGAAGAAATAAAGGTTACAAATACTCAGCTAGTCCCATCTTAAGAAGGCAAAAGTCTGCTCCCCAAGGTACCTTGTGGGTGAGACTGGGCGACAGCGCTGAATGAATTGACATGCCTCCGAGAGGTTGTTCTCTAATAACATATTGATCCACCAGTTCTGATATGCAAAGCATCTGCCACGAAGTGTCGCCTGTAGGTGAAACAAATGCCGGCAGAATACCTTATACCGAGATGTGTTGATTAAAAGGGAGTTAAAGGCCCAGATAGAATCCGATGAGCAAAAAACAATTTCAGCAGCAGCCATTTCCTATTATACAGTCTATCCAAACTAGAAAAATGTTCAATATTCTCAAAGTAACACTAAATGTAATGATGATGATAACATTGAGTTGCCTTTGTTAAAAGATGCTATCGATACAATTCCATTGAGAATTGAGAATTGAGAATCTAGCATCATGCAAACATCAAATAGAATGAATTCTTCACATCTCAGTTGATAAGATTAAAAGTCCTCACTCATATTATTTTTTCATCCTGACCAAAAGAGGCAAGACTAAAATAAGGGTTCCATGAAAACCTGCATTCCCTCTTGTGAGCAAGGTCTGGAAAGCTCAGGCAGGGCACTGTGCATTACATTTGAGTAGGAAGGGTGAGGAAATGGACTCAAGTTTAAAGACTGTTGGGGTACATTTTGTTTTCTTTATCATTAATATTGTTATGTTATTGTAACACCAGTAAATGTGTATGGCAGTCCACTGTCACATCACAAATGTTTGTATCGGATCATATTTACAGTATATAAGATCGGAATTTATATGGACCACTAAATAAGGAATTAAAAGAAAATGTTTTATAAAATATCCAATACAATTTTTTGAGGCAGACATTATAAAAATACGGATTCATCCTTGCAGTGATCATTTATTCATTGGAGACAATACTGCTGTGCTGTGGTGCAGATTTATCAACCCTGCAAACAGTGATCAGCAAACTCCCCAAGCACATGTTATGCACAACACCATTTCATACCCGTGTGTGCACCTGTAGCTGTATTATATATTGTATTATCCTTGGGATTATCATGATTAAAAAGAGTGCCAACCCCTGTAGATTTTTGACGAATACGTATTCGGTCCACCCTTTATTTGCCAAAGATATAGTATGTTGTACCACAAAACACATGCATATACATTTCTAAGATACTGTCTAAAATACCCAGCATACTAATTAAAAGTCAGGGCATTTTAGCTCTTTACTGACCCTGCTTATTGCAAAGGACGACTGTGAGTTTCCCTTTGGCATCTGGATGTCTTCATTATATGAATTGCTGGTAAAGTCTGTCTGAATTATGTGGGAGTGCATGTGTTATGAACAAACAGAACAATATGCATGCTAAACAAATGCCCTCAGGTGAGAAACATTCACATGAGCCTGTAGAGTCTAATCGTTTTGCTTGTAGTGCCTCTCAAAGTATCTGTGCATAAGCAGTTGCCTTTGGGGTCTCCGAGAAGCTTGTTGGAAAAAATGCTCTGAGGAATGTTTAGGGGGACAATTTTATTTCTATTCTCTTTATGATTTTGTTCGCTTTTGTGAGTAAACTATGGACATCTCCACTCTGTGGAATGTATGGCTCATTAAGAGATGGTACAATGCCATCTGGACATTTTTCTATGAAGCCATGGGAACAGAGTACTGAGGCATCTGATATATTGGGGTGAATGGATACATTTTGCAACTGGAAAAACAGTTGGGTATTCTCAGACAAAAAAACTACTGGTGAAAGCAAAACCAGAAATATAGTTGCATCATGCATCATGTTTAAGACTTCAAAGTCTTGAGAGCCATAATCTGCTTCCAAATTGTTATGCAGGACAATGGATAAAAGCTCATTGTAAATATGAGGGAATTGGAAGTAGAAAGACACAATACAGAAACAGATCTAGTTTTAGTGACAGTGAGCTCGTATTATGGTGATTACATATTGTTAAAAGGTTGGTTACTGTATTCTGACATGGTAGGATCTATTTGCATGTTGTAATTAGGCTGATTTTACATCTACACATTCAAACGAATGCACAATGCCCCCTGTTGATTAGCGTTCTCTTTTTTTTTGTTTTCTGTTGGAAATGTATTGCACTTCCATAATGTGATATGTAATTATGGTCGTATACATATTTTCTTTCTTTGAAAGAGAAAATGTTTTTGTGAATTTGTATGTATCACAGCATCAACATCAGGTGCTAAACATGTTTTCTTAACATTGCCATGAATAGGTCTAATGAGTGTATTGCAACTTTAATATCCTAAGAGTCACTGAAATCAATTAGTAAGAATGGTTATAGACTTCTAATTAATAACACTGAATCACATTTAGAAGATGCATAATACAATAACTTTCACCGTAAGCTTTTCTTGGACCTATACCAAAGCATCATTGTCTTGAAAAAATTCTAATGGAATCTATGCCACACAGGGTGGTTTGCTGTAACCTTTAAGATGGGTAGTTCATGGAAAGCATGCATCTTCTTTTCATTTTCTACAATTGTTCTTAACCATGCCCGCTCCATGCCCTCTGTATTTCACATGCTGAAGTTTTGTTAAAAAAAAAATTGCATATTTATTTATTATGACTTCATGGCTTTGGTGACATCTGCTGGAGTTATTCCCCTCAGACTAATGTGACACTGTCCTAACGGCACAAAAACGGCATGGTCTTCCATCATAAAAATAAAGTTTTATTGTTTGTTTTTATATCAAGATAATTTCTACACTTTATGGGCTAGTTTCCCAGACATAGATTAAGCCTTGTCCTAGACTAAATCTCACTGTCAATTGAGATTCTTCATGGAAAAATGTTTTTTAGTTTAGGACTTGGCTTAATCGATGTCTGGGAAATTAGTTCTATATGTGCCAGTCCGAACAAAGAGAAAGCTTCTACCATTGACTGTCTTTAGAGGACTCCTAATCTAAATACTGTGGCCACTGTATGGTCCATGTCAATTATTAATAATCAATAATAATCAGTAGCTCAAGACAAGACACACGTTGTCACTTCGAGCTAGAGAATGCAAACAATTGTTTAGCCAGATAATATTTATTTCCATTGTGCTGGCAAAATTATTGATACAATTCAATAGAATGGATCATGGGACGCCAATATTCTTTATCCTACAGCTTTCAGTGAATACCTCTAATGTATTGCTCTAGTATAAGATTAAGCGTCATTGACAGCAAGTGTGAAGGAACTTAGTAAGTACACTCTTAAGTATGACAAGCCAGTATCCAGAGAGATTGCACCTGTGTGGGCTATCTAGTGGTGTCTGTGTCACTTGGAGGACCAGTGTCTTTAGCACAGCCATTTCCTCAAGGTGTACAATTAGTTCTTCCAGGAAAATCTGATTAGTCACCCCTGACAACGCAGAGACAAGGAAATTACTTTCTTGTGCATATCATTAAAGAAAAATCAATATGACGAATGTGGTGAAGGCTGGAGCTATTTATTGTGCCTGAACTAAGGTCATAGTAGGGTGGACTTTATTTGCGTCTACCCTGATTATAGTATTTTGTTCTAAGAACAAGCATTCTAAATTGGTTTGGGAAAAGGTTAAAAGTGCATTGCATTCTTGAATAATTTCTTGCTTCTTTCTTGCTGTATCCCTCTAAGTTGGCCCCCAAGTTGCAACAATATTTAACGTTAGAAGCAAATTAGCTCATGAGGGTCTTTTAGCAATGACTTGAGATGGGACCTCTTTATTCTCAGTTCGTTATCCCTTTGGATTCAAATTCAAAGCTGTAGCGTAACGGATGGAAGAAGAAAGGTATACTGAACTCAATATTCACTCCAAATATGTGAAGGTAAAAAAGAATCATATGGTATATATTAATATACCTATATATATTAAGTGTACATGACTTCCAGGTCACAGAGATACGTGCAGTGTTATTATATGATCAGAGAGATCATGGCAATCGGGTCATTGATGTTTTTTTTTTTTTTTTTAAGATGGCTCAAATTAATTAAAGTTAGAGTAATTAATTAAAGTTAGAGTCAGTCCACCTTATCTTTAGATGCTTGATAAGCAGAGTAGTCAATAAAAATAACATAAAAATATACTAATGTTTAGATGGCTAACGTTATGTTTCCATCAATAGAGCGCATGATAAATGTACATTTTAAACTAAGCAGGTAAAGTGTAGAAGCCAGGTAAGAGGCATTAAGCATTCAAAGTATGACTGGTAGACAGCTGCAGTTGGGAGAGGACAGCAACATTTAGTTGGTTTTCAAAGAAGAGGCCATGCATGTGAGATATAGATATGACATTTAGATCCAATAAGGGGGAACTTCATGGAAAAAATTATAAAAATGAATCCTTTAGTTTCCTAGTTAGTTTCTAGGGCTCAATTTTTATTGTAGTTCAAAAAGTGAATTATTATATAAGTATAAGATTTTTGAAAGCATTCTTACTTGCCTTCTTACACACCTGCCTAAAACCTTAGCACAGTGCTGTATATATATATATATATATATATATATATATATATATATATATATATATATATATATATATACAATATATGTTTATATTAGACATTAAATATATATTATATATATATATATATATATATATATACATATATATATATATATATATATATATGTATATACAGTGTTGTTTACTTTGCTGGATGTCGTGAAGGAGTTTTTCTTTACTTTAGGATCATGTGATTATCCACCACTGCTCCGTGGACGTCCAGGCCTTGTTGGTTGCCGAGCTCACCAGGGCGTTTTGTTTCTCAGAATGCTTTTGAACTGTTGATTTGACCACTGTTAATGTTCCGGCTATCTCTCTGAGGGATTGATTTGATTTGTGCAGCCTAAGGATGACCAGGTTCCCTTGCACTGAGAGCTCCTTTGACTGCATGTTGTCGGTTCGCAACAAAAGCTTCCATATGCAAATTCCACACTTGGAATCAATTCCAGACATTTTACCTTATTAGATAAAGAAAAAACAATGGCCCATGCCCACACCTGTCCATTTTGAGTCAATTTTCCAATCACTTTTGGGCCCTTGAAAAGAAGGGGGCTACAAATTCAAGTGCTGCGATTCATAAACCCTTCCTCCAATTTGGATGTGAATACCCTCAAATTAAAGCTGAGAGTCTACACTTTAAGCCCACATTAATTATATAACAGTAACTTGAATAGGTTTTGCTAAACAGCTAAAATAACAAAAATGTCATCAGTGTCAAAATATATGTAGACCTAACGATATATTTAAATGTGTAAATCAAATTCAATGTACTTTTAACAATAAACGGAAAAATTGTTTTTTTTTTTAAAGATTAGCATAATATTACCCATAACTGTATAACTGTGATGTATCTTTTCACTTTACCACACTGTTACAGGTTTGGAAGAAACATCCCAAAAGGAGAAGAATAGTGTTCGGCGTGCAGCTAAAGGACGAAATGATTCATTTGGTTTAACGCTATGTAAAATGCAATATAGCGTTATTGTTCTTTGTAGGTTGACTACATAAATGAGCCAAGACAAACAAACTGAAGAGAAAAGCTTGCTATTGGCATTAGTGCACCAGGGAGACAAGGAATTACTGAAGAGCAATCAATAACACGGAAGAAAGGTCCTGTGATTTATACAGACATCCCCCCAAGGCAAACAACCAATAAGTAGGGCTTCGAACACGAAAATACGTTTTAAAATGAGAAATATAGTTTTACAGAATCCTGCCGATGATTTTATGTGCTTGGAAATCATCTTTGATCAATGCATTGGTAAATACCGTACCTCATTCAATGTGGAATGCCTCATGCGATTGATATATTGATCTAGTCTGCAAATACCTTCATAGATCCCATGCACACTCTATCACAGGCAGTTGCGTTGATATGAGCAAAGCAATGGCAAACATGTGTTCCAGCAATATATCTGTGAATGACATTTCATAAAAATTGGAAATAGGCCTGTGTTTGCTAGTCTCAACGATTTGATATTAACCCAGTTATGAGAGACACACAATGAGAAATCTGCTGGTATCCTTCCACTAAAAAAGAACACAATTCTCTCTGAAATAACTATTATTTGTAATTCGCCTCCATAATTTTATAGAAAACTGGCGTTACTTTTGATTCAACAAAATATTTAAAATAATACAACTGAAAATGGCATGGACAAAAATGATGTCTCCTTTATATTTTGTTCCACTTTAGAGGCAATCATTGCAGTCAGACCTTCTCTGAAACTCTCAATGAGACTTCTGCATCTGTCAAAAGGTTCACTCTTCCTGAGCAAACTGCTTCAGCTGTCTCAGGTTTAAAGGGTGACCTGTTTCAGCTCTTTTCATAGATGTTCGGTAGGATTCCAATCAGGGCTCATGGAAGGCCACTTCAGAATAGTCCAATGTTTTGTTCTCACCCATTCTTGGAGGCTGCTAGCTGTGTGTTTTGGGTTATCATCCTGTTGGAGGACCCATGACCTGCAACTGAGACAGAGCTTACACAGTTACAGAGTTCTACACTGGAGAACCTCGATAGTCTTGAGAATTCACCGTGCCCAGCACAGATTCAAGGCACCTCGTGCCAGATGCAGCAAAGCAGCCCCAACACATAACCAGGCCTCCTCCATGTTTCACAGTAGGCATGATCTTCTTTTCTTTGAAAGCTTCATTTTCCATCTGTAAACATAGAGCTGATGTGACTTGCCAAAAAACTCCAGTTTTGACTCATCTGTCCAAAGGACATTCTCCCAGAAGCATTGTGGCTTGTCAATATGCATTTTAGCAAATTCCAGTCTGGCTTTTTGATGTTTTTTGTTCAAAATTGGAGCCCTCCTGGGTTTTCTTCCATGGAGCCCACTGCCACTCAAAAAGCGCTGGATGGTGCAGTCAGACTCTGATGTACCTTAACCTTGGAGTTCAACTTGTATCTCTTTGGAAGTTTTCCTTGGCTCCTTTTCTACCATTCGCACTATACTTCTGTTCAATCTGGGGCCAATTGTCTTCTGGTGGCTGTGTCCAGGGAAGTTGGCTACAGTGGCATGGACCTTAAACTTTGTAGCACTATTTTCAACTGTAGTCACAAGAACATCCAGCTGCTTGGATGGTCTTATAGCCTTTATCTTGCTTGTTAATAATTTACTTTTGACTCTGATCTCCTCAGACAACTCTCTCCTTTGCTTTTTCTGGTCCATGTTCACAGTGGGGCATACGATGATACCAAAAAGCAGAGTGACTGCTTTTCTCCATTTAAATAGGCTGAATGACTGATTATAAGATTGAAGATACAGTATGTGTGATGCTAATTGAAGTAAACAGACAATAGACAATTATCTATAGAATAAATTTTTTAGGATATCTTTGTAGAATAATCAATAATTTATATATTTTCATAGTTGCTTTGCTTTATTCTATGACATACCAAAGGCATGTAGGTGAACATGAGAAAACAACTTTCATAATTTTTCAGAAGAAGTTGAGCATTTTTCAATGAGCTGTGAGGGTACCAACAAATTTGTCTACGTCTGTCTCTTTGACAGATATTGATATTGATATTGATATTTTTTATAATGCATCTTATTTGATTGTATTTGTAATTATGTATCATTAGTTAGTCTGACTTGATTTGATACAATGTTTTATGAGATTGCATACAGTGTACCATTTTCTAACATTTACAAACAACCTCCCAACATATAATAATAATTGATTGCATTTATATAGTGCTTTTTAATGCTTAACTGAACATGGAAAATGTATTGCTAGCATGTCAAGAAAGTATATATTTTTTATAAAATTATGTAGGCATATCATATTTAGCTAAACTTAGTTCAAGTGATTGAATATTTAATAAATGCAACATTTTATAAATGCTATTTTGCTAAATCAAAACAAATAGTTAAAATGTGTTGAGTGCTCGATTTGCAGGTATTTTGGTCACTGAATATCACTATACAATTATTTAAGGTAGTCTTTGAAAAGAAAGTCAGATATGTAAATGATCCAAAATTAAGGTATAATCAATCCAAAAAGGCAGATGCCATTACCATTATGATTAAATGTTCAATATGAATTCCCAAAGATATATTGGAAAGCCCTAAAGGTCAGTGCTGAGATGCTGACTGGTTTCTATTTAAGGCCCAGAAGTTTCAAGGTGAGGTGGTGCGTCGTCAAGGCATTCAACGCCTTATTACTTGGCTAGTCAGGGTGTCATTATTAAGCTTTCTGGAAAGAACAGGAACAGAACAAGAGAATTCTAATTAGTGTGACTGCTGCAAAGAAAGAGGATTTTCTACATCTGGCTACCATAACAAATATCCCTCAATAATTCAAATAACCAAATTGATTAATCTACTCCCCCCCCCCCCCGCCCCCCCCCCCCCCCCCCCCCCCCATAAACACCCATTGATGATTGAATATGACACTTGAATTCTGGAAGTAAAATGGCGTTACATCGGGGTACGGAAGATCTTTACTCCCATATTCTAAAATTCATACGTTTGATATAATTGAAAATGATGGCTAATAACTTATTTGACTGTATAACAATTTAGGTTCAAAAGGTGAAACTTCCAATTAGTCTAGAGCAGTATAAGCTAACATCCATTTAGCATTTTCAAGCATCTAATTGATTGTTCGAGAGACTGAAAACGGTTCTACTCAAGCAGGTAATTTGTTGCAAATTAATTTATCACAGTGTGTTGGATATACTTCTGTGGTGTCGAGATAAAGAAAAGAAGGTCACACTAAGAGTCGAACAATGATAGTGCACATACTGTGCACATAATGGAGCTCAACTTCCCACTGATTCTACATCTACTTCTATGTTTTATTAGGAAGGGAATAAATTAGGCCATTGAGCATTTTGTTAATGCATAGTCAAGGTATGAAATATGAGCATGTGGGAAAAGCCTTAATTGACTGGAGCCTTACATGCACAAAAGTCCTGCACCCAAAGATTCAACTTTCCTTGCTGACCCTCATTGTAAATGTTCCTATGTTGTTGTGGAATTCATTTCCTTTTCTTGCCTCAATCGACAAAAAACAGATAAACTTCCACACAGTGGCACATAAAAAACACACATACACACACAATTAAGAAAACACAATTAGACCTTTACTTGTTTGTACCCTCATGCTCACACCCTCATATACACAGTATGGACACACTATACACAAACACGATCACACAGGAATATATCTGCTCTCACGCGTAACAAATGCCCTACAGACATAGGCTTAATTTCAAAACATCCATTACATTTTAATTGGCTCTAAATTGCATTGTGAACCGTCACATGATCAATAGTATTATCTTTGTAACAGGAGCAATTACCTGACTCATGCAAAAACATGATCAGCGGTCCAAGCTCATGTCAACAAAAAGAGCAAACATATGTTATTATTCTGTTCCCCTTTATACGCAAATACATCCAATACAGACATGCATCTGATCCACTTATATAATATTTAACTATATATACTGTATATGTAATTCTTTTCACAGTCATTGAAAAAAACATGATCACTTTTTTTTTTGTATGGCATATTCATACATATATGCAACTCAGTCCAAGCAGAAGTATACAGCAAAGAAATAAAAACAATTGTAATTTGAGAATTAAAATAGCTAAGAAGGAAAAATTCTGCGGAACGCAATTTACCATTTTAATCTGGATTTATGAGTAGGCCTGGAGACCTGTTCCAGATGAGCTGTGGGGTCTACAAGGGTCATATTCCATTGGCATGTCAGTCATGTATTTTGGCCTGAAATTATTGAGTGACTAGTAAGTGAGCAACAGTATTTTAAAACTAATTATCTTACACACAGGGAGCCAGTGTAGTGATCTGATAATGGGTGTAACATTTTCATATTTCCGGTCTCTGCTGTTGTCTCGTAAAGATGCTACAATACTAACTGTTTGAGTGGAAACCGATGCAGGATAGCTTAGCGTGATTGACTTCTAACTCAAGACTCCTCGTTCAAAGTGATTGCAAATCAATTGTAGATTTTGGCCACTTTTTCTTTAGGGTAATGTATCAAATTTATACGTATGCATGAATGAGGTTTATTTAGCAGCCATTTCTATAGTGCTTTATACAGTTCTACATATTTTTAAATAGTATAGCACACTTTGCTGTTATAGCAAATCTTTACCTAAAATAGCAGCATAAGTTCAACTCACACCACATCTCAAATATGATAAAACAAGAAATGTTGATGGCTAAATGAATGTGTTTGTTTAAGTTATTGGTGGTAACTTTTCTGAGCAAAAGTTTTGCAAAAAATTCAATGTGTCTCTCATATGGTCTCAGCATCTTCTAAGAGTTGGATCAGTAGTTCAAGGGAAGTATTTGACTAACCTCTACTTTGAGAAAGCAAGGAGAATGGCCTTATTGATTCTTAAGAAAAAGGAACTTGACTCATCAAAAACCAGACAGACCATTTGAAGGGATGTTGATCAGAAATCCTCAACATACAAAAGACCACTTTAAAAATATAAAAAGAAAAACCATAAATACAACTACAAGTAATATGTTTTCCACCCATAAATTGCCACAATGCCTGTCACTACAAGACTCGACACACTGCATAAAAGGAAGTAAACCTAATAGGTCCTATATGTTTCATAATCTGTAGGTTACAATGGTGTGTGCTTCAATAAAATAAATTGTGAATGTGCTAACCTTTGTAATCTTTGCATTTTCTTTGGGGATTTCTTCCAACACCTGCAGTTAAATTCAGCAGACTTTCCCTTCAGACAAAGGTGTTGATTACATTAGCACAGAGTTCAATTGACATTGTGTGTTCTTTATCACCAATCTTGTTTCATTGAAGTAATAAAACTACTTGAATATTTGTCATTGGGGCAACATTCCTACTTTTGTTTCTCTGTACAGCTATGAACTGAACCAAGTTCAGCTGAGTGTTATATATTCAGGAGCTGAATTGACATAATTCAGCGCTCTGTTCATCACCAGGCTGAAACGAATCCAACATCGGGAGTCATCCATGATCTGAGAAGAGTGAAACAAATTAACTCTATATATAGATGATGTATCACATCCATGGGAAAAACAGCTTTTTAAATATTTTATGGGACACATCCAAATCTCTTGGTGCCGAGGAAGAATCACCATTTTTATTAATCTCACAAAAGTTTCCCAAATGTAGGTCAGTGTACTACTACCTTAATTCAAATATGATTTCAGAGGCCTTGTCTTCATTTTGCTAATGTGGATATAAGCTGTAAGAATTTTTATAAGCATCTGACAAGGGCAAAGAGGACAAGTTGTGCTTATTGTTTTTGAGGCCATTGCCTGATTCAGAAGTCAATTTTTAGGCATTTAAACCTCTCCCAATTTGGTGCTGAATAACAAAAGCAAACAAGTGTTTGTGTGCCAGCTGCTCTTGGATTTGTGCCTAATTTGCATAAAATTAGGCATTAATATTTCCACTGACTATTCAACCCTTACAAGCTACAACTGACTTTCCCCTTGTTATTTATTCAAATTAAATCATAACGGACAGAGTGATAGCATGTCTATGAGACAGTGCTATGTCCTACACATATACAACATATGGCACGGTAAATACCACCTATTCACCTGACTGATTGGGTTTGTAGTGCTGCCAATGAGCTGTCAATCATGTGTTTGGTTGTTTTGTCATATAATGGCCCTGAATATGTATAAGCTCTCTGCTTTCCGAATTGTTCGGAATGTGAGCTGTGGCTTCAAACGAGGAAAGCGGGATTCTTAATCACACCTGTGTTACACAGCCATATGCAGCGTTTACATCACACTCTGATAAATGGTATGTTTTTCAGCTTACGAATGCGTTTAACCCTTTATTAAGCCAATAAGAGTAGAACATTTCAAATGTTGGTGTTTGGTGTCTGCTTCTCCGTGGGCTCCCATTTCAAAGCCACATTTCAACTACTCCATCAACAACCATGGGTAGGGAGCAGACATCTGCAGATTCCCCCTGACAGATGCCGAACAACAGACCCAAAGTAGGTAGAGTCTGGTGGAGGTGAGGGAACAGCAGCAGCAAACGCATAAAAAGCCAAACTTGGCAGTAATACAGCAACGGTATGGGGCAAAGTGCCAGGGAAAATGTGATTATGCCAACGGGGTATGTGAGTAGTTGATTCGTGTGAAGCGGACAATAGCTGATGTCTCAGTTGCCTGCGTGAACTAGCTCTGCCAAGGCGTTACCTCATTTGTCAACATTGGAACAGACCATTCACTAAACATTCGATACAACCTCAACCGGACCCCAAATGGCTTGTTGTGCAATGCAAACCAAGTGGAATTCAAGCTGTTGGTGCATACTAAAATGTGTCATTCCATTCAGTATACTCTCTATCTCAAGAACTGTTTAAAGAAAAGATTAACTTTAAAGGATTAGTTTTCAGTTGCAACCCTTTGCTTATCGAGACCCCAATCTCCTTCAGAGGTGCCCCGGGTTACATACATATTGAATTAACCAACTTCGAAGCGATTGAAGAGGATGAGGCTCTTAAGATTAAATGCTCTTTTTATCCCCCGATTACAAAAGATTCCACTCTTTGAAGGATTGTTGTAGCCCAGACAATTAAAGATAGGTATTGTTTTTTATTGTTATCACTTGAAAACAATGTAACTAAACGATGTGGGACGAGAGATGGGGAGAAAAATTATTGCTTATGAAAAAGTCAGATGTCAGTTTCGAGCTTTCAAAAAAAATACTTGGAAAAGAAAAATCATCCACGTGCACCAGAATGTAATAGCATTATAATGGACACTATGTAAACATACAGGTTAGCAAAACAATAATGCTTTTGTGTGTCCCCTTCTGAATTCTTGAAATAGTGTCAATGGAGATACAGTGGGACCAAAAAGTATTTAGTCAGCCACTGATTGTGAAAGTTCTCCTACTTAGAAAGGTACTCTCCTACTCATCATAGGTACACTTCAACCATGAGAGACAAAAATGAGAAAAAAAATCCAGGAAATCACATTGTAGGATTTTTAAAGAATTTATTTGTAAATTATGGTGGAAAATAAGTATTTGGTCACCCACAAACAAGCAAGATATCTGGCTCTCACAGACCTGTAACTTCTTCTTTAAGAAGCTCTTCTGTCCTCCACTCGTTACCTGTATTAATGGAACCTGTTTGACCTCGTCATCTGTATAAAAGACACCTGTCCACAGCCTCAAACAGTCAGACTCCAAACTCAACCATGGCCAAGACCAAAGAGCTGTCGAAGGACACCAGGAAGAAAATTGTAGACCTGCACCAGGCTGGGAAGAGTGAATCTGCAATAGGCAAGCAGGTTGGTGTGAATAGATCAACTGTGGGAGCAATTGTAAGAAAATGGAAGACATACAAGACCATTGATAATCTCCCTCGATCTGGGGCCCCACGCAAGATCTCATCCCGTGGGGTCAAAATGATCATGAGAACGGTGAGCAAAAATCCCAGAACTACACGGAAGGACCTGATGAATGACCTGCAGAGAGCTGGGACCAAAGTAACAAAGGCTACAATCAGTAACACACTACGCCGAGAGGGACTCAAATCCTGCAGTGACAGGCGTGTCCCCCTGCTTAAGCCAGTACATGTCCAGGCCCGTCTGAAGTTTGCCAGAGAGCATATGGATGATCCAGAAGAGGATTGGGGGAATATCATGTGGTCAGATGAAACCAAAATAGAACTTTTTGGTAAAAACTCAACTCGTCGTGTTTGGAGGAAGAAGAATGCTGAGTTGCATCCCAAGAACACCATACCTACTGTGAAGCATGGGGGTGGAAACATCATGCTTTGGGGCTGTTTTACTGCAAAGGGGACAGGACGACTGATCCGTGTTAAGGGAAGAATGAACGGGGCCATGTATCGTGAGATTTTAAGCCAAAACCGCCTTCCATCAGTGAGAGCATTGAAGATGGAACGTGGCTGGGTCTTCCAGCATGACAATGATCCCAAACAACCCGCTCGGGCAACAAAGGAGTGGCTTCGTAAAAAGCATTTCAAGGTCCTGGAGTGGCCTAGCCAGTCTCCAGACCTCAACCCCATCGAAAATTTGTGGAGGGAGTTGAAAGTCCGTGTTGCCCAGCGACAGCCCCAAAACATGACTGCTCTAGAGGAGATCTGCATGGAGGAATGGGCCAAAATACCAGCTACAGTGTGTGCAAACCTGGTGAAGACTTCAAGGAAACGTTTGACCTCTGTCATTGCCAACAAAGGTTATGTCACAAAGTATTGAGTTGAACTTTTGTTATTGACCAAATACTTATTTTCCACCATCATTTACAAATAAATTCTTAAAAAATCCTACAATGTGATTTCCTGGATTTTTTTTCTCATTTTTGTCTCTCATAGTTGAAGTGTACCTATGCTGAAAATTACAGACCTCTCTCATCTTTCTAAGTAGGAGAACTTGCACAATCAGTGGCTGACTAAACACTTTTTGGCCCCACTGTATAGTGCAGGCGAATGATCGACTTATTTTATGAGGAAAAAATAATCAAAAGACAAACAGCTGCTGTTTTCATGCTTTGATGCTTGGGGATAAGTTAGGATCCCCATTGAGCAGAGAATCCATTGGCCTAATACCAGTATGAGAGCCTCTCTGCGCTTTGTTTTATGTTTAGTGTTTTTTGTGAGAAGGCACGATTTATACTCTTGTCTGGGGTAGTGGTGCAATCTCAGAAGGCTAATACTATTACCTGCCCAAGTTAGATAGATGCAGATGGATTATTCCATCACCATTAGCGTTGTCGTAAAATATATATCATTGTTGTCTAATTGACTGTTCGGTCAGATCTCTTGACTATTAGTCAGTGTTAGGCTGTGAGCTACTTAGATGGCAGGCTTTGCTGTTGTGGACCCAGTATGGCACTTAGAGTCAGATTTAATTATTGGAGTTCCCCAGAGAAACATTATCTTGACAGATTTGATAATTCTTTGAACACTGAAAAAGCATCCAGAAAAATGATAATAAATGCTTATTTGCCTGTTATTAAAACAGGTGTATAGAGTATGAGACTGGCTTAGACACACACACACACACACACACACACACACACACACACACACACACACACACACACACACACACACTCTCTCTCTCTCTACACTCTGCAACCAAAAAAATCCCAAAGGGTCAACTCTGTGCTGCAAATCATGCTTTGTTGAGCTGACATACTGTAGCTTCTCTCCTCCTTCGCCATTTCATTACCAATCAGTGTTCAGTAGTGGCCAATGATCCTATTAGTCAAGGTAATTTGGAGTGTCAGGAAGGAACTGCTCAGCCAAGAGAGGCAGTGCCTGTTGCTGCTGCCATTAGCGGTGACCAACGCAGCCTGATATGAAAGCCTCATAATTAAAACAGACAATGGTTCTTAATGCATCTATCCTCTGGAGCCTTTTACGGCTTGTCCATACCGAACAACTGTACATGACAAACTATGGTGGTCTAATATAGACGTAGGAAAGCATCCACCCTGGGTAGGAAGGGTTTTTTGTAGTCATTCTGGATAATTGTTATTATTTTATGTATTATTTATTATTATTTATGCAGGGTTGATTGACTGAGACAACGTCTCTTTAGCAGTCTCTTTAAAAATGCTTTACAATCTAATTATATGATCAGGTCAAACAAGTATAGGTTGATGTGATCCAATGCAGCCTTCAATACATCCCTACCTATAAGAAATAAATTATATGATTGTTTAACCATGTAACAAATAAGATATGTTTTTTCCTTCTAAGCATCATATGCCTTTTCCTCATCACTCGAAAACGTTATGTGACTGTGGATGACTAGATATAAATATATAAACATATCAAATGCAAATATCTCAGTCTAAAAACAAGTTGATTTACATAAATCCTTTCATCACGTCACACAATTTTTACATAACAACTATACAAAAATGTAGTTAATGATTTAAGGGGGATTAGTTCATATATACAGGTTTAGAACCAAAACAGCTATTTTAAGTAAAGCGCACATGGTTATAAACCACTATGGTGAAGGCTCTCATCATCATCTTACTGTATTTAATGATTTTATTTAGTAAGGCTTAGTTCAAAATGACTAGAGTTTGATTAGGATCCAGGCCCCCAAGCCATCTCTCCATCACTTCCCATTTTCTCTTTCCATTTTTATGGTCTTCTCTCCTTTCTGCTGAGGCAATGCTGTTCGTCTCCCCAACCTGTCAATACGGCCCAAAGGCCTTTTAGACACTTATCAATATTTAAGCATCCTCCCCCATTGACTCAGCAATTACACAGTAATTGATTTGAGATTGATTATCATCAGCACCATACTGGTTACATCGAGTGCTGATGGAACCCTGTTCTTTGAAATGAACTCTCAATGTGTGTGTCTGTCTGTGTACTATATAAAATGGATAACCGCAAATAAGGATGTATTCGCTATATATTTAAATTAAGCAAATTATCATAAACATGTGGACAAAAAGAGCTCTGATTCTATACCTTATCATTATAAAAAAAATTATACAAATCTTTCGCTATCGTCGTTACAGTAGATTGACAATTTACAAGATTTTCAATAGTCCTACAAAGTATTCTAGGATTATAAAAGTTCTCAGATAATAATAAAAAGATTTTGCTCTGGACTCTTTAATGGCATCATTGTAATTGAACATTAAATCGCTCATAGGAATGTCAAAAACTTGAAGTTGGCAAGCCTTCCATGTTCTCTCTGCCCTTCTGAATTTTATTTTTATGTCACAGATACGGTCATTTGGCCAAAGTAACACTTGGCTGATTGACTTTTTAGTTTTTAATTGAAAAGAGGCCATATTATCTAGAGAAGCCAGGCAAATATCACTAAAGCAATTGACCAATCTCTATATGTTTAATTGGAAGACAGTCAGCACTAAAATACTTAAAAATACTGGCAGAATTGTCTGCAGTTTTTTAATGAATCATGCAAAAACGAATGGCCCTAGAACAAGACATGTTGATTGCTTGAATTTGAATAACTCAAATTAAAAACAATAGAGAAATGGTCAGAGACACATAAATGCTTTGTTTCCATGCTATTAAAAGTCAGACCAAATGATAATATAAGATCTAAAGTATGACCATGTTTGTGTGTAGATCCACATAAGCAGACTGCTTATGCTCAAAATATTATATTAAGAATTATAACCCTTTCATGATTAGCCATTGTTAGTGAAAAAAGATCAGAAAACTTTTTTCTAAAATCATTGTTAGGTTTAGGAGGGCGATATATTAGTACACACAGTAATAATTCATGTTAAATGTGAAAACTAGAGATTCAAAATTGAAACATTTTCCATATTCTTTGTACATTTTGAGATACAATTATTCCATATAAATGGGTCATTTGTTTAGAGACCAAACCTTCAGGTATGCAATCTAAACATTCACATGTATCATCTTTATTACAAAATTGATTTATAAATTATATGAAGGACCTAAATTATTATTTCTATTCACATTTAATACATCTCACTACATCTAAAGTAAACAGTATGGTTAGGCATCAAATGCTTGGGTAATTTAAGTTGTATGACTGTGTTTTGGACTTGTCATATAATAATCTAGATTTCAAAATTGTTTGTCAGTAATTTAATACCCCTAAAATTGGGATGTAATGCATCACGCTTAAAAAACCTGGTATTTCAAAAAATAAATCAAAGTTGCCAATGAAAAATATTCCTGTAGACATTGCTCTCTTAACCAATTGTTGAGAGACAGAAGACGACTCCATTTTGCATGCACCAGATAGGACAATGTTCCTTCCAGTGGCCTGAAGGTTCCTTATAAGTGTTCTATAATGATCTTTTAAGACCTCTAACTGCTGAAGGGAAGTGTCATTAGTGCCAATGTGTGTAATAATGCGAGTCGCATTAGAAGTTTGACAGAGCTATTGGTAGAAGGGCACCCGGGAAGCAGCACACTGCAGTTTGACATAGTACGGGGTGGGAGAGTGATACATCTTTGATAATAGAATCGCCCAAACACAACTGCAGTGGCTCATGTGTCTGAAAATGGGGATGGGGCAGGAGGGTGATAGGGATGTGTTGGACTCAGCGCCTCAAAGCGATTAGAAAGACGGAGCTCTGGTGGTGAGGTGGAAGATCAGCGGTATTATTTTGCTGTTTGTTTTCCACAAACCAGTTTCCACTGACGCTGTGTCAATGGTGAAGGTTTGTGGCCAACCGTTGATGGATTAGTGGATACCCACTGCTCAAATTTAGGAGAAACACAAGGGATCTTGAACACATTTGCGTCAAGTCCAACTTTGAGCCTGGATGGGGGCTGGAGAAGTGTTTAAACCACTGCTTGTCGTCATCTGAAGTATAGGATGTTTTGATTTTGGACCCTGGTTATGAAGAGGAATGGTGGATCTCCTTCCCTCCAGTTCTCTCTCTCTCCGAGGAGATATGCTCCGCCCACTTTGTTTGCTTCTCTGTGTGCCTCTTCAGCTCTGACCGCAAGGCAAAGTTTGGCTCTTCGATGTCTCTCATTGTTAAGCAAAGAGCCCTGTTTGTGTCCTCAGCCTGTTTTATAGAAAAGCACAACTCTTGCAGTTGTTGTTTGACCAAATCTCTGGGCTTGCGTTGATGTTGGACAGCATAACATTTCACCCCCCATTGCTTTCTGTAGTTGGTGAGGGGTAACACTAATACACATAGTTTCACGTATGTGAGAGTACTACTGTGTGATAACCTTTTACAGCAGACTGCTCAGCACTGCAGACTGAAAATGCAAAAGTGTTAATCATTCATTGTATCAGTATGTAGTTGATGCTTCTTGTGTTAATTCATTTGATTGGCAGTTGGTATAGTTTTTCTGTGATTTTGGAAGAGATGTCTTGCATGTTGTGTGTGTGGTTTTGGGCTTTGTGTGTTGTTTTTAGAAAATGATCCACATTTCAGGAATCACATTTAAGCAATTTGAAGAAAAAAAAAAAAAAAAACTGTAATTCTGTCAATTTTTTCACACATTAGCCATTGAAGAGCTCCTGCAGTTGGCAGTGGCCTTCTATGGCAGGGCTTAATGACAGCAAGTGCTGAACAACAGAGTGCCATTCCATTTCTAGCCAATCAAGTCTTCTCCAGTGGGCGAGACTCAAAGAAGCAAGGCATTCTGGGAGGAATCCCCCCAGGAAGTGGATCATGCACATCAATCCTGGTCCAGATTGCGTGCCAGAGCTTTTTCGTAGTCCACTCAGATGCTTCCTCAGACATTATTCTGGGCATCATCACTGAATAACCATAATAATTTTTTGCATGGCTTATAGCAATCATTTGTTGATGCAGGAGCTTGCTTAGGATTCAGGGAGGCAATAGAGGCAAATAATGTAGGTGTTTATCAAAGTTGGATGAATGGTAGTCATTTTTCTCTGTGATGTTTTATGCCGAGCTTGTTTGAGGTGTAACGGATAGCTATGCCCGGGTCAATCTTTTGGGAGATTCACCAAAGGAATTGCCTCTGTGTTTGTACACATTCTGCCATGCTTCTGGAGATGTCAACGATGCTGTGCCTGGTCTGCTCATCACTGCAACAGGCTCGTCTTCACTTCAGCTCAAAGGGAAAATGGTGCCTTTTCATGTTACCCCAGCTTGGTAAACACCCCCCCCCCCCCCCTCCTGTCCTCCGCTTGCCTCTCCTCCACTTGCTCACATCTGTGTTCAAAACATCCCTGACAGTGCTTTCAAAGTGTAATCTGATAATGAGACCGTGGGTCAGTCTCTGCAAGGATAAGTGCTATTTTGCTGGATGCACAATCATACACGTTCTCAGACACACAATCTTCGCAGTGAAACCAAGTAAATGTGCAAAAAACACAGGCACGGAAATGCATACGCACACTGGGGGGTATTGTTCCTGCTTTTCATTTCTCTCTCCACCTTTTCCCCTCCCCTAAACACACAGAAACTCAGAGGTGCGCTCACATCCGCACACACGCACACACACGCACACACACGCACACAAACTCAGACACACTAGTATTTGAGACCAGCTCCTCGGTGCGTGCAGGGATTAGGCATTTCATATTTACCCATATAGTGGGGGAGCAGAGGTTAAGAGCAAAGCGAGTGCTATTCATCGCTTCACTTTGAACATGACAGGTCTATAGAAGAGGGTGACTGAGTGGACCACTGCAGTTCATTACCCAGCTAAAGTACCCTCAGCATAATTTCAGTTTCTGAAGTGATTATGACTTCAAGATTGGCTAATTAGGAATGTTCGTGAACATTTCTCTTAGACTGTTGATAAAGCTTTAAGTTCCACTGATTAAATGCGGGAACATTGACGAGTACCTGTTACTGCAGAAACGTGTTTAAAGAAACATACATCAACTAAAGCATAGAGAAATTAGGTAATTTAAAGTCTCTAGATCATTCTTTTTTTTACTGTGTAATGTTTTTCTAGCTGGTATTTATGTGAGTAAAATGTGTTTGAATCTATGTGTATTTTTGGCATCATTACAATAATATTTTTCCACCAGAGACCTTGATGGAAATTATATTGTACTATTCATTTTACTGTGTGCAACCTGTTCTGTCATCCTAAACTAATTTGATTTGTTTGGATCGCTCCCATGCTTTTCATCTCCTGGGCCTAAGCTTTGCCTCCTGCCTCCTCTTGTCTTTCACTCATCGTTCTTTAAAAGTCATTTCAGGTCAGCAGAATGTCACATTGCTCCAATCTGCCCTCTAGGGCGCCGTCTGTTGTTTTAAAGGGTCATGCACATTTATCCAAGCATTGAATAAAGAAAGGCCCAGAAAGGCAAGGGGTAAGCTGCGGAAAAATATTGCCTAAAAGGGAAAATAACAACTTTGACCTTTTGAAATGGCCATAAAGAAGGCATCTATCTATAGGTCAAAGGTAAAAGACTGTAAGTGCCTGTCAGATGGAGGCCAGTTGAAACCTGAACTATAGAATGTCTCCCCAGGTGATATATGTCTCTGTCTGTCTGTCTGTCTGTCTGTCTGTCTGTCTGTCTGTCTGTCTGTCTGTCTGTCTGTCTGTCTGTCTGTCTGTCTGTCTGTCTGTCTGTCTGTCTGTCTGTCTGTCTGTCTGTCTGTCTGTCTGTCTGTCTGTCTATCTGTCTGTCTGTATACAGATATTATTTGGTACATCATTTTGTATAATACGATCTCATTGTTTACATTTAAGAAAACGTTTTGGCACTTTAACAAGGGGTGGTAGGCTGCTTGCTATTGAGTGGAATGTGTAGCCAGCATGTGCTCATTAAGCAGTGATATAAAGACACAATCTTCTAATGACTAAAGATCTGCTGTGTCTGGTAAGCACTAACAAACAGATTGAGCTGTGTGTGTGAGAGAGAGAGAGAGAGAGAGAGAGAGAGAGAGAGAGAGAGAGAGAGAGAGAGAGAGAGAGAGAGAGAGAGAGAGAGAGAGAGAGAGAGAGAAGGAGGCATTTAGCTAGCAGACAGTTTGCCTGATTCAGCCTGGCTGGAGAGCGGGGCTGGCTGTCTTGCTCCATGTACCTCATCTATCACTGCCTATTTCTGGAGACTCACTCTTTTTTCCCTACCACACACACATCGAGAAAAGGGAGAGAATTCAATCTTTCCTTGCCTTCTAGTCATCTGCAGAAATGCATTCGTTCGCCCTTCGCACCGGGGCCCGGAACCTGCCAATAAAAGTCCACAAGGGTTGAAAAATGGCTGCAGGTAGCTCAGCTTTCTACATGTATTCTGATTCCAATCAGTTATGTCTTACAGGTAGATTAGGTTAGATTCTTTGTATCTATACCCTTAAGGGTAAAAAAAAATGAGCCGTCATTGTGTCATTTAATCTTTGCAAAATGTAAATTTAACACAACATTTAGAATAAAAGGTCAGATTAAATATTTTGAGGGTCACTAATTATAGCTGCTTCTGAATTAATCCCTTTTGTTTACAAAAAGACTGCATTTAGCAGGGTTAGTTTACCATTCAAATCACAACCATTTCTGTTTTAAATTACTCAATCTGTTTTGAATCTTGTTTAGAGATTGCATTGTCAACAGCTGTCAACAGTGAGGTTACATAGTATTCATAGAAGCGACTATGACAAATGTATTTCAAAACTTGATGTGACCCTAAACTCATCTCATTGATTTTGTTACAAATAATATAATAATATAATAATGTGCAAACACCCAAAATATAGCATAATATCAGTAGCAGTATCTGTGTTGAGTTTATTAGAAAAGTGTGCATTTCTCAATAGTGCTCTTGGACTATAAAGTAACAGTTTGGACCCCAAGGAGATCCTTGTTTTGACAGCAAGACAAATCTACAGTACTGGGTAGTCTGGCTTCATCTGTCAAGGAGCAGCTCCCAACCACTTTGGGGCCCCCGACTGTTTCAAAGCACCTCAACATCTCCAAACAGGTCTCTAGGTGATGGGGAAGGGAAACAAACTTTACGTTAGGATTTCAGGCATGTGTTGGAGATCAGGAAAGGGCCAAAGATGGGATAAACTATCTGTACTTTCTTCGACAAACACATTTGTTTTTGTTATGGAATGCAATTAGAGCACAAGAAATGCCCACACATTGTTATTTTCCCCTTTCTTCATCTTTTTCCCTTTTTCGCCAAGTCATTTGCATAATCCCTGTGAAACTTAGATTAATAACTCAGTCCAATTTGCATATATATGCCTGGAATTGAGGGCAGACAAGCACACACCGTAAATATGTCCTGCTGCTGGAATCATACCATTGGTTTTGGTTCAACAGGGAGGTATGCTGTTGGGAAAACAATGCATGATGAACAGTGGATGTTCATGGAATTCTAACACATGCAAACCTAACAGCTCACAACTTATGTTATTGTCCTGCAACACATATCCCTCCGGATGACACACATGTATCGGTTACAAATCCTTTTTACCTCAAATCCTTTTCTTCAACTTTTCACCTCCACCAAATAAACGCACGCTTGGGAGAATGGAGACCATGCCACTTGAATGGTTTCCTGCACAACCAGTAGCTTAGGAAAGTGCTAGCCCAAATTACCAACCTAGAGCTCTGGTTAAACTGGGTAGTATTATTTCAAGTGGGAGATGCCATAGCTTGTGCTTACTTCAACATTGCCATCTAGTGGGGTTTAAATGAGCATTGGTTAAGCTAATATCCAAGCATTGCTAGTTAAACCTTGATGTGTTTTAATGTGCAAGATAATATAATTCCACATTGTTATTTAAATAATGACATTCTACAACATTTCTTGCAGATTTTTTAAAAACCTTATTTCAATTACTGCTGCAAAATAAATATAATCAGGAGTAGAACAGACAGGAGACTATACAACTTGAAATTCCACCACATAGTACAGACTAGAGTGGGCACTTTTTGAAGAAAAAAAGAGGACGGGATATGTGCAAGAGGGTCCTGTGACCCTAAGAGTTTGCGATAAAAGCCTGTTTATTCCCTTGTGTCTGAGTGACCGAGTGCTTCCACCCCTTGGCCTTTAAATGTGTGCTCTGTGTCAGACACGCCAACACACACCTAACAAATGTGCAAATGTGCATGCAATGAACCAATGTATATTCATGCATCCAGAGATGATGACATTTCCAAATAACCTGGCCAAATTATCTTTCAGCAGGACTGTAAAGGCAAAAATGGTGAATCTGAAAAGTCTGACCTGCCACAGTGACAAGTCACACTCTAATCGGTAGGTACAGCTTTCACTGCAGCTCAGGACCTACCCACAGAGTAGTGGCTAAATAATTGAACAGGTGCAATATGTTCAGGCAGGGAAGATGGCAGGGAGGCGACTTCTCAAGAATGGCTGCAGTGTCCTCCGCTTGGGCTAGAAGTCATCAAATTTGGGACGGGAAAATGTCAAACTACTTTCCTCTTTTCTTACAGTCTGGAGGCATGTTTCCTCACAATTCCCTGAAGGTGTCTCTTGTTTGCAGCACTGACATTTTTTCCCCTCTCTTTTCTCTTCATCCCTCCTCCACACCACAAACAAAAACATTTTTTTTTTCTCTTTCATGTTTTCATCAAGGCTGAGGGTTGCTATGACGACAGAATGGAATGTCATGCCGCGGTTCACCTTTGCCATATGGTGCACGCCGCTCCAGCGCAAACGTGGGGGAGACGCCTCAGCCATACAGATTCCTGATTTCACAGCGGTGTTGTACAGAGAGTGAGTAAGTAGGAGGCGGATGGCATTGGGGGACTGACCTTGGGAGACGGTCCCTCCCGAGGCTTAGGAAAAGGAAGTAGACAGCATGAGCATAATTTCCCAACCGCCCAGGCAACAAAACTTTTTAGTGCCACAACTCCAATCAGGTGAAACCGATGTGGCCAACCTGCCGAGGCAAAGTCCTTAAAATGGACATTATTCTTTGTAGGTGAACTGGCAGTTGATAAGGAGAAGGGTACAAAAGAATGACAGGCAGTATCCCTCTTGACAGCAATCGTAGAATTTCTATGTATTACTTTTGCAGAGTTTGAAATTAATCCCAAAAGGGGCCTTATATTTGACCAAACTATAGCTGGAAAGTGCCAGCTGGAGTTAGAATAATTCCACATTTTTTAAAATGAATACATTTCCTCCCAAAAGTCCAAATACTAATTCAACGAAAACTTTGACAATATCCATCAATCAAGCGGAGGGGTTGTGGACCTCTAAAACATTAAAGAAGGCATTGTTGTGAGAACTACCTCTGTGACCACACAGGTGCCACAGTAAGCAGATGCTGTCGCAGGCCTGCCACCGTTGAGTGGTGGAGCGCATGAAATAGAATCCCTCAAGAGATATATACAGTGAGAGACAAAGAGAGAGAAAAAGAGAGGGAAAAGAGAAAGACAGAGAGTGAGCGATTGGGCGGGCTGTCTCTCAGCTCTATGTCGTATCAGGGGAACCTCTGCCAATCCTCCAGACAATAGCTTCTAATCCTTACGAGAACCAAAGACTAACTATGGTGGCTTTTGCTGTCATGGCTCAAGGCTATATTATCCACCATAGCAAACTATGAAAGAGGCTCAGAGTTTCTCAAGCTGTCAATTATATGAGGTGATAGTGAATATAAATGTTTATTTCTATTCATCCACTGACTTATGCGGTGTTATTTGAACCATGACAATAATCAGGGTGGGGCCCAAGCCAATTTTGAAAAAGAGGCAAAATTGATTACCTTCAACAAAATGAATACTTTGACAAGAAGTAGTACGGAACATGGCACAACTATTTAGTAACAAAATGGGTATCCAGCCTCTTTTTATGTAGCCAAAGTTGTTTTCAGTGTTTCTTGTCCTCTTTAGCAGTACTGCTATTGTTAGTCTCAGAGGGGTACTCATCAACAATGCCAAGGTCTTTGGACTGAAAGGGTGTCTGTTTAATATGTGGATGAGCTGGGGACATGTTTGGCAGCTATTGTTCACAAAGAGGACTCAGGAAATCAGGACGAGGACTTAAAATAAATAAACTGTCATCCACATGATTGATTTTGGTTGTCTTTCTCTACTATTCACTGTTCCCAAATCACAACTTATTGCAGTACTTATTCTCAGCAGTAGAAAAAGCTAAGGCCTACTACATTTACAGGTTTCCTGAGAAATCTAGAGTGGAGAACAGATAAATAGAGTAAAAAGTATATGACCAGCTATATATTAAATTTAATTCACATTTGTCTAGTGACATTGAGCTCAGACATTGAACTTTTGAAAACAAGCAGTGCTAAGATTTGATCAGAAATTGATTTGGGTTCTTCTCTTCACCCGGCTGAATGGTTATCTGAATGAATGGATCAAATATTGAGAGAATAAATGAATGAATGATTGGTGTGGAAGCCAATACAGGGGTACCACAACAAAGAGATAGAGTAGATCAATTAGCACAGACATATGACAACATCTTTACAGTATGCCAACACTTGCCAACTGACAGGGGCGAAAACATTTATGATGTGTGCCGAGTTCAGGAGCCAATCAAAGCACTATTACAATTATAGCTCTCCCAGGGCCCTGTCACCGAAATATTATCGATAAGTGCCCATCTCTAAAACGTTCCTACAATGTTAAACCATGTCCAAAATTCCAAAGTTTAGCTGATAGGCCCTTATGTAAAACATAAATAAATCCCAGCTCAAATGAATGTTCAAACGATTCAATACTTTGCGAGATTTTGTCTGGGGTAAAATGACAGGCTAGATGACTTAACGTTGGAGTACTAGGATACAGATACATTTCTGATGTGATCTGAAGATCTCAATTGACCAGTATGATAGAATCTCAGTATTAACCATTGATCTGCTTTCTCGTTTATACAAGCCCCCATAAAACAATTCAGAGACTGCAACTGGCAATCACCGCGAAGCAATATTTTTTTTCAATATAGCACAACAAATTGTGATTAGACTCTAAAGCCAGAAACAACGGAGAGCCTCAAAATTGATCCACCATTCCTCCACTTGACCCCAAATAAATGGGTATTATTATATCAAGGCTTTAGACATAGACCAAACTATGGTAAGCTGGCAAGCTGTTCGTTGATTGACAGCCAGACAGACCTTGTGGGAGAGTACACAAGATCTCACCGAAATGAGAAGACTTCAGCTCAGCGCAGTCACCCACTGAGTCTGAGTGAGCTGGATATCTCCTAAATAATAGAACAGCAAAGACCAGGATTTATTTGGACGCTCATCGGGGATACGTAGACCCAGGGCCTTCTCAATCAGCCCAGTGGTGAGCGGGTATTCAAAAATGACCTGCCTCGCATTAAAAACCATTAGAGGAAAATTTGCTGGGCGGCACCAGCTAATATTCAAAGCTAATTATCAAGCGTTGGTTGACTGTCTATCAAAGTGGTAATACAGGGATAGAATTTCAAAAGAGTTGCCGTGGGGAGGGCCAGACAGGATTAATGTAAGCAACATAGCAAACTGTTGATGATGAGGTTCGTGGAGGCTGAGGTAGTGTCTCCAAACAAATGGAGCAGAGAAATTGAACCACAAGGAACCAAGAAGTCTTATTCCGCAATCAAGTATGCGTCTCCAGCCTTTTGACACTTGTTGAACGCTGAATGACTCGAGAGATACCAGGCAGACTCTCATGCCAATCTCACAATTCAAGGTCATTGCTTTCCTAACCCTCTCTTTAATTATTGTTTATACTAGGATTAATATCTCATTCAAAGTGCAAGCCCGTATGAGTCTTTTGTTATTAACTTTGCCACTGCCAGGAAACCTTTTGGATTATTTTAATTCAAGTGATTACTGTTGGCCTAGTGGCTGATTGAGAACGGCTCTGCTAAGTTTACCTTTCACATTGATCTCACTACCAATATCGAGGGTGGAGATCCCAAGACACATCACCCTTTCTTTCCTCTTCTTACCTGAAATCTTATTAGAGAATGAGAAATGTGGCTCTCTCCTCTTGAGGAAAAGCAGAAGGTTAAAAAGGAGCAAAGTTCTGTTGAGATTTGAACCCTAAAATAGTATAGAGCACACAGACAATGTGCAATGGTTATTTATTTATTTACACTACTGTTATTTCAGCTTTTTTTTGGTCCGGTGTGGGTACATCCAACATTATTTTCCGTTTTTTGCCATTTGCATTCTCCTTTTACTGTCGAGGTTAGAGAACCGACCTATAAAGGTTGCATGTTTTAAACTTTATATCGACAAGATCCCTTCTATGTATTTAGTTTAGAAAATAAATGTTCAAATATTAGTTTCAACAGTAAAAAGCAAATAATGTTTGGTATCTCCTTCTCACGATGTCTTTCTCCTACCCATCTCCTATTGGTGCCGAGGCTAATCAACATGCTGTCAAGTTGTGAATTTCTTAGACATTTTAGATAAAATCTCGTATTATGTACCATAATCTATCCCATGAATAGCAATAATTATTCCATGGTAAATGTTATAAAGGGTATAGTATGATTATAGGCTATAACATCTGATAGATATACAATTCCATTGGTGCTAGTAGACTAACCAGCTTCTGTTCACAAAATGGAGAAATAAGGTAAAGGTTTCTCACCATCTTTTTTCAAATATATGGTAATTTGTATCAAATTAGTGTAATGTCTATAGGTTTGTCTGAAACAGTTATTGATGTGCAATGCACTGTTGTTTTTACTAGCTAACTTAAAACTATCTTTGATTCCTAATTGAATGCATGCTTCAATGTGAAAGCACACACACATATAGCCACACACAGCTGAGTCAGGTCCCTGTTGGGTGCTGGCTAATGATACACACTCATGGTAGATGGATAGCCACCCAGCGTCTAAGCTCAGAGGCGAAGGCCAGTTTGCCATATTAAAACCACAAAGGTCTCGCTGCAGCACTGCTCGGCATGCTGTTCAAGCCGGTGCTTCAGTCACATAGTTATCCAGGGAATACTTTTTTTTACCCCTACTGATCACCGGCCTACACCCTTTGGCCCTGAGAAATCAACAGTCAGGATTTATATATTTACCTTAAATTGCCTCGGCCGCATTTGTACCATCATAACTACTTTTACAACTCGGCTAATGCTACTTTGGGGAATAAGCAAGGTTACCTCGTCTAAGATGAGACTGATATTTAGTTGCCGACTCAGACAGTGCAGGGCTAGCAATGAGAAAGGGGCCAGCGTTTGGGATGTATGCTTGCATGCTGAATTATAAGTGTGAATGCAATATCGATGCAGAGTTTATTTCCATGCGGGGCATGCTGGGGTATGCTTCAAATTGATGTGACACGACGGAGAAATTGTACTCTGAACACGTTTAGAGAGTTATTATTTCATGGCTTTGGTTGGAAGAGTAATGGGTCATGTTTTTTGTGTGTTGTTTTTGTCATCCAACCGTTCGATTATTCAACCGCTATACAATAAATTGCTTTATTAAGAGGTAACTTTGAATGAGACACCCCAACTCACCTTGACATAGCTCACAGTGTTTAATACCTTAAAATTAAACAGGCTTACATAATGCTCCGGGCATTGCAGACTAGCATAATCATAGGCTTTTGGCGTGGGTAAGACTGATGACCTTGGTAGTAATTTTTATCAAAGACATTAAGGATCAATTATTGAAATGAAATACTTCACTTCCTTTTCAAATGCTACTCATTGGACAACTTCATGAAATTTTTATGGTTAAAAAC
This sequence comes from Aplochiton taeniatus, assembly GCA_017639675.1. Lineage (NCBI taxonomy): Eukaryota > Metazoa > Chordata > Actinopteri > Galaxiiformes > Galaxiidae > Aplochiton > Aplochiton taeniatus. Next base: position 15,829,183 of record CM030174.1, on the reverse strand, counting down.
ATGAAATATGTATGTGTGAGCCATCACATGCCTCATAGTGAATCAGAATCTTCCAATTGACACATTAGCTCTTGGACAGACTTGCAAACCTGACAACGTTTCCCTGATGGGTTGACTAAGCAGCGCTGTCTGCACACGATGTGATATAATGTCAGCAGATATTCTTCAACTGCTTTGGCCATAATAGGCTAGTCAGGCCAGTTTAAATTCATTATTGCGTTTTGTTTGTTGTTTTGTTGCCGTTTATTGAATTGAATGCTGATTTCAAATCAAATGTGTTGCAGACATCTAAGAACAATGAGAGCATCCACCAAATCAGGTTATGCCAAGGATTTAATGTTGGTTGTAGATCGTTCATGTTTTGGAGCCTGTGTGGATGGCTATAATTGGGTCTTGTTCAGTCTGACTGATGGCAAAGTGTGTTTCCCCCTTTCTGTCCACAGTAATCTGTTTCCCAGAGCAACGACCTCCCTCCCTCTGTCCTGAAATGACATCACAGTAAGTGCCATTCGGTAAGCCTGTTACCAGGGTGTTGCTCATAGGCCTGCAAAAGAAAGAGGTTATTCTACAAAAGATGTTTCTTGATCATGATAATATTCCATAACGTTTTTTGTGTGTCAATGCATTTCAGTACAGGCTACATAGCTATTCAAATACCGTAAAAAAAAACATGATCCCGCAAAAAAATAAAAATAAAAAAAATAAAGGCAAATGAGCATTTCTAAAATAGGCCTTTGGATTTGGCACTGTGAAAAATATTATTTCTATGAGTGACTATTTGATAAGTACCTTGGTTCCAAATGTTAGTATAGAATAGATTGTGCACAATCATTGAAAGTTGCATTTATGAATGATGAGTTATGGGGTTTCTTAAAAAAAACTTGAGGGATTTAAGAGATAGATGTTATTTTTCTTGCTCAAGAGACAAGCAAAACAACGTTCTAATCTTTTTAAAGTATGCTGTATTAGAGCTGTGAAGTGGAGATGAAGCTAAAGTCTACACTGAATGCACCACTTGTCTTATTGGAAAAGTATCATAGATGCATTATATTCTTTGTAACATGAAATGTTCCTTGTTTCCTCTTAATTAGAGGGAGGATTTACGATAACCACAAAAATGTTCGGTGTGAGTACCTATTGGTAAAAAAGCGGGCAAGAACCTCCTGGAAGCCATGTTCAGACTGTGAAGGCTGCTGTATGGCCTTAAGGTCCTCTGGCCACATATGCTTCGAGGTATCCACCCTGAAGCCTGCAACCCCGACATCCACCAGCTTAAACATGTAGTCAGTCACCATATAAACCAAACATGTAGTCAGCCCCTATATCCACCATACATGTAGTCAGTCACCATGTAAACCAGATGTAGTCAGCCCCAACATCCACCAGCTTACACATGTAGTCAGCCCCCATATCCACCATACATGTAGTCAGTCACCATGTAAACCAGCTGTAGTTGGCCCCAGCATCCACCAGCCATGTTGACATGTTGTCAATCACAATATCCACCAGCTTAGACATGTAGTCAGCCACCATATAAACCAGCTTATACATGTAGTCAGCTCCCATATCCACCAGCTTATACATGTAGTCAGCTCCCATATCCACCAGCTTAGACATGTAGTCAGCTCCCATATCCACCAGCTTATACATGTAGTCAGCTCCCATATCCACCAGCTTAGACATGTAGTCAGCTCCCATATCCACCAGCTTAGACATGTAGTCAGCTCCCATATCCACCAGCTTAGACATGTAGTCAGCTCCCATATCCACCAGCTTAGACATGTAGTCAGCTCCCATATCCACCAGCTTAGACATGTAGTCAGCTCCCATATCCACCAGCTTAGACATGTAGTCAGCTCCCATATCCACCAGCTTAGACATGTAGTCAGCTCCCATATCCACCAGCTTAGACATGTAGTCAGCTCCCATATCCACCAGCTTAGACATGTAGTCCGTCACCATATCCCTGACATGCTCCTTCCCATGGTTGAGGTCCAGAAGACCCACAAGATGACAGTTGCATACATGCCTGTTTGAAGGCAATATTACCAATACCAATGTCATTTTGTGCAGTCAATATTTTTGGACTTACACTAGAAAAGATATTTTGTTTAAAGAGATCACATATCTTTATCTGTGCCTGCTCGAAAAAGGTTATCCTATCTTTCTACAAGCGGTACATGAAGAATGTCTTTGTAATTCTCAATATTTCCACTGCGAGTGGCACATATATCATCATTGAAGTAGGAAGCACAGATGGGAACTCCCTCGCGCTGGCGTTGAAGTATGAGCCACAGGTCGAGCGCCTGCCCTCCCCCCCTAGTGGATGAGCAGCTGTGATGGATGACCACGTCTGCATAGATTTTCCTCTGAAAGAGGACACTGTGATTCCAGCCCCATACACAAAGAGCTCTACAAAGTCATTTCTATCAGGGTAGCCTTAGATCTTTTGAATAATCAGCAGAGTTACTTAACATTTGGCATTAGTTTAGATAAGACTATTACAATCAATTATTTTGTTAAAAACATGGAATAAAACAATCTAAGACACCATACATGGAATTGCTCCAATCATGTAAATGGTCCTATAAGAGTACGTACAATTGTATCATGACCTTTTACTCCGTGTTGCATCTGCAGATATTCTTGAGCTCCTGCTCTGTTCCAGACCAGCACAGGTTGTAGCATCATGGTAGGCACCTTTCCCACCATGACCTCCATGGTTTAGTCACAACCATTCTCACTCCGAGGGGAAATCGAATGTGTATTGTTGTTAGCTGTGTTTGACGGCAAAGTTAAAATCACTTGAATCACAAAGTTCTGTTGTTGACTCATCTAACCTGCACTCCATCATACCCATTGGGTAACAAGAAGCGCTCTGCTATGTCTTTCCAACGCCACTCAAATGAATGGACTATTGTGAGGCAGCTTTGATTTGATTTGTGAGAATGGTACTGAGACAGACTCAGTCCAAAACCAAGAACAGGCAGGCATAGCTGAAGACACTTAATCAGATCTCTTTGGGGTAACATCTTTTAACTTTATTGCACATTAATGACCAATAAAACATGTTTATTCCAAACGCCCTAGAGTATGCAGCCCCATACGCAGCAAGCTGCGATACACTGTGTTCTGACAACTTTCTACCATAATCAACATTCACTTTTTTTCCAGCAATGTGTGCCACAGTAGCTTTTCTGTGGGATTGGACCAGACAGGCTAGCCTTCACTCTTCACACGCATCGATGGGCCTAGGGCGGCATGACCCTGTCGTCGGTTCACCGGTTGTCCTTTCTTGGACCCCTTCTGGTAGGTACTAACCACTGCATACCCGGGACACCCCACAAGCCTTGTCCTTTTGGAGAGGCTCTGACCCAGTCCTCTAGCCATCACAATTTGGCCGTTGTCAAACTCGCTTAGATCCTTACGCTTGCCCATTTTTCCTGCTTCCAACACATCATCATCAAATAACTGACTCTTGCTGGCAAATATATCCCACCCCTTGACAGGTGCCATTATAACAACTATTTGACACGCTTTGTCAGTGTAATACAACTAGTACATTTGGAAAATATGTTTCAATTGGCTCAAGTGGCTCACAGCAAGCAGTAGACAGGTGGTTAGAAGTCACAAATATTCTTTTTGCTAAGAGGAGCGAATACTGTCTACTGCTACTGTCCATATTGAGATCACCTATATGGAGCTTTAACTATAGGTAATGACTACAATATTAATAATAAACAACTAATAGCTGAGTATTAATAGTTCTTTCAACCTTACGCTTGTTATAAAAGAGAGAACAACATTTTCGAATGAAACCCTTTTATTGAAATATATACTGCAGATTTTCGTCAATTGTTGAATCTGTAATAAAACAGGGAAGAGGACATACTTAAGTGTGATTTCTCCGCTTTAAAACACACCTAGGGACATTCTAGTTGGGTAATACAAGCTGTACAATGTGTGTGATAATCTATACATACATGTCAAATCTGGGAATGTGATTAAAAAGTTAACATTGATAATAATAAAAAAGCTAAATGGCCAAGTTAGTATGAAAATAATGGAACAAAACAAGTTTCAGTAAAATAAAAATTAAATAAAAAAATTAATTTGGTTATTGATCTTGTTTGAAATTAAGATCATGCAAATGTTTGGCCAAAGCCATGTTTGTGAAAGGATATGCCAGAATAAGGATACAAATGAATTCTGCTGGGCCAGTATATCACGGCTTGACATCAGTATCTTAAACAAATAAGATGTACAGTAATTATAAAAGTATAGATTTATTTAATTTTAGCGACTAAAACATATTTGACATTTGATCAATATCTGCACATTTGGCTATGCAAGCTGCTGATTCCTACCATCCCATCCCTGTGGTTACATATAGAACATACTGAGTACGACTTCCATTCCCACCTGTTCTTCAGCGTTTCTTCACTCCCTTCTTTGGATCTGGAGCATCATCCTTAGGTCTAGCAGACCTGGCAAATTGCTGGGAGTACTGTTAAGAATTGATAACTTACACAAAAAAACACACACACACCACTAATCTATTCCAGGGATCAAGAAACCTTCAATCAAATCACACACTACTCGAAAGAGACATTACAGCTTACAGAAGAATGGGGATGAGCCTCCCGTTTGGTGGATCAAAGGATACCACCACCAGGGGCTTGTCATGGAGGACATAACCATTGGTCTCCCGCAGAGCTCTCTCTGCGCTCCGCTCACTGGGAAGCCCAATGAAGGCTTGCCCTTTCATCCGCCCCTCCTTCATTAAAACAATGTCAAACCTGAGGGGAAAGGGACAGTGAGACATCATTATCACTGGCTAGATTGGGCATCTTACCCAACTAAGGTTGAATTAATGGACTCGTGAAGCCAATAAAAATGTGTTTTATAATATTTTTATGAAGACATAATACATATTTAAATGTAGACAACATGACATACATGTTTCTCTCGGCTTCTGACGAGAGGTCAATGTATCTCCCATAGATATATTTCAGTTCCTGAAAAAAATGTGTTTCATCATGAATGGTAAATTAGGTTATCATTACTTAAGGACTCAAAGTTGAAGGTTCCTTGAGGTGTTTCAAAAAGTACTCACTTTCTCGTCCACTTGCTTTGGGATGTTCTTCACGTATAGCCTGCAGGTCGGCTCTCCCGGTTCATAATTTTTAAACACAGACATCCTTTTAATCTCTGTTTTAAAATGGAAAAGAAAAAACCTCACTAGAAACAACTCAAAGGATCAGAGAGAGCCTACAGCAATATGATAGTAGTTCACAGACTATTTTAACTTCATGCCAACTGCTAAGTATTCAGACAAGTCATAATTCAAAGCATAGGCATAAAAGTCATGTATTGGCATTTTAAAAGTATTAAAAGTTTGATATCAAGAGCCAATTTGGCTAGTTTGTTTTGAACTGCGACTTCTATGCTGTTTAAAATCTGGGCCCGGCATATCAAAATCCTGCATGGTAAGGGACCTTGGATCTTTACTTTCTGACATAAATGAGCCAGTGTGCAATTTCCTTAATGAGCACTCTGACAACATCCAGATAACCACCAATGAGCAGCAGGTTTGCATAGTCATGTGACGATGCTCAACCACCTTTTCATGCAGGCCATGTTAAACATGTGGATGCACATCACAGACATACCTGATGGATTACATGCATTATTCTTTTCCCTTTACTCCAAAGACAGACCAATGTCAATTTTAATTTGATACGTTTTTTCAGTTTTTCTATGGTTGTTCTGTTACCGTCTCTGGACAAGCGCCCCTTCTCCAGCTCCTTCCTGGAGATGACATCAGTGGGAAGGTCCTCATCTTCCTCGCTGTCCTCCTCTTGTTGAGAGTTCTGGGTGCTGGGGTAGATCTTCCCAAAGCCATCTCCCGATTGATCTCCTGCGCTGGGCTCCCTCTCTTTCCCCTCTGTGGGGATATATAGTACGTTAAGCCTGGCTGATAAGCCCCTGTTACACTAGAAATTAACTTCTTACTCCTTAGTTTGACAAAGTTCCATGGGACTTCAGATTCAAGAAATGTAGCCACTAGACACAGGGCATTAACTATGTACAATATTATTACAATTTTCTTGAGGCTTTAACCATATTTAGACAATTTTTTTTTCTTTAATCACGTGACAACTCTCTAGGCAACACAACATATGGAATGAATACCCAAGGCACATATAGAACAAGGCAGAAACACCAGAAAGAAAGACGTGCACACATCAATACAGACACACAAGTACACACACACACACACACACACACACACACAAGTAGATGGCATCATGGGGAGCACTGACGCTGAACAAATCCCAGGGAAAACTTGTCACACACATCTAGTGTACATGCGTGAGCACTGGAGAAAAAATGTTAGGACTGCTCTGATAATCTCTTGGCGAAGAACTACATTTCCTTCTTTTTTTTTTCTTTTTCAAATCATCCTTTCAGTTATCACTCGCCCCCTACCCTTTTCATTTAAATACCTTGTTTATCACACTCTCCCCATAAACAAGACTAATCCCAGACCCACCAGTGCCAGTTTATCTGTTGTGGCTTTGGGGAATTTTGTGTTTGACTTTGAGGTCTATTTTATTTCTCTGGGTTTGCACAGGAATAAAATTGTACAAAGAGGTAGGTGGAGAGAAAGAAGATAAGGCGAGCAGTGGAATGCATGGCTGACATGTTACCCACAGTGCCATAGATGACTTTGTCAACACAGATAATGGCTGAGCCCCTCCGGCTTTCTAGAACACCGGATGCGTATGCCACATACAGAAATAATACTGGGAGGCTCCATGATAACACAAAAGACAAATTAGGATGCCAATTCACAGGTTTCCTCATCGGAAACCTGAAATGTAGGTCGAAGACAGCTGCCATGTAATTGTATCCAGTATTCTGGTCTATAGGTTCACACTTAAGATGGTGTGGGTATGGGTCCCTTAAGCCCATCGATCATGCAGCCATGATTCAAGGACTGAAAGACCTTTTGGCAGTATCTGGATTCGCCCCTCCAAAACATGTTTTTTTAAACTGCATGCAAGTCAAACTTTTCAACTGAAAACTGAATTCCAAAAGAGCATGCAGGTGAAAAAAGCGGACAGATCTACCAGACTTTGATTACGGATGGGCTGACACTACCAATATCACATCCATCCATTTCCAGGCAAACCACTATAAAACAATAGAATCGGCGTTTCTAATTAGGCTAAAGGAGACCTACCTTCACCTTGGGCGGGAGACACCGGATGGTTTGTCTGAGCACCTCCTTCCAATATGGCTGCCACATCTGGAGCAGATATGTTGAACTCAATTTTCTTCTGGAGGCAGGACTGGGGCTGCTCAAAGACATCTGAAGGTTGCAAGACCGCTGCTGGCGCGCTACCAACCAAAGAGACACAACACACCTTCTTTACCACTGACATCGCGACACAATGGACAGGTTTCCGGAGCACTTTCCTGAAGCTGTAGAATATTGTTCCTGATTAGAGGAATATTTCCCAGTTCTCTATTTTCAAGGCGCAAGGCACACTGGGTGTGTGGAGTCTATAGTCTGCCATGGGATCTGTGGTGCAGTGTTAAATTTAACACTTTTCACTTGGTGAAATCTCTATGGGTGAGGGCTATAGCCTGCAATGACTTGTTTTAAAGCGGTATTAAAGTGTTAAAAGACGAGACAGTGGGGAGAGGGATGCAGGAAGGGCTCCGTACCTCTGAGAGTCTGGTTTGGGGACAAAGAGAAGGTCCTTGAACTTGGGCTTCTTCCTCTTGGCAGATGATTTCGTCCTTAGGGGTCTCTTGTAAGCTTGGTTAACCAGCCCCATCAGTCGCAACATCCTAAACAAACAAAGAAAAGAATAACAATAATAATAATAATGGTCAAATTAGGCGTGATAATTTGAGGTAAATTGATTTGTATGCATGCCTGTCATTTCATCAATCTACGTGATAATATTAAACAAGATAATAGCAACTCCTCACAATTCAGACATTACATTATAGAAGTTATGTCATGCTAAAGAATTGAAGAATAAGAACAAGTATAACATACATACCAGTTAATAAGTAAACAACCAGTTACACACACTAGTATACATACATACATACACACACATATATATGAGCGTAACAAAAAGGATATGAAAACAAGACAGACATGTATGGATAGTTATAGTTTGCCCTTTTGTGAACAAGTCCACCAGCATTGTTTTGAAAAGTTCATAAGCTCAAGGCCATTTTAAGGCTTATTCCAGATAATTGCTGCATATAAATGAAAGGCAGTTTTTCTGGGTCAGAGTTACCTTGAGGCACATAAAGAATTAACCAATCACATTAACTGGTTTCATGGTTGCCATAATGATGAGTAATGTATGATTAATATGATTTAAGGGGTTACATTTTGGAAAAGTGCTTTATAAACAAATAATTGGCAACGATACTCTTTCCTTATACAAAGAGGTCCACATAAATTTCAAAGATAAGGGAATCATTGATGTGTAATGCATGATGGATACGACATTCTTCCTGCCATCTTAAGTAAGGCATGCGTTATTTCTGCAGAGGAAGCCCTGCTTAATTTCAATAGTTTATTATAAAAGAGTCTGTGAGCTATTCATACATATTCCAAGATATACCTGTGTTGAAACCTTTTGAATTTGAATTCCATCTTCAATTCAACTCCATCATCAAAACGTGAGAAAGAAGACCTTTATGTCATTATTCTGGATTTGACAAAAACATTTGGGTCTGACTGATCGGTTGTGGACAGCATTTGAGTTTTTTTTAGGGTACCAAATGTAATTATAAACGTGGTTATGGCACTTTCAGAACAGTTGATTTTGTTTTGATACACCAGAATTTGCCACAGAAAGCAGGGTCTTGAGATTGGCATCATGGCCGGATGTACAATCTCACCCTTGGCTTTTACTATGGCCCTGGAAGTAAGAATCTGAGCATCCAAATTGGTTGTTGGCAGGCAAAAGTTAGGTTGGTGTTATGCCTTCCTCCCATTTAAGCATATATGGACGACATAACAATATTCACAACAGCTGCAACCACAATGTTAACAAAGGGAAGCTTTCATGCAGAGTTGTTTTTTACCAAGCCAGCTGTAATAGAGCACATAGAAATATTTTCTTTTTCTTTTCAGGTGATTGTAAGTATCCCTGTAGAGATGCCGTAAAGAGCCAGCAGGAATGGAAGTAGGGATATCTCACTGCTTAATCAAATCTTTTTTTAATCTGTTCATCTTGAATTATGGCATAATGGATATTAGATCACCGTATCCTGAATTTCTTGAAATGTCAAATCTGAAGTATCCCAAGATCAGAGCAGAATATATCGGCTGGTGTGAGAGTGCCACGTTTGGGTCCTAATACAGAGTAATGCACACTTAACATACTTTTCAGATATTCATTAATGAATGATCATTGGCAAGAGACCATAGTATCATGGCAAAAGATAATTAGGTTAATAGGCAAAAGATAATAAGTTAATAGGTCTGTTTATTTCCAGAACCTTGGATTACTTACAGAAATGTAAATGTAAGTAACTTAAATCAGTAGGTTTTCAGAGAGAAAAGCAACGCTATTTGGCTAGAGGTTTTGCACGACACACAGGTTGTGTTGTCATACATGATATGTTTAAAGTAAATTTGTTGAATAATAATCTACTTCTACGTCTAAAAAGAAAAAACCTCCCTCCCTCAAAAGTGGTGTGTTGGTTATGTTAACAGTGGTGTGTCTGCAACCTACCTTTCTTTATCTTCATCCTCTCCACTGTCATACTCGGATTCTTCCCCGCTGGACAGCTCCATCTCTTCTTCCGGTAAAGGGGGATAGTTAGGTGGGAAGGGAGGTGGCATCGGAATGGGGGGTGCAGGACTCAGCTCAAACTATAGGGAATAGAGACTGTGATGTAAACAATAATACATAACTAATACCGTGTGTTCTATGAATGTTTGATAGAAATGTAAAAAAAAAGTGCTTTTATTTTCACTTGTAGTCACTTAAAATAAATAAAAATGGGAATCTGGATTACAATGAAGTGCACCTACTATAGGAGGTCTTGCTGTCACTGGGCCAAAAGGACATGGCAAATTCATCTTATTCATCAAGTGAAGAACCTGTGGAATAAACATTGGATGGCATAAACACACTAGACCTAGCTAGAATATGTATTTAATCAAAAAAGTGTTTAAAATCCACTGAGGCCATGTGCTGTTTATAATTGTGAACTAAATGAACCGTTTCACGACCAACAGATTCCAGCACGTGACTGTAAAAACATTATTTGGCTGTGTTTGTGGAGTGGGATTCTCTGACCTATTGCAGCAGGTGACTTGGTAAAGGAACTGTATTTAGCAGAGCATGCCATATATGTAGCCCTTTGCGACGCACTAGCACCACCGAAAGACACATTGAGGAAGCAAAGGCTGTGGAAATGGGCAGTCTTGCTTGAAGGGAAATGATAAATCCATAACTCACGCTTCCCACTTGTAGTTTATTATTAATCGTAGCTTCTTATATGAGAATTAAAAAGGCACATTTGATGTAGCTTGATCTTTAATAGGTTGGATATAGTTCAAAAACAGCTGGGATATTTGTGCTGGAATTGAAAGAAACTGGCACAAAAATGCGGTATTTGCATGTTTCTGGCACTGATTTGCCCTAAAACATATGACTTCCACTTGTGCATATGCAGAACTAATGTATATTCCAGGCATCAAATGATACATAGAACAACATAGAGAGAAATAATAATAGAAGATGTGCTACTCACCTGAACATAAAACTTTGGCACACTCAGGAGTGCATGTGTTATATTTGTAAGAATCCCACTTGAAAGTGGAGGATATAAATATTTCAGGGAAGGATTTGTTTGGAATTTTAACCTAGAAGAGAAAACATGGTGCATTAGAAAATGGCAAGCAGCAACCTAAAAACATTGCAAAGAATAATAAATAACTGTAACCAGATATATCAAAATAATAAGCATCTGAAACTTGCCCTCATTTCTTGGAGAAATGTCTAGCACCTCACTACTGAAATATCCTTAATATCACACTAGCCATTCTGGGATATTGGGAACAGCATGCTATATCAGCACCTATCCAAGCTATTTTTCCAATTAATTACAAGCTGTGCTGGACAATGAATGTGGGACAAATCCAATTTAACCAAAGTTACTTGACCAAGACATACGTGTGTGTGTGTGTGTAAAATGTGGATATAGGTCTGCATATAAAAACGTGTACATGCTAAATGAATCTTCTTCATTTGACCAAAAACAATCGCAGGTTGCCTGTCATTACGGCATGCGACTTGGAACCATTTCAAATGTGTGAACAATATTGCGTAGCAAAACAGGGCTAAAAAAACAAGCATAAAACGCAAAACAGACTGAACCACACTTGTTGAATATACTACTAGTAACTCTGTAACATTCCCAACTGTAATGCCATTCAGTGCTGCTTCTCTTTAGGAAGATGACTTCGAGGTGACTACATCCTACAGTTAAGAGTGGTACAGTGTCTTAGACCAAAGCAAAAGTATCAAAGACCTCCTGGTGCCACCAACTGGTAGGAGCAGACGGCCTGTCAAGGCTGAGAGCTGAGAGCCCGAGCCTGGCCTTATAATTGGACAAGAGGATACTGACAGCTACTCACTGGAGCTCTGACTCCCGTCCAGGCTAACTCAGTCATCCTTCAGGCAGCAACCCCAATCTGGGGGCCAGCACAGACAGATCTAAACTGACAAAACCTTTCGAAGGCCTCCTGACGGGGTGTGTGTAACCGTGTGTGTGCATGCATGTGAGAGAGACGGAGAGGAAGGTCCTAAACGCAAGCTAATAGCACCAAAGAGACCGCTATATTCAGTGTTACTATTAAAAAGACACGCAAATATCTCAACAAAGATAATAACTCAAAGCCAGGATGTTAGAATTATACCTCTTCCCATGCAGCTAAAGCTGCAAACTTTTTGAAATTTCCTTGATACACCTACTCTGGTGCTAAGAAGCAATGAATCGTTTAACTGTCAACAAAAATCTGTGCTGTACTTTATAATGGTAGATGGCAAAATGCTTCATAGCTAACACTGGTTTCATAGTGGCACTAATTGGGACTCTCCATCTCTGTTTAACCCACACAGGTGTCCATAAGGAAGTGACGCATGCCAAACTGTCAACGAGACCAAACAAAATAAGCCTCACGCAGGTGCTGCTTCGACATTGGAAATTTGCGTCGCAACACGCATTGTGAATTGAAGTAGATGTAGCTTAACAGATTGGAGTCAGAACAGACCTCCACTCTACTGGGCAACAAGCAGATTTAAATGGGAGAAACTGCACAGCTCCCGAGTGCATTTAGACTTAACGAGATAATATAACATTTAAAAAGTTTGGAGATAGCTTTTGTAATATACTTTCACTACGAATTTAGTGGCCCACGACAAAACAATACCAGTGTAAACATTGGGCTGCCCATATGTTTCTGTTTGGTAGGACAGTAGCCATTTGCTTTGATTTGTTGATGCCCAAGCTGATTTGCTGCTGCTGCCACTGCTGGCTGAAACAGAGGCAGACCGGTCTCTTTCGTTTCTTTATGCAAAGCAATTTATCAACTACAAACTTCACGATTATTTACTGATCATCAACCTGTTGTACTTGTTTTTCAAGTGACAACAAAACGTAGGCTTTTTGGAAGCTAACCGTGAATTAGCAAGAGTTCTATAGATAAGAACACCTATATTTTGTGATACTAAGTATTGCTATAGAATGACTTCAAAGAAGCAGACAACAAAAACCTTATATTTGGGTGAATTTAAACAGTTTTAAAATCAGTCATCACCGCTGCGTTTTAGGGCTCCCATTGCACCGTCTAAATCGATGATTAGATTTGACCTGCCTACTAATGTTTAATTTATCTCAGTCATGAATATCTCAAACTTCTTCATAGAACTCAAATAACAACTCACCAAAGGCCAATTCATTACAATAATCCATGAGGATGGTTGCTTGAGAATATATATATATTTGGGTTTCTTTGAAATATTTACCTTCAAAAACATTTCTATAAAAGTTACAATGTAACACTTTCGAAACATTAGCAGAGCTCTACAGATTGTATTCAGTAGGCTAGATGGAAAAACTTTCAGTCAAGCCAAACAAGAAGAATGTCAGTGGTAAAGTGATGCATAAACTAGCCCTGATACTGTGCAACTGTAAACATAGGTGACCCGCTAGGTCAATCGATTTTAATAGACCCCTTTGGTAACTATGAGTCCTGATAGGGGCTGTAAGGAGACATACTTACCCAAGGCTAGGTGCTGCACCTGTTTCTATCAATGGTGGGCTAGGTTCTTTCTTCTTTTTACTTGTGTCCTCTTTAGCAACTTTAACACTGGGGAAAAGTAAAAAGCAATTACCAATACTGTGTACTCTTGTTGGCTGCGGTTTAAGGCCCAATCCAGAAGTGTGGCTTGTGCCAAGGCCTTTTGATATACTGTACTTTGTTGGGATACTTGTATTGTATGTTTGTGAAAATACCTGTCTGACACAGGTGGATCCTTGAGGACTGTGACATGCTCTTGATCCTTAGCGTACTCTACTACCAGTGAATGATTGAGGACTTGCAACTGGTGTAACCTATTAAGAGCCTGTAAGATAAAAGTCATAACTAAATATGATCATATGATTCAAGTCAACACAAATGCATGGTCACTGTGACTGATACCCCATGGTGGCAATTCTAGCAGCACAATGTCCACATTGTATGAAAACAACATCAGTACAACATAACAAAACAGCAAATCTACCTTTGAGGCTGATCTTTCACTGCTGAAGGTTGCAAATGCTGTGTGTTTCTGTGAGAAAATAGGATACACCGGTTAAAGTGGATCGTGTCCTCACACAGGTTTGATTTATGTACAGGTATGTGTGTATGCATCACCAACCAAAACTCCTTTGTCTGAAAAAACTCTGACTGATACAGCTCCAAAGTACTTCAGCAGATCCTCCTTTTCTTCTTTTGTCAGATTCGGTAAATGCCGGATTATGAGAGTTTTACTTTTCTTTACTTGTACCAAGTCTTCCTCTTTCTCTGCCATTTTGATGTCTAAATGGCAGAATATTCACATGAAGGGACTCTGTATTGAAATGGGGAATACGCATACAATTACTTATAACCTACTTCACAAAAGTGCATTTTAAGTATCTTAACGGTATACGTTATGGCCATCATTCCGTTCTCGTAGTGAGACTAAATTAACTGACCATGGTCCCGACGCTCGCCCTAGCAGTTAAAAACTAGGCTAATCGTAAACGAGCTAACGCTAGTACAGTCAAGCTAAATCTAGGAGCATTGTGCGCACCACCTCGCACTTTATTTACTGTTGTTGAAAAGAAAATGAACCAAGCGTGCATTGTCAACTAATACCGTTAATTTGTGTTTACGAGACTATTTATTCAGTTAAATTACGTACCCTGATAAAGCTAGCTTCTAGCTAGCCACTAGGCAGAGGAGATGTCTTATACGTCATATCCGTTCACAACCAATAGTTGATTGGTTATTGGTATTTTCCACGCCTACTGGAAACTCAAAGTCTAAGCATAGCATGGAATTGTTATTTGGCCAGTAGATGGCACCAGCATCAAGAAAATAATTCCACCGGCTGGTTTGTACAAGGAAGTTCTAATTTGCACAAAACCAGACATGCTGAACGCTTCAACCTACCATTTTCAGTCACTCTTTCTAATTATATGTTACCGTAAGTTAGTATAAAACAACGGCCAAATATAAAGTTATCTCTCTTTTTCACTCACAGCCTCTCCTTACACCCACTGTCCCACTCGTAGAGCCTGTATGGCATTGTAGTCCCAGCCTTCTTCCTACTTTAAGATTCAATGAGTGGTCAGTTTGAGTTATTTTAACTAAGTTAAAAGTTGCTCTGTTTTCCCACTGTGCATTAGCACTAGTGGAACTGTTTGAAAGAAGGTCACAAGTGAATTATGTGGGGATGGTATTTATCATCTGTCATCAATACTTGGAATCTGGTACCTCCAGTAATTTGTCGTGACTGTGAAAACATAAGACTATAATAGGCTCCATTTCATTGAAGCTTAATCCTCTTATCAAAGTAGCACACTACTAATCATACCATTCTATTCTGTTCAAGATAGGCATAGAGTTAAGCAGGCCTGCCCTTTTTCCGCTTTGCAGAGGACCTCAATCCAAAATCGACGCTGCTCTTCTCAAGGAACTTCCAAATTCCTGGGCAAATGAAGTCTTTTCTTTGAGGACAACGCAGGGCATTCCTCATGGGGGGACACAATGCCCTCTTTCAGTCTGGCTGGCCCCAAAATTTCACAGGTGAGGTTAGGAACGGTAGACATTTGATCCCATTACCGACATCAGTATCAGGCCAAGAGCCCTGGCATTGGGAGATAAAGTAAGTGGGACTCTGAATATAAAGGCTGGTCGTATAACTTAAATGAAGGTAGATGGAAGGGCATTGAGTGAGAAAGCAAAAGGGACAGAAACAGGGATCATAGACATGGTCCATTGAACGCATTGGTGAGGTTAAAGATGGTCGTTGGAAGGTGAGATAGTAAACGAGTTTGGAAAAGGACCGGATGTGAGAGAAGAAAAGTGAAGATGCCTACAAGAATTGGCATAGTGAAGAAGGGAATGAGTTAAGGGGAGGTAAATGGTGCCTGTGCTAGCCCTTGCCTCTTAAAAAAAGGAGGGGACCACAATGTCATTCTGGATTACATTAATTCATTCTTTTTTTTCAGACCAGTATAGTAGTTGGCTCTGTCACTCAACCAACCAAACATCTTATTTAGATTGGGTTGTCTTACTTTTAGTTCATCTCCCAAAATGTTTTGGTCTGAACTATTTATTCCCCAAAATTTAAGTAATATGATATGCATCCAACCGTTAAGCCTATACATTTGACTGGCTGATACTTAATAAACCATGACGTTTTACAAAAAACATATATGTAAAAGGATGTAGGCTATATCCACTCCTATGTCCCTTATAATTTCTCCTGAATACATTGTGTCTGTATTTAAAGTACCTTATTTCAGAATTACTCATAGGCTATCATGAGATGGTCATTAGCCACTTAAACTAATAAAGAAACTATAAGACACAATGGTTAATAAACAGGTTGTGTTTCAGTTATCTCACCCATTATGAAATAACATGCCGGCTAACAGGACAGCTTGTTACGCGACTATATCCTTTTAAACTTCCCACATATTTGTTCTGAGAAATATCTTAAACTTAATATTAGAGAGATAATTGTTGATTTCAAGAAGATCTGTAGCTATTAATCCAATCTTAATCCGTGGAGTCGATATTGAAAGGGTTAACACATACATACTCTATAGCTTGGTGTTACTATTGACTGTAGCAAATTTGATTCAAGTGATGTTTTCAAAAAAGCCCAGTCAGGTCTATACTTCCTAAGGAAGCTCAGATATTTCGATATTGATAAGTCATTGTTTCATATGTTCTGTAACAGTGTTGT
Organism: Aplochiton taeniatus; assembly: GCA_017639675.1. Classification (NCBI taxonomy): domain Eukaryota; kingdom Metazoa; phylum Chordata; class Actinopteri; order Galaxiiformes; family Galaxiidae; genus Aplochiton; species Aplochiton taeniatus. The sequence continues at coordinate 15,812,621 of CM030174.1, read as the reverse complement.
TTTTAATGTGTGGACCTTCTCATTAATTTGTTTGTGGGGAAACTTTACTAAGGATCATAGTAGTAGACTAGTTAAAATTGTAAAAAAAGTAATCTCTATAATTGAGTTTAACCTGGCAAGTCTTGGAGTCATCTTCACTGATATTTTGGGGAAAAAGGGTACAAGCAATTTGAACTAAAAGAAAACATCCCTTCCATTAAGTCCCAGTGAAACAGAAGAGTTTCTATAGCAATCTATTTGTTTTACCTTTTTGTAAAGCTGAGAGATTCATGATTTCTTTTTTCCAACTGCAAATCGATTTTTAAATTCAAAGACACTTAAGACTGGAGGAAAGGAGGATTGGATGGCACCTAAACACAAATACTAACCTATCCTCCTATGAGAAATAGACTTGGGACCAGTTTATCAATGGCAAAACAAATGGATTTTTCTACTAGCAAGGGGATTCCATTACTCAGCCCAAACCCTTTAAGCACACGTTCTTGGTTGTTGCCGGGACATAAGTACTCTGTGAATGTCCTTGGACACCACTCTCATCTTAGAAAGAGATCCATGGACAAATCCAGCATATTTCCCGTGTCCATGATTGTGTTATGATTCAATTCTGAATAAACTCTTACTACAAAATTCGTACATTCTTACAAATTCTTAAATTCTGACAAACAGAACCTGATGACCCTGTATTCATCCACAGTGGGAGCGGAGTTGAGCAGGTGGCCAGGACGAGCTTAATCTTGGACACAGGGAATACAGGGTGCACACATACAGGGTCCGTGGAAGTTGAAGCTGATAGGATACAAGGTAGGAGAGCGATGCCCTAAGCAACTGGGGGAATGCCTTCCAGAGCCTGGAGACAAATTGGGGACCCCGGTCACTCACCACGTCCAGCGGAAGGCCATGGATACGAACCACATGTTGGAGGAAGAGGCGAGCGGTCTCAGGAGCGGATTGCAGTTTTGAAAGGGCGATGAAGTGGGTGGTCTTGGGAAAACGGTCCACGACCACCAAGATCATCGTGTTACCTTCTGAGGAGGGGAGGCCAGTGATGAATTCCATGGATAAGTGCGTCCAGGACTCCAGGATCATATAGGGATGGGCAAAATATGGAGGAGATCAGCGAGCCTAGATTGAGGAGTCTTGTTTTGGGCACAAGACAAACAGGCTCCAACAAACGCATGGATGTCCTTGGCCATGGATGGCCACCAGGACCGAAGGTGCACAAACTCCAAGGTTCGTGCCCGTCCAGGATGAATTGTCAGCCACAAAGAGTGGCTCCCACTCCAGCACCTGGGTTTGAATCCTTGTGGGCACAAAGAGGTGGTCCAGAGGAGTCTCTGGCGGTGGTGTGGTGGAGGACTGAGGATGACGGGATGATGGGAGCAGTAGTGGTCTCGAGCTCCAACTGTCGCGACAGGGCGTCGGGCTTGGTGTTCTTGGAAACGGGACAGTAGGTCTGGATGCAATTAAACCGGCTGAAGAAAAATCCGTACCGGGCCTGTGGCGGGCTGAGCCTACTCGCCAAGTTCCAAATGGTCGGTCCAGACCACCACTGGGCGTGAAACCCCTCCAACCAGTACCTTCATTCTTCCAACGGCAGTTTAACAGCCAGGAGCACCTGTTCTCCTAACTTGTAGTTAGTCTGTTCAGGGGTGTGAGACGTATTGAGAAGCAAATACAGGAATGGAGCTTAACGTCCTGGACTATGTGCTGCGATAGAATGGCCCAGACTCCCTCGTCGAACGCGCTGAACTCCACCACGAACGTGAAGTCGGAAAACGGGTGAGGAGGTATACCGACAATTGAGGTCCTCAAAGGCCCGATGGCTTCTGGAGTCATATTTTGACGAGATGGCTTTGACGAGATGAGAGGATACTGCTGGGTCTTTATGTCAGCAAAAGGTGTGCAAAAAACTATTGAAACCAATTGCAGGAAAAGAAGCTTAGGTGGCGCGTGAAAGAATGAGTTGAAGAATTTTAGACGAGATCCAATAAAGGGCGAGATGAGGTAAAAAACTCAGGTTTCAACTACATATTGAGACCACTACCAAAAGATTTAAATTAAGTAACCTGCAACAATTGAGAGGTTATGTCTTAAAGACAAACCAGACTCAAGCCAACAAGCCAAAACCCTTGCTAACAACTGTTGGCTGGGCAAATATTGTCTTTTGTTGTAATATTAGAGTGTGTATTTTTATGGTATGCTGGTTGGACTAATTCTTTAAATAAAGGAATTTAATCGTTTCCAAAGCATGAGGTTGGTATCCATGGATACAAATGCTCATAAAAAGGGACTAAGAGTTGCCACCTCTTCTTTCCACTTTAAAAAAATAAAGACTTGGTAACAGCTCCATCTGTTGACACTCCTCAAAGCCCCCCCACCCCCATCCCCCACCATATTTAAATGTGATAAGATTGAATCGACTGAACTAATTATTTACTCTAGAATCAAGGGGTTATTTCTTAGTGCAACAGCAGAGCCATATTGCTGGCAGCCAGCTGGTAATTGTACACAGATGAAATAAAGTGTAGACTAGGAATCGACCCTTCTCTTCGACGGCAACATTCAATGTGTCCAAACACTTTTTAAAAAGCTTGCAACAATGCATATGCACAGAAACAGCTTTTCTATTTCAGCTTCAGTCCTTAGTCACGTTCTGGCGGAGTAGCCCTATGCCCCGTTTTCTCGTTCACTCTTATCAAAAGGCCCCTCTCAAACCACCCCGTGCACCACATGGTGAACATAACTGCGCATCTGGACCATTTCAAGGTTCTCTTACTCTGCTTGGAAAGGCCCTTTGTAGAGAGAACTGCTTCAATGTGATTGGGCTTTTTGTTAAGGTACACACATTATTCTTGAAATAAAATTTCAACTAAAGGATCTTGTTTGTCCCTTTCTGATGAACCTGAATTAATCGTCTTTAGTCTGAGAGTCAACACATCCAAATCAGAGAAGCTGCATCAGTAATAAATGAATCCACATATGGGGACTATATAAACCCTAACTGATTCAAGACACATTGTTAGATCACAGAACTCTCCACAACCACTGATAACAGCCATATAGCATGAGCATTCTTGATGTTAGTCTTCCTCAAATGTTTGGTGGACCAAATGCCATCACATGCCAATTTTAAAATTGGCGTAGGATGCCAGTGAACCAACTGAAAAATACGAATTTAGTGTGTTAGTTTGTCTGCCACAAACAAATATGCTTTTGTTTGTATTATATCTGTACATATAATATTATAATATTACATTTTCAGTAACTGATAAAGGGTGTGACAAAATGACTGTGGCTAGTGCACCCTAGTTAAGGAAACCTTACGTGAACAGAACAGGCATAGGCTTGACTCACATATTCTAGGAAACGTGAGACTGCCACCCCATTCTTGCACTAGCAAAACATATGAAGGGAATAATGTTTTAAAATCCTATGCCTTAAAAGAGGTGGTAACCGATATTATGGGCTTAGTTATATACTAAGCTTTCCATACTTTGGTCAGACAAGGGGTGGTAGAAGGCGGTCAGTCTTGTCAATAAAATGGCTAATCAGTTAATGCAGTTGGTAAATCATCTTAGGTGCAGTCTTACAAACACTGTGCACAGTAGGGACTTCCAATCTGAAATTTAAACTCTGATTTCCGGACCCAAAACAGACAATAAAATACATAAAATACATCATAAATGAAATAACTTTCACCTCACTTCTTACAACTCACTTCACCTGTCTGTTGCTAGAAAGAACTCTAAATGCTGCTGAAACATAAAAACATGGATCTTGAATGCATGGCTTGAGAAAGTCATGCCAAACATAAAAATAAAGATATTTTTTGTAACTTGCGATGAGCTACTCTCTAATACAATACAATTTGTATGGGTATACCATAAGCAATTTTTACTATCCTGATAAACATGTAATTTGATTACAGTCTGTAATCAAGTTTGTAAAATAAGTGAACCTATATATAAAATAATGATACATCTATTACTATAGGTAGAAAAATGCAACATTAAGCAGACACTTATGCCCTATATAACCAGTCTGCCCTCAGGAAAAAGGTAATCTTTAAAAAAATTAAAATAAATAAAGAATGCTCTCTACTTTTTGGGGGCAATACACTGTCAGCAATGGGCCTGTAATTGAAGTTGTCCAGGTACTGGTAATTTTACTTTGGACTATCAAAGCCCCCAACATGGTTTTGCAACTGTGAGCAAACCAGACTCTGCAGCACAACACTGAACTGTAGGACTCTCCTTAAACAACATTATGCCCCTTATAGGGGTCACAGGTCAGAGAGCAAACAGGGCAGCTGCACACCATCATGGAAACCGTATGATACGCTATCCCAGTTGAAAGTGTCCTCCAGGTGTAAGCTGGCATGTCTGCCAATCACATGTGCCACACAGTTAGGAGTGGAAATGAATATGTATAACAAAAAGATAACTCTTCTTAGTCTTCAATCACAAGATTTATTTGGGACATTGAAAACAGAATGGTAAAACGATTTTACATGTTGTGCTGTGTGTTGAATACAATCGTTTTTAAGCACTGCTAGTAAACTCGCTCTATAATTTGAATACGGTGATAAAGAGGTCTACTCACTTAAAATGCAAATTCAGCCCCAGAATAAAGACATCCATCTACGTTTCGTCAGACTATGACGTATTGCTCACAACACAGACTAACTTTCTTGTTTCATAGAAAACTTCCATCTTGGATCAAATTACATGCCCAGTGAAATTGGGACTGGCTAATCAAACATGAACCAATTTAAAACACAGATAAAATATTGGACATGATTCAAAGGGTAAGAAAGGTATCCAGATATAACCCTATAATATCTAACGGGTTCCTCATCGCCATGGCTGTATAATTTTCCTAAAATTAAATGACCTAAACATAGTTTTGTCGAATTCCTTTTGCGAAATAGACTTTATTAAATGAAATGTACTACCAGATCGAGCTGAATATACTCTCAGGCCAACGTAATAATGTTGCAGATCTAAAAACTGTGATGCTCATCACTTTAGAAACACACTGAAACCAAATTGAGTCTCATAATTACTCACAGCAGCAACTTCTCTTTTATGTTTTCTTTGTAGACATCACAACATTATTAACATTCTGAAATGCTGACAAATTATTGACCACTTCTGCACTACCCTCAATGTTCAGATTATATTATCCTGATGGGTAATGGAGTCCTGGTTTAGTCTCAGAATTAATAACACAATATTGCCCATTTTGGCATGTACAGAGCCCCTTTAATCTGACAGTTTGTCCATGCACGGAATATTGAGATGTAACCTCAACGGTCGACTTATCTTTTTGAAAATGGATACTCTGTCTTTACCTTGGTTGGTCTGTTTCACCCCACATTACCAGCAGCCTTTGAGAAAATGTCACTCAGTACAGTTCATCATGTGTATGTGGCAGGTTGGGATGGGAGAGTGGACGGTACAAAGACTCCATTGTAGGCCTATGTCAAGAGACTACCTTCATGACTGGGCCCTTGTTGGAAGAGAAAATACTGATTTGGTGTGAGGGCCAAGAACGCACCTCTGAAATAGAGGTCAGGAGAGATCCTTAGCCTGGCCCTTCTTAGCCCTAGCTCACCACACGGCGACAGGACTGCTCTAGAAATTGTATTCTGTAAACCTCACACATCATTAAAAGACAGGTGTAATATAATAAGTAAGATACAAGGGTTGCTCTCTAAATACGATGTTATGAAGAGAGCCATCTTTGTCTTTGGGTCACAAGTTAAGAGAATATATGAAAGCCGAATATTCAAGCAGACGGGGTCTTTTCTTTAAATAAAGTTCAGTCAGACAAACTAAAAAGTCTTAAAACATGTATTAAATGCGAGACAATTCAGTTTGGCATGGTTGGGTTTGCTAAGTATTTTGAAGCTCCCAAGTATAGGTGGATGATGGGAGCAATTCTTATAACCTTATTCGATAAGTACAAACAGAGATTTCAGGTTATTTTAATAGCCCCCACCTCATTGAAATTGAGTTCATTGGGGAACGGGTGTGTATGGGATTGGTGTGTGTAAGCATACGCGGGATGACGGCTTACACGTCAGCACACATACTGTAGACTTAGAGTTATCTGCCTGAACTTTAGTTGAAGCTTCATGAAGTGAAGCTTCATAGCAGAGTCTTGTTAAATGATAACAAGAGCCAGATTTACAACCATGTAATTTGGCAAATTCATTATAGCCCACAGCAAAATAAAAGAAAAGTGGTTTGGAAAAGCTTCTTATAATTCAGTCAACAAATTTAGCATGCCTGCCAAAATACATAACATTTCATGTAGACATGGCTAGGTCTTTATAGTTTTTTTATATTCTGAAAGTCCTATTTGAAAAAGGGCAATTTGACAACTTTGGCATCACTAAGAGGTATAGTTACTTCGTCACTGTGTATAGAGCTACAGTGAATGCAAAGGTTTGTTTACTTTGTGGATTTCCACGACAAGCCATGGCGGTGAAGTGCTATTTAAAGTTTCCTTGCTACCACTGTGGACAGAGAATATACTGTATTCTGCACAATCATTTATTCTGTACTCTCAGAATGTGGCTTGCTCACAAATCTGTTTTGTTGAATCAACAGATCAACAGAGAACTCTAGCAATTGGCAGGAATAGTGTAATTTAAACGCATGTCCATATATTTTCTGTATGCGCATGTGATTTGATAGTTAGCCATTTAACAAAACCTGACAATAAAAGTCAAGTTAAAATAGCTTTTTGAAAGGAGTTACTTCAGTAAAAACACCTTATAGCACAGTCCCGATTAAATAAATGAATCTGACCTCTTAAAATAACACAACACTAGATATTCAGAATGTTTATAAAACCAGTAGAGGCTATGGATATAGGTATGTCTGTGCCGCCCCATAGGCACAATTACATGCTGGTACATGACAGGATGGAGTTATGTCTGTCAGCGAGAAAAAGGAGAGAACACAACATATGAAAAGTCAGTTGGAAATGTGCTGTTGGAAAAGGCATAACTCCCCTGCAAAGTCTTCTGAGATGGATAGTCTCAGGATAGTCTGGGCATGAGCGTCCTGCCAATTCCATTCCTATGACTTTTTTTACATTAATTAAACAAATGATTAACTATACAATATTGTCTTTTTTTATGTAAACTGTATAACTATTGGCATTCATGATGAACATGGTTGCGTGTAGACCTATATTTAAAGCTTTGGCATATTATCCTAGACTGTGTACAGAAAGAAATGAAGGTGTGTAAGGTGGTATTGTATAAGAAATGAGTAGATTGAAATCATGCAAGCACTAAATTACAGTAGTAAAATAGTGTTTCTAGTCAACCAAAAATTGAAAGTAAAAGGCAAAAAGCTGCACATGCAAGTTTCCACTCACTGTAAGGGATTACACTTGTTTTTATGTTGCTTTGGGATTGGACAATTATTCAGAAGTGAATATATTGGAAACACTTATAGCTAGAATAATGTGAATGGAAGACAAAAGCTGCCCACCCAGCTTTATGCAACAGTGGCGCCTCAGTCCGGGTGATTCTTTGTTTACCTCAACAGGCATTTGACCATCATGGATTACTTTGAGATGACCTCCACTGACCAACTCCAAATCTGAGTCTATGCTCCCCAACTCCCTCCCCAACGTCCATTGTCATACCGTGAAGAACTGTACGGGTCTGGTTAGACTCAATAAGATCACCTCCATTTCTACCATAAAAACACACACAAGCACACACTGTGCTGACGACCGCACTTTTACTTTAGCAACATTAAAACAAGGGGTTAATTTGCAGCATTTGAGAATCCTTCAGTTTTAGTGGGCAACACCTTGCATACCAAGGGTCAACTCGACATTTCTATCCTCAGGGTATTTTACTGTTCCGCCCCAACCAGGTGGTGCACACTGATGACTTTATCTGCCGCTCATCTGGGATTGGCTAAAGCAGAGACACCCTGTAGGTGTAAAATTGTTATGGGAGATGGAAATTGGTGGAAGCACTTTATTTTGAGGTGTGCCACTGTGCTCTCTGTAAGCCTTTCTGAACTTTCAATAGCCCATAAACTTGGCATTAACTTTTCCTTTTACATTATTGGGCAACATTTTTTAATCTGACAATCTCTTTCCTTGGCTATCTGAAGTTTATAGGCACTTCAAAGTGAAGTATTTTACAAGGCTGAGGGGCTGACCAAGCATAAAAATAAATGACTTTGGCTCAAGATGGTACCCTTCTAAAATTGTCACCTTAAATGGCTGCCCTAAACTGGCTTTCTGTGTTGTTATTGTTAAGTAGCATAAAGGAGATTATGCAGTGTGGACCCTGGTTGAAAATAAAAGACATTATCTGTCTCCCTAAACATCTGTACACCCAGTTGTAGTTGCAAATTCTGGAAACCAGTTTTTGCATAATCTAAATATACTGTTATCTCGTAATGTAGAATTTAGTCAATTTCAGGCTGGTGGGACTGTGCAGTTTCCTAAATATAAACAGTAGCCCTACCCCAGAAAAATTAAAAGATATTTTCAGCCATGACCCTTGGCTACTGTGTGCTCACAAAGACCCCAAAAGACTTACAATTCTTCACAGTTATCAGCCGCATCAGTGTCTAACTATGTGGTTTACTGCCTTTTCAAAATACTGAATGACAACATTTAATTATGGTTAATATAGTTGTGGAACACATATACTCTAATGTATGTTTGGTATATATGAACAACAAACACTTCCTGTATTACTGTAGCTGTTTACTCTAGCATACATGTTGTGTCTAGTTATTCAGTAAGCGATTGACCATGTTTATAGCACAACAGATACATAACTATAATTCATTAATTAAAAGTTGATGTAAGGAATAATCACCAATGAGCCACGTGTTTTTAGGCCAATGCATGACAGAGCTGAATAATGTTGCTAGGTGAAGCTATAGTGATAGCTGTATCACCTTCGCTGTCGGGTATTTAGATCGAGAAAAGTCTTGCCCTTCTTGCAATTTTCCTATTAAGCAATGACCATGCGGTACATGACATGCCCGTCATACATACATTACTTAATGACAGTGTGGATCAATGCAATATTCCATCTAAATCAACTTGGCAAGGCTACAATTCTACTCATCCTACATAAACATTTAAGGACATGTTCTGGACTGACCTGAAAAAACATTAACCAAATTGGTGGCTGCAAAGCAAACAGTGAAAGGTATTTATTTATTTATTGAAATGCTATTTTACATGTATTTCAAAGGGAAATTATTTTAGGAATACTTCAGAAATTGTTATTTTCATATAAATGTTGTAATTAGATACCCTATGTGGTTTTGTCATATAAAACATATGTTAAGTTTTTCTTTCTTACCTACAAATACAATTGTTTTGGAGTAGATTTAAAAAAAAGTACTTGAGTGGTGCAACTGAACTAGACTTACTGTCTTCTCCCTAAATGCAGACCTTAGCATGTAATAGAGAAAGAAGCTCTTATATTCTCCTCTGAGCTGTGTGTATTTAGACACCGACATACAGTAGCTGGTAGCCATCTCAAGTGTGCCTGTGAAAAGTGCTTCTCCTTCGACAACACATCAGGCCCTCACAAACATTGTATAACACATACAAAATAGTGATCATAATGACTTTTTGCAGACTTTATGCAACCCACAGGCAAAAATGTCCACTTTTTAAAACATTTATGAATAAATAAATGTATAATATTGTTGTCTTTTGCTTATATCACTGTAGTATGGCCATTGCAACGAGACAGTGTTACTAACATTGAGAAACACAATGACTAAATCATATGCTGGTCAAATGTATGGCTCAGGTACAGTAAGTGTTCTCTTGCATGGCACACAGATCCTAAAGTGTTGTTGTTTTGTCATGATGCTTTAGATAAAATATGACATCCATGCTACACTATTTACTGAAAGCAGGCTTTACTCTTCACGTTTTTCTTGAATAAAGAACATTATTCTGTCAAGGCTTTTTGGCATTGGTATACTTTAAGGGACTTGTGAACATATACAACTCGTATATGTAGTAAAAGAAGTCAAAGAACAGCATGAGTCAGAAAGCGTCTGAGCAGTTATTTAGAAGTTTTTGTTTAATTCCACCTAAGGTGCATGTAAATTGTTTGACAGGGTAAAATAAATATAGAGCCATGCTAGCAGTAAGTTATAAACAATCCAGTGGATGAAACATAATATTTGACTTGAAATATATTTCCGTATACATTTGACAAGTTGGATTTGATTTCTTACGGTGAAGGGTTCATTGGTCTCTTTTTCAGATATTCATTTCAAAAGAATGATCTTATTTAGTTATTTTGTTACTTTGTAAGAACATGTGGGCTGACAAAACGCAATGGACAGTTGTCAAAACATCCCCCCTTCAAACCGTATTTCATCGGTTTGAGCCCAATGTACAAAGCTCTGTTTTTACATGTTATATGTTCTGTATTTTGTATGTGTCGAAATGAAAATGTAAAAGCAAGACGTTGTTGTTATTACATATATTGTCAATATATGTCTAAGGTCACCACTCTACTTCAGATCTTAGGTCCCTCACCTACCAGACACAAGGTGAAACAAAGGTTCCACATTGCAATATCTCCATCCGTCTATCTGTTTCAATAACAGCAACGTCTTGCTTTTACATTTTAATTTTGACACATTTTGACGAAATGCAGAGGATTTAAAATGTAAATGACACAGCTTTGGAACTTTTTAAGGAGTATTTAGTCACTTTTGGGAGCCATGCTAGCAGTTACCTCGAGCTATACTGCTATTGCTAGGCTCCTTTTATGACTACCACGTAACTAACACTGATACTAATACTGGACGTACAGACATAAAATGTATATCAATCCTCACGTCTGACAAGGGCATATGATATTCCCCAAAATGGTGAACTATCACTTTAACCGCCAACATTGTCCAATGTAAAAGTACAATGAGATGAGCAAATTACTTTTAGAATGACTATGATGACTTATGATGAGTTACTCATGTGAATTCTAAACACCTTTTTTTATCTGTCCACAGGTAATGCTCTGGTACGCTACGCAGTTCTCTTTGTCATCAGTTCATCTCAGTGCCGTTTAAGTACCCTGATTGGTGGCATTGCGTATCCAGGAGGTCCACCCGATACCACTTGCCTGGGGAAATGTCTCTGGACAGACACACAGGCTTACAGACAAAATGTGTTTGGGATTCACAGTTTCCTCGAGGTTATAGAACACCGTGCACACACACACTTGCACAGACATACATAGTTTGAATACCATGTCTTTAGTATTGGCCATTCACTCATAAGGCAATGTAGTCACGTCCTTTTTTGTTTTGTTGTAGTTGGGGGATGGGGGAGTTTGTGGAGGTAAAGAGAACCTAAAATAGGTCTGGATGAAAGAGGCGGGTGTAACCTAGAAATAAACTTCCTGTGATGATATCATATGGGAATGGTCAGCCCATTTCGAGAAGTGTGGACACCGTGTGCACGATAGAGGTGAGGGGACCATAAAAATCCCAATTTTCCCCTTAAGATAAATTCACCTGTTGGAGGTTTCCCAAGAGAAAAATAAATGGCACTACTACGTGTAACACAAGACTGTGTTACTGTAAGGGGAGTGATCTGTAATGCTGATATATGATACTGGAAAAAGATGCTGCTCAAATTGCTTTTTTTTTTTGTATGGGCAGGTATGGGCATTTTGTATACTTCAGTTTAGTACCATTTCCAATGTATGTTGAATAATGTAAAATCCAATTGGTGACCTCTACTTTATAAAATGTCCATTATGCTAAACGGCTATAGCAAAGCGAGACACAATATAGTAGTCTCTACAACAACAGTAGCTAAGAGTACCCCATATGTCTAATCCTGTCTGTCACCTAAATGTCATTCCGTTCATTCCCAGGACGTTTCCAGTCGGTTTTTTTTACCCGCCCCCCCCCCCCCCCCTCTCTCTCTCTCTCTCTCTCTCTCTCTCTCTCTCTCTCTCTCTCTCTCTCTCTCTCTCTCTCTCTCTCTCTCTCTCTCTCTCTCTCTCTCTCTCTCTCTCTCTCTCACTTTTGGATGCGCGCACTTAGGGAATGGAAGGGGCATTGCACTGTTGATGGGTGGAACCCAATGAGAATTTCCAGCCTCGTGATTTGCTAATCGGGGCCTCTTTCCCTTGTCATTTTACTGTAATCGTGGGTCTGGTTTGTGGTGCTTGCCCAGCCCTCCTGTCGCTGGAGGTTCCTAGGGTATCGACAGCACTCAGTGCGCGTTTTGATTAAAGCCCGAGTTCCTTCAGTCTGAAGGCTGGGCACTGGGAAGGACGATTGTAGGGGCCTGGAGCGGCTGAGAGAAGAGGCAAACAACCCTCACTTATGGCTTTGTAGTGCAGAATCCATCACATTTGGGATTGTGGAAGGGACGTCATTTCAAATCACTTGAAGTCACCTAAGTTTCGTGCACTTTTGTGGGCGCTGATCATGGAGATGCAAAAGTGGTCCACAAGGTGGAAAACGAAAAGGTGGCTTATGGATTCCACTGTAACCGCATTCATCTCTTTAACCCTGCTCCTGCAGGCAACACATGTCAGCGCAGGTAAGAAATGTGAGGATCCAAAGTGTGTGAAGTTAAAGGATTAGAACCGGACCGCCATCCAGCCAGGATATATGGTGCACGTCCAATTAGCCTAGGCCTACATGTTGGAGATAGCGAAGATGATAAGCTTACCTGGACTCAACTCCATTGTCGGCTGTAAAGTGCAAGTTTTCAAACTGAACTAGGGAGAGACGGTAATTTAGTCAAGCGGTTTGTGGAATTTAAACCACCTAATGTGAGGTTGATGTTGCCAGAGGCTACCGGTGCGCATCATGGACCTATAAAATGGTTCTGGAAAAAAGGCTGTTAACCCAAATTGCATTCATACACCTTATAAATATTGTTTCAAGTAGTTGTATAGTTGAATCCAAAACACAATAAGTAGGTGAATTGACGTATCCCATCTAGTAATTTCTAATTACCCATGTCTAATCTAGTTTGAGGTTGATAATATGCTTATGGATCTAAAATGTACAGAACTGGTACGCACAGGAATCAGCACCCCACATGGTTTGTCCACTAAATGGCTCACGGTTATTGTAAAATAAGCATACTAAAGTTACTCAAAGACACTGTAGCAGCTTTAAATATTAATGATGAAAGAAAGATCTTTGTTTGCACTTTGGTCCGTTAGGTGTATATTGACACGGGTAGCACGGTGACATTCCACATGGTTTGATATTATGCCCTCTCGGTTTGCTAACGAATTCTACAGCTATGGGTGAGGAATCAGTCAAATGTTTTTATGCATTTAGGCACATTCTTTCCACATATCTTAGACCCTACCAATTGTAAAAGGCTACTACCATGCTACAATTTATTCAGTGGATATGCCTTCTGTACCATTGGATATGAAAGGCCTTTATTTATTTAAAAGTTAAACTTTCACCAAGATAAAGTAATGACATCACTTTCATAGATTCGCAAGTGATTTCTCAAGGAAGCAGCGAATACGTTTTTAGTGTAGTTCTTAGCAATACTGTAATACATAGGCTACAGTATGTACTTAGCTACTGTACATCATAGCGGTCACGGCTACTATGCTACTGTCTCGCTTATACTAAACTGTGGCGTAACCCCTCATTTACATGTTTATTTATCAAAGTTTTGGGCGCTCTATTGGAAGCTGCCTTGGCTCATGAGAAGATCACTGGCACATTGATGCAGTGGTCAAGCATCATTTATGGCCAAAACGAAGCACCCTTTCTCCACACTGCCCTAGTCCGCACCTAAGCCCACCAGTGAGCTTGTGTAATTTGTGTCCAACTTTTTTCTCCTTCTGAATTTGGCACTTACATGTTTGGTAGGCACAGAGTACAGGACAAGGCAGCGTTGTATGAGCGCGACTGGGGTGGGAATGTTTCCACTCTTAAGTACTATGCAGTTATTTGATGATGGTCTTCTTTGCACTTCCCTATTATTTTACTCTTCAAAGAGTAGTCCACAGTGCGTCTTAGCCTATACTCCCACTATGGCTGTGCGTGACCGAATAGGGATCACTTTAAGGTCTCTTATTTAATCAATATTAGCAATCTATTGAACAGTAGGCCTAATATCTTATATTGCTCACTCATTACTCAAAAAGAATATTAAAAGTAATCGCACTAAATGAGGCTATTTGACAATTACTTTGCTGATTATCTCAAAATATTTTTTCTCTCCTTAGGAGTTTTTTTTATGGCCTGGCCTCTTCTTCACATTTTAAATATTTTAATTATTCTCATCAATAGAGCCTGGAGGGATGTATATTCTACACTCTTGTCAGTTTCCCCGCTTGTGTTTATGGAACACAAAGCTGTTTCTGCAGGGTGCCCTCTGCAGCTAGCAGTGTACAGACACGTTTTCTCAGCCCCTGGGGCACAGACTGCTCAGATGTGCATTCCTACAGACAAAGCTAGCATTTCTGGATCCCTTTCCCTGTAGGCCGACACTGAGAAGAAACATCTTAATGGCATCTGCAAGCCACCACATTGAATGGATTTACTATAATCGTATATCATAAATATATCCATTTAGAGATTTGCACTTGTCTATAAAGCAATTGCCTTACCATAATCCTTTTTGGCTCTCACTCTAATTCCCTCTCTGTTTAATGAGTGCAAACATTTTCTTGGAATTATTCAATAGGTTATTTCCAGCCTTTAAATGTTTGCTTTTAAATAGAAAGAACCAATTATAGTCTGCTTTAATACCTCTACCTCAGAATCAAAAGAGTTAATGAAAGGAGTGCCAAGAGAAGAAGAAAAAACACTTTGAAAGCCTGGGTTGGTCTCAGTGAAGTTTCCTTGGTATGACACCAGCATAAAGCCGTCTTGTTCAAGCTGGGAGCAAGGTGGAAGTCAAAAAGGGGAGAGAGGGGTGGAGAGAGGGGTAGAGAGAGAAAAAGAGTGAAAAGGGGAGATTCTGTTGGAATGAATACATAAGAGTCTCAGGGAGCTGCAGGTGAAGAGGTGTCCTCTTTTTTTTTTTACCAGTCTCTGTTTACCTTTACAAGCGTTTTAAAGACAGACATCAACAAAGTTAAAGGGAATTATACCCTCTTTGCTCATTTAAGCCATGTATTTTACGAGCTAGGAGCTAAGCCAGACCTTTCTGGCCATGGTTCCAAAACTCATGTTTTGACGTATGTGGTATCTCTTGTTGTGTTGTTTTTTCGTTTAGTTTTAATTTGCATATAGACCTGTGAAAGTGACAGTTATTTGACCAGACACATTTTTTATCAATTCATTTGCATAATAGGCTTATAAGTGACTGCTGAACAGCTAAAGAGTTTCCCGCTAGTAATGGATTTATCTTTCTCTCAAAGGATGGGTTCTCCTCCCATACCACCTCGGGTCTAAGTTATATATTTCCTCCTATATTTGCCAAGCAGCACCGGCAAACTCACACCAGCTCATCAGATGCACTCTTTTAAAAGACTGCATACACTCATTTGGGTGCTTTAATGAATTGAGCTGTATTGACGTTTTCTCAGCACCTCTGTGTGAGGGTCGACCCTTGGCCAAACGGCCACATCTGGAATACATGAGGGCTAAAGTTTGAACTGAGAGCTGCTCTGTGGCAGTTTACAAAGAGGCTCTTAGTTAGATGTGTCGACTGCCAAGGAAGTAGTTGGTACTCCTCACCATATACCTGAGGCCCAAGTGGTCAGAGATGACATTCCTTTTTTCCTGATCAATGATAGCTTAAACAGTATCGTATCTACTTCTTAAGGGGCTACTCATTTTGAGTTACAGTACTAGTCCACGGGCCGTTTTTTCCCTTATTAATTGAGTTAAGACTAGAGGTTACAGAAAGGGGAGACTCAAGCAATGAGTGAGCAGGTTCTTGTTAAACAAAAGAGGTTTATCTTTGGACATAGACCAGTAGATGAGACAGACCTTCTCTTTTGGGAGATTGAAAGGGGTCATGAATGTGTTTTCAGCCTGGGGAATGTGCCGCTGGTGGCGTTATGTCGACTCTGACTTACTGAGAGAGAGTGACTCCTTTCTGATTGAAAGCCCCAGACCTCAAGCATAGACTGTTGATCATACCACACACTTCAACGCAGTTTGAGTTTTGAGGATGTAAGTCTAGTACCAGCATTCCTTCCTGCATATCCTTCCATGCACATCTTTTACATGCCAGGTGATACATACCCAGAAAAGGCCAGACTTTATGACCTGTGCTTTAATGCTTTCCTCATGGGCATCAAAATTAGATTTTTGTGGGTTATTGTATTTTTTGGTAGGGGGGGGAGGGATAACAGTTTCAACTCAAATATAGTAACAGTTGCTGCCTTGTGGATATATGTATACTATATATAGATGCACACATAGAATAGGCAGCAACTGTCACTATATTTGAGGTTAAGTACATGTTAGTGAGGGAATCCTTTATGTGATAGAAATAGATTCATGCTGCACTAGGGAGCAGTTTGTATGCTCCATTGACCAGCATAAAATGACTCGTCACAGTTTTCTTATCCCCGCTGCAGCTGGGATCTCCGCCAAAGTGTAATAGGGAAATCAGAAATATTTATTAGCTTCCCTTGTATGAAGAAACTTTCCAAGTGATTCGACTCACACGTGCCAGCCTAACCTCTGTTTGAAAACAGTTTATAAAAGGCTTGCTTATAGTTTTAGACAACTTGAATATATTTTGATCAAATAAAAACATAAAGCAGTTATTTCCCACAAGTGTTGTGTCCTCTATTCGGTGTTAGCACTTCAACTTCTCCACGTGTAATTAAGCCAAAATACATTCATTTTAGTTTGATTACAGTTCTTTCAGATGGACCCACAAGGGCCTCTTTAAACAAAGGGCACCAGATTTGAGAGAATGGAGCACCAAACCAACTCTAGTGACCCATATCAAAGTAAACATATCCGCTTCATAAGATTGGTTGATTGTGGCAACATAGTTTATAGTACCATTTATCCAGTCATGATAGAGATTGTTGTTTTCACATGGGGCTTTAGGCTCATGCAAACATACAGTGTCCTGCCCTTAAGTTAGATGCTACAGCTCAGTGGAATGCAGGCTGTAGGAGGTGCAGAAAGAAGAGTCTACATGTGTGATGAATTTATATTGACCTGCTCATTAACATTAACAATCTCTCTGTACCTTTTTTGTTTTGCATTGAATTTTATTTATATAGGGATGTCCAGCTTTTTTGTAATGCTTCTATTATATAGACGCAAACACATTTCCAGTACATTTTAACCATACCAAACGAATGTTGTTTGGAAATCGTAAAATAAACATACACACACAACTTATGATCATGCTAATATAGAAAGAGTAAATGAAAATATATTTCTAGGTGTGATATTAGACCACAAAATCTGCTGGAAACCTCATATAAGATACTGTATGTGCGAGCAAAGTTGTTAAAGAGTGTGGCAGTACTGGAAAAAACAAGGCACATTCTGGATCAGAAAGCATTGTATTTTTTGAACACTTATTGTTCACTTGTATTACTGTATGTGCATTTCTGTGTGGAGGTGTGGGGTAACACCTACAATAGCAATTTACACCCAGGTAATTATTGCAAAAAAGAGCCATAAGGATGAGAAACAATGTAGGATATCAGGAACACACTAATATGCTGTTTTTAAAGACACATGCTTTAAAGTTTGTGGATCTGGTGGAATGGAAGACTCCACAAATTATGTATAAGGCAAGAAATCATTCCTGGCAACATACAAAACATGTTCCTAGACAGAAAGAGAGAGGGGAGTATGTGTATTTGAATTTGTGGGGTGACTTTGTGGAGCGGTCTTATTGTAGAACTCAAGCAGAGTAAGAATATTACAAAATTTAAGAAAATGTACCAACAAATAATTGTTGCATGATGTGGGGAGAAAGAAGGGGCCTTGTTTTAACCCAAGAATGTTACGCCCGCTGAAGAGGACATTATTTTTATTGTTTGGTTAATTCTTTTGTTGCCGGTCTGTGAGTGTTATGACGTGCCGAAGAGGATAAACACAGAGGTGAATTGTATATGAATATTGTGCATGTACATAGAGATTATGTTTGTATAAAGAGGAGGAACGTGGTGGATGTATAGATGGGGAAGTAGTTGTATGTATGTGTAGTTGAACACAGAGAGGTGGTTGTTTTGGTTTGAGCATAACAGACACTGGGGTTGATAGCTGGACAATTATTCACAATGATAGTGTAGGCATGGAAAAGGGGTGATGATAATAATAAACTTTATTTTTATAGCGCTTTTCAAAACAAAGTTACAAAGTGCTTATCAAGACAAGTATCATGTTTCTTCCTGCTCGATTTTGGGCATGTGATTTTTATTTCTGTTGTTTCTTGAGAATTCATTGTTTATGTTTGATGTGTTTTCTTGCTTTATACATGTTTGAAAACATAAATAAATACAGTCTCTGGACGTCAATTACTAAAACTGTGATAATATTCATATTCTCAAGGTAACACCGCGACAACTTAGTTACTTAGCCCTTCTAACTTCGGATGTGATTTTCTTCCTCAACAGCAGAGCCAGTGGACGTGCTAAAATTATTAGAATTTCACAACGCCCCTGAAGGAGTAAGGGAAACATCCGGATTTTGCACAAACAGGAGAGCATCCAAGCCAGACACAGCCTACAGAGTTGAGAAACAGGCCCAGATTAGTGCCCCCACCAAACAGCTATTCCCAGGTAAGAGAAGCATCCAGACTCTCTCTTCTATGCGGTTCAGTTTCTTGGCTTGGCAATGCCACTGTCCTTGGTTCTGTTCTGTAAAGTGCTGTGATATTTTAGTCCTATTCCCTGTGATATTTTAGTTATTCTTTAATAATAGACCAGACTGTCGTAACTGCAACTTTTGAATTTAACAGCTCCATAGCGGAATCATCTTTTACATTTTACTTTATATTGTGTCATATTCAATCTATAGCATTTATATGGAATGTGCATGGAGTTGGCAGGTGATCCCTCAGGGCTTACACAGTGCTATTTCCTTTTGGTGTAGAAATGCAAGTCACTTTCAAATCAAAAACAACTTTAAACCCTCAACATAAGTCTTTTGTTTTTAAATGAAATTTAAAGTCACCATAGAATAAAACACAGAGTGGCAATAAAAGTGTCAGCAGTTGATTTGTGTGCATATGGTAATCTGTTCCCTTTTTGATTCGGTGCAGGGGGTGTGTTCCCTGAGGACTTTTCCATCTTGATCACGGTGCGCCCCAAGGCCGGCCTGCAGTCCTTCCTGCTGTCAGTCTACAACGAGCAGGGGGTTCAGCAGCTGGGCGTGGAGCTGGGACGCTCTCCTGTCTTCCTGTACGAGGACCAGAGTGGCAAGCCTGCCCCCGAGGACTACCCGCTGTTCCGCACCCTAAACCTCGCCGATGGAAGGTACGTCCGGCCATCCCTTACGCTCATTTAGCCGTTCCCTTCCTGTGACCCTCAGGTGAAGCGAAATGAAGCAAAGACGGAGGGGGGAGGAGGGAGGCAGAGTTTTGAGCTAAAAGAGTGGGCCATGAGGACCTGTTTGTTTGCAGTGTGTTTGCAAGGTGTGCACTCCCAGATCAGTTTCCATAGACTGGCAGCACCGTGGAGCTTTTGGGTTAGTGTTAGATATCTTCTATTAGCCACTGGTACTCGATACAGTAGTATTGGTGGCTGCATGTTTTACAGAAGTACACAACTTCTACACCACTTGGGTAACGCGCTGGAACCAAGTGTTGTCCTGCTGTGCAGTCAAACATAACCAGAGAGGTCCTCGACGCATCTCAGCTACATAGGCTCGCCACAAGATCAGCCGTCCCCACTGGGTGGGGGTTCCTAGGCAGCAGTGTGGGGACATGGAGAACGGTCCGAGACAGTGGATTAGTGGGACACAGCGGGGCCTGCTGTAGACCACCTGACCTTAACCATGAACCCTTCTACCTCTGTTGTTTTTAAACAAGGGAGAGCAAATGAGGGGCAGGCAATGCTACGCTTCCGTATGAACTCCCAGGATTAGCTCACCCAATCACATCCTTTGCATGGAATCTCTGAGTCCCCTTAGCAGAGGGCTAGTTATGCTTTCCTGGGGTTTGGCTATCTCTGAATTCTCTTCTGGAGCCACGGCTTTGCCGCCATGAGCCCATGGTCAGGTAAAAGACAATAAGCAAAGGCATTGGCCTCTGTATGTTCTTGTCTAAAAGGTTAAGCTGTGCTCTGTGTTATAGAAATGCTGTTTGTTACGTAGAGCTTCAAAGTGAAGTCTTAACCTGCTGTGGTCTACAAAGAGCATTGCCAAGCTATGCTGCGAATGGCGTAGTGAAGTGTAATGAAAAGGCACGTTGAGGGGGGGAAATGTACAAAAGTTAAAAGTGGAACCTGCACACTAACTCAAAGGTACATCATTTGATTGGGTGACAACGTTTCAACGTTCTTTGTCAGGTCTTTGGCAGCTACAATCATATTTATCATCATTGCAACAAAGTAGTCCCTCTCCTATTGACTATTGAGTTATTTGGTCAAGTTTGGGGTTTTTTGGTCCACTGGCGAAAAAGTTATCTTCTCTTTGGACGATTTAAAGTGCTCAGGTGCCTGACTACACTCCAGGCTGGCTACCATCCTTGGATAAGTCCTCAGCAACTATAAGCAATACTGCCTATTTGTAGCAGTCTCTTTCACTGTGTGTATTGTTATGCTGAATTACACGCTATGCTTGAACAGTGAGGCATCGTGACAGTGTTGCTGAGGTGAAAAGAAGCATTATCTTCATATAATGAGATTATTGCCCTTGTATACCATACCCATACTTCAGACCATCCCCTGAGCTCTGGTGTGGTTTAGGTTTTGTCAGTGACTATTGGTATGACGTCACCTTGACATTTTGGGGGTTTTAGCGACAAGGTTTACTTTTTGGTTAGGTTTATCTGTGCAGTATTTTATAATCGGATTTATTGTGGCCAAACAATCTGATTAATGCGTCTTAATTATGCTGTCGTACACAATTAGGATTAAGTTCAACTAGGGAGTTGTTTAAAAGCAACCGATTCAACAAGATCACTACACTCATATTTTGGCCTGCATCCCGTGCCGTGATAAATCATATATAATCCTTTTGGCTGCAATGCAAGTCCATCTGTTGTTGCTTGGTTAGTGGCATTTCAGATAGGGTTAGGATGCCACTGGTTGTTTTTTTTTATCAAAGGAATTGGATGCATCAGAAAAGATCATTTCAAAAGAAAAGTGTGGGCACGTGTACATTGATCTCTGTTGATCTCCCTGCTCGAAGGATCAGACTGGAATCAGCAGCAACATGGCCACGACCGTCTCCTCTTCCTCTCAGCACAATGTTTTGACTGTGCGCCCCCTGCTTGGGCGTAAGGGCCTTCCAGAGTTCCGACACACACTTTCTACAATGTGCACAACGTCTGTCAGGCCGAGGAACCCAGAGGAAGGATTAAGTTTGGAGTTTAATGAGTGTAATCCCGTGTTAAACAGGGCCAAAGTGTGGGGGCAAGAATGTGGACCGCTGCTGCCTGGTATGCAATAGCCCCCAAGTGCCGTTCGCAAATTGTCTAGAAGCTTGAGAGGTGTCAGGCTCTAGTGTGACACTGGTTAACCCTTTGCTAGATCTGTGTCCGTCTAAACAAGTGATTTGCATCCCCAGGGGCCAAATGATTGGCAGTGAAATGAAAAGTCAAATTCAAGGGTTTGCTCCAGCCACTTGAAGGATCCTTACTTGCGCTAAACATATCCAAAACACAGGATAACCATGAAACAGCATGCTACGTTTAAGACACACAGGATTCCCGTGAGAGACGTGCTAAGCTAGAGCACTCAGTTGTTAACTTGAGCCGGACTTAACTAGGATGTGTTTTGTCTCCTAACAGGTGGCACCGTGTGGCCATCAGTTTGGAGAAGAAGACGGTCACCATCATTGTGGACTGTAAGAAGAAGATCACCAAACCACTCCTCAGGAGCGATCAGGCCACCATTGACACCAACGGTATCACTGTCTTCGGTTCCAGGATTCTGGACGAGGAGGTTTTCCAGGTAAAGACGTGTTTTGCGTGGTAGCTTTGTATTTGGAAATTCATATTAATGTGAACTCACGCTTCCAAATAGAACTTAGAAAACAATATTCTTCTTGGCAGGATGTGATGATACAACAATGTCACTGCCAATAGATTCTCAGCAACAGACGTAAAGCTTTGACTGCTTCTAATTTGGAGTAAATAAAGAATGAGAGAGAGAGAGAGAGAGAGAGAGAGAGAGAGAGAGAGAGAGAGAGAGAGAGAGAGAGAGAGAGAGAGAAAGTTTGCACTGTTTGAAATGAGATTGAAGTTGAATGTTGTGTATCACCCTAGTTCTTCTTTCTTACAGAAAAAGTAGAGCGTAGCATTTCCGAGACTGGACAAACGTTTGGGGCATCATAATTGCTCATTACGTCACCCTTTTTTTTTGTGAAGTACTCTTTTTCATTTGCTGCCACATAAAAAATGGGAGTAGGGTTACGCTCTCCCTCCCATACTCGTTCATGCATTGTCAGCCCCCTTTGATGTTCCAATCGGAATGTGCAGATAATAGAAACCAGTCCACACGATGTCTGTTACGGAGTTGGAAACTCCTCACTGTGCTGAAATGAAACCCCTTGCATATTGTTAGCATACAGTAGATACAGAAGGCATGGAGGTATCCTGGTTCGAGATGGTCTGGTTGATAATGGTCAGTCAGTGGTGTACCAGAAAGGTTATCTTTTGTGGCTTTAGTTTACCCCCAAACCTAGTGGCTACTGGCAAACCTCTGGGTTATCTCACCTCCTCTGTTCACTGTTCCCTTTACCTTGTAATTAAAGACACTTAAGGCCACGGGACATTTATGTTCTGGACCCAGAGCCTGCTGTTAGTTAGAGTGCAACTTCAGAGGTTAGGGGTTCACGGAACAACACAGCTTGGCCTGCTTGAATGTTTTGTTATTGTGCCAGTGTCTTGTGTATACAAGGGAACAGTTGGCAGAGATGTAAATTAAGTGCTGACAGAAGTGAGGTGTGATAAACATATGTCTTTGATTATATTTTGCCTCATAGAATGATTTTCAGTGACTTTTGATTTAATTCGACTGCCACTTTATGATTCCTAATCGACGCCTAAACGTTATTGCTGTTAGATAAATGTCTGCTCTAACGCTGAGGCGTATTTGGCATCAGAACATCTCTCTCCAGTGATATGTGAGTTCTCCCTCCTTGTGTACTGGCACAGTTCAGTCAGGGGTGGACGATGGTGTGGGGTCAGAATGAGTCCGGGTGTAAATAACCTCCCACAATGGCCGAGTTGTCAGGTGAAATTGAAACACATGGTGTCTGGAGGGAACAGAAGGTCACCGTGGATGCAGGTCAAAGCAGTGTTTGCTTTCGAGCGAGTGCTCGGGTACTCATTATTCCGGTGCCTTCCTTTGACTGATTGCCGACTCTACAGCACTGCCTCAAAGCCATTTTCCAGTGTGCCATGCCATCGTCCCGGTGACATAGGGCTGGGTGCATACTTGCATAGGCCAAAGGGGACAGTGTGAGTGCACAGGGCAACTCCAATTGTTGCTCTGAGGTTTCGTCCATTTAGAAGGAATATGTTTGTTCATTTGCTAAATGATGGCTAGTTGTCATTGAACGAAACCTTGACGATCCATTGTGCTTCATTTATGCTAGCCAACATTATGTGACACTACAAGTAGCTTTTCAGTTGCTTAACATACAACTTTGCATAGTCTATATACAAAACGGTGCCATTTTGTGTATTTTTTGTGGTATTATCTTTTGTTGGTTGTAGTCAGATTCCCACACTGCGTTAAGGCAAGGCGTTGTCTCTCAAATAGTGGCTTTAGTCAGGCCTACTAACAGGCCTCTTCTGTTGGGGGAACAGGCCTCATGCCTGTTCTCTTACACTGGTCCACCCAGGATCATGTTTGGAGGGATATACCCGAGTCCATTATGTCAGAGTGTGAACTCAGTCTTTCTATAGTGCAGGTAAACAGTTCAGGGGGGAAAATATCCCTTAGATTGGATCTTCTTCTTAAATGTGTAGATTGTTTGGCAGTATTCCTGATCAACGTGCGCAGCAGAACATGTCTCTGATACCTGCTTGAGGTCTGAAGCAGCCAGTGAGTGGTTCAGGGATCCAGTCTTGATGAATGAGAGCCTTTCATTGCCCCTTCAGACGCCCCACCCCCACCTTCGCCTCAGCCCCCGACAGAGCCAAAACCCTGAGACTGTCTATTCATCCCAGACGGACATTACCTGTCGGGGGCACAGGCTTGAGCACTGTACACATGCAAGCAAACACACACACACACAGACACACGCACGCACACACACACACACACACACGTACACACACACACATACACCCAAACACACACACATACACCCACACACACACACACACACACACACACACACACACACACACACACACACACACACACACACACACACACACACACACACACACACACACACCTACATGCAAGAACACACTATTTCACACACCTTCTGTGTGCCATCTATTCCCGACTGAGATACATTCCTCACTGTCCAGTTTGTTTCTGTAGAGGAACTAGATGGTTCTGTTTTTGTACGGGTTGGAGACATTTACAGTGGAAGAGTTCTATGATTCAGAGAGAGAGAGGGAGAGAAAGTGATCTAAGATGACAGCATGTGGAAGGCTTAAGAGCTAAAGTTGACTTGTTTTGGGAGCAAAGCCCTGACAGAAAAGGACGTACAGTAACAAGGTGGGGAGTGGTAATAGTAGTGACTAAATGCTGGTATAAACTCAAGAATTTTGCCTGGGGAGAAGGTTAGGGTTAGGGTTAGGGTTAGGGTTAGGGTTATGATGAAACAAAATCTTCGTTTTGGATTTGACCGTGGTGCTTTAGCCTCTATCACTCATTTTATAGATCTAACAGTGGGACATTTAGGGTCCATTTCCCCATGACATGCATTCACCTTTGACCCCAACCCTGATATTTTTGTCCTCCGTTGTCTTGTGGTCAGGCCAAGTTGTTACTGAAAATAAGGGTTCTAGTTGCTATGACCAAATACGAAGTAGACCGTTTGCTGGTCTCTCTGGGAACAGTTGCTGTGGCAGTTTCTATGCTTTCTTAGTGAACACCTCGCTCACCTCTCTCTGTAGTCCCTCATTCCTCCCATGTCTCCTGCTTATCTCTCTTTCCCTAGCAACCCCCCCCCCCGCCCCCCTCTCTCTCTCTCTCTCTCTCTCTCTCTCTCTCTCTCTCTCTCTCTCTCTCTCTCTCTTGCTCTCTCTCTGACCCCACCCCTTCCTTTTTCTCTTGTTGACCTTTGACATGGAAATCACTAACACGCACAATTCCCATGTCAGGGACTGGAAGGGACATATTTTAGAACTGGGTGCTGTGTTAACTTTTGAAAGGTGGCAGGTCACAGGCCCTTTGGACTCAGCTAAACTTTGAACTCATGCGTTCTTGAAATGCAAACCTGTTTTCCATCTCAGGATTCTCCTTTTCTATTCACTGTATTATTTCCCTGACTATAGACTAATTTGCCCCTCTCAGACCTAGCTCACCTAAATCTCTAAAAGATTTACAGAACAGTTATGTTTACTTCAGAAACAACGCGGTTACACCACTATGCCTGTGATCACATCTTACTGTGAAGAAAGGGAGTTACAGTTCCTTGCTCTACTAGGGAACATAACCATGGGTCCAGTTCACAGCTTACAGAAGCCTTTCTTCCCCTCAGTTTTTGAAGGACTCACTGTTGGTCTTTTGTGGAGGTATGAGGTAGCCTAATTCATGTCAACTCGGCTCAGGTCGCGTCTTGATCTCTCACAGTTTCCTCCAGCCCTCCAGATTTGGCGACTTTGTTCAGTGCCCATGCTCACTTGGCAGGCCATTCTGGGCTTTCATGGTCTGCTGAAAGTGTGAAAAAATGAACAAAAGGTGATCAACATGAGTTTGGCGCGATATTTTGGCTTTGTCCCTGGGCATTGCTTGTTTGTGTCCAATGGATTGTTGGTTTAGCCTATTGTTTAGCAATAACTGACTTAAAAGATCGCTCCATACAATTTCACTTGAAAACAGTTTTTTAATGATCAAATACGATTAGCTAATCAGTTACACAATTAGTCTTAATACATAATGGGGACAAGGAGAACAAAAAGAAGGGAAAAGCTTTGAGCTTCACATGGACCTGAAGTATTTCATTGATGTGAGATGTTGAGTGATTGTTTCTTGGAGCAATGCTTGAAGTTTAGTTTTCCTATGGGGGAGGCTTTAGCCTATAGTTGTTTATTCTACCTGTTGAAGAACATATTTCCCCTCTCTCTCTCTCTCTCTCTCTCTCTCTCTCTCTCTCTCTCTCTCTCTCTCTCTCTCTCTCTCTCTCTCTCTCTCTCTCTCTCTCTCTCTCTCTCTCTCTCTCTCTCTCTCTATTTCTCTCTCTACTTCTCTCTTTTCCCTCTTTTTCTCATTAGAAGCATTCGTACATGCTTCTAACAAGTCCTGTCTTGTCTTCCTTAGAGGTTTCACTGCTAAAGGTCTCTACTGCTATTACAGTAAATACCGAGTTCTCTCTCCACCATTACATTAACCAAACGCCTGCTCCTGACTTGGGCATCACAGCCCTGTGTTCCACTGCCAAACAGCTAAACCAAATCCATCCTAGCTGCTCATATGCCATGTTCTCATGCGACTGAAAGGCTCTAATAAACACAGGCTACATGAAATTTGTCGAAACGATTTCAGAGTGTGTAGAAACATCTTTGTCGGTCTATGCAAGAACAAGGATGGCGAGGGAAAAATCATGCTGGAACAAAAACCAGGCATTTGAGTTTGTCTGAACCATGCTGGTTTGGAGCAACCGTGCCAATACGAGAAGACTTTTCAGGATTACCATCCCTCTGCCAACCATTACGTTGTTCTCTTGTTATGACCTTGGGGCAAGGCTGCCGTGAACATATGTTATGAATAACACCACAGGCAAGCGTATGGATTCCCTTAGGATGTTTTTAAATAGGACTCCCCTCAGATGGTTCAACTAGATAGGGCAGCCCTAAGAGATTCACCACCGTGACACTGTCCTTTTTTAGCTTTGTCAATGAGGCATGAGGCACTGTGTGGGAATTTGGTTGTAGTTTACCGGGCACATCTGATTCTCCTTAGTACCCCCCTGCAAACCAACACATTCATCACATCCGTGTATGCTATACTCCATCCACGTTTTATGGACATATAAACATTTTAAAAGCTTTTTTTGTCAAGCAGCAATCCATTTGGATAATTCATGATTACAAACATCATTGGCACACTACAAGTTTATTTAGAATTTTGAGTATGTGAGTGATATTCTGCTTTTTTTTGTCTATTTTGCCTAGGATTTGTTAAGTCTTAAGTCGCACCTTGCATTTTACCACTGCACACATGCTTACCAGGTGTTCTTTTGTCTCGAGAGTACATGCTTCTTTGATTTCCCTGGGTAAACCCCAGCACTAACGACAATCCATTACCCAGCGTCTGAACTTGATTTCCTCTGTAGCCTCTGGATGTGCGCCTTGTGGTATGTGTCAAAGTGTTTAATCAGACAGAGGAGGATTTACATTCCCCCCACTAGAGAAATGCATGAGAACAGAAAACACTATACTGCACATGTTGACTTTACTGAAGCCTGCTGCATGTAGCAGTTTACATGATGTCTTGCTGATCTGTAACCTAATTCACTGGAAATAAGTATTGCCTTTTAATGGACAGACTCTAACAGGAATCATTCTTCGGGATAAAAAGTACGATACCCAAAGCATTGAAACATAACAATTAAAAATGTCATTACACAAACATAATCCCCAATGTTGTCTTTGTTATCAAAAGCACATCATGTTTGTTTTTTGGTCTGGTTGCTTGATCTTATGAATACAAATGCAAAGTCAAATCAACACTACAACAAAACATATTTGTATGTGTCTCTTTTCTGCAGGGGGACATCCAACAGCTGCTGCTTGTAGCGGATCCCAAAGCAGCATATGACTACTGTGAACACTACAGCCCTGACTGTGAGACTCCCCATGGCCAGTCTCTGCAGGCCCAGGAGCCAGAGGATGAGGTTAGTACGCTGGGTGGCCCCGGCCCCTAGGGAGCCACGGGGCACCGTTTGGGGCCCTAGCTTGGGCCTGGTTTCTGTTTGCAGGTTAGAGGAGAAGTGGGGGACGGTCTCCTTGGTTTGGGTAGGCTGGATGTTTCCCGTGGGGAATCATATGCTGTCCTTGAAAACAATGACGCGCGTAATCACTCTGGTAGCCTTGATTTTAAAAGCTTGTACTTCAGACGCAGGGATGCGAGTTTCTGAGGGATTGTTGATTACAACACGTAGCATAGCTGTCTTTGTAATGTTTTGCGCACAAATTCAATAATGAGGAAAAGTGCATTCAGGTTTCTTCATAGTTTAAATAAGCTGTTTTGTATGAGTCATCTTAGTATTGGAATGTCGTAGTCCTTAATGCTGTTTTGGTCCTTTTTGGCTTTGTTTAGGGGTTGGGATATTATTAACACATATATTAGGAAGTGGCTAGTGATCAATGTCATGAAGTATAAATAGTCTCTTTAATGAAGATTCATAAAAAATAAAAAAAAATTGCCATTCAATACGTGCTTTTTTCACAAATTGATTTTATATCTTTGGAAATAGACTTGCGATTGTCACTTGCATTTCATTTAAAGAGTTTGTTGAAGAATGTTGTGGATTATGGTCCAGAAAGGCCGTTATGTCTGTACTTACTTCCAGGCGCTTTTAGCTTGTTCTGTGTTTTACAATTCAAGCTGTAGTGTATGGGCCAAACCGCAGTGTTACGTTTCAGGAACAGAACATTTCTTACACGTGCCAGGACAACTCTCCGGAGAGTTATACATGATGCTAAGTTGTTTTATTAAGTAATATGTTATGTAGAGACTATCAAGAGAAAGTCTGTCAACAGAAGATACTTTCTATCATGAGGCACAAGAGCAAAGTATTTCATTGCTGTGTGACCTCACCTGCTCATCCACTCTATCTGGTGCAGCAGCAGCAGTAAGCAGGACATATAGTCTGACTGAGATATGGAGGCAGGTTGGTTGTTTTAAAAGGTTGAAGCACAAAGGGGCCAATTTACCCAGCATACCATGCTGAGCTTTTCCAGTACGTAAACCAAGCGGTTATTACCCAGTCTCTCTCTCTCTCTCTCTCTCTCTCTCTCTCTCCGTCATTAATATATTAATATGATAAAGTAACGTATTTCAAGGTTTTTATTAAAGCTAGCCTAACTCATGCTTAGCGTTCGGCTAACAAGGATTAACACAACGGTTACTGTTTTTACCCAATTTGCTGATGTGAAACACAGCAACCAAATATTTGAACACACGGTAAAACCAGTGAAACCTGATGTAGGCCTATAGAAAAAGGAAAATTTAAAAAACACATAGGAAATTACACAATTTGATCTAGTTGCCCTTATTAATGCTGAAGGATGTAATTTGCGTGCTAGCATTAGAAAGTCCCATGGCAATATGCTATGCTATTATACTTGCTATTTATGCGCTAATGTGCTTCTTCATTTTGTAAGCTTTTAAACACTCCCTCTGAATATATCTCATCCACATTCACCCGCAGAATTGTTTTTCACACAATGACATTTTGGGCTGCTCTTAGTCGTATTTATTAAAGCTTTATTCAATTTAACTCACATTTCCCTGAAGCTGTAGCATTTGGGAGCTGTTTTACATCTTTATGTGTTCATATAATAAAGTATTGTCCTCTGATATTTTGACAATATTGTACGTTTTTTTTCTAAAACTGATTTCAAGAAGCATTGATAAGCACAATGCTTACTTTGACAAGTTTAACTTTTAACAATTCTAAAGATGGACATATTCATATAATCTTTTTGATGTCAAAAAGAGTAAATGCATTTGCTGTCATACTAATGCTAACCATATCAACGCTTATTCTTTTCTTCTCTTCTTCCACGATCCATTCTCTCTCTCTCTCTCTCTCTCTCTCTCTCTCTCTCTCTCTCTCTCTCTCTCTCTCTCTCTCTCTCTCTCTCCCTCTCTCGCTCTCTCTCTCTCTCTCTCTCGCTCTCTCTTTCGCTCTCTCTCTCTCTCTTTCCCTCTCGATATCTCTCTCTTTCTCTCTCTTTCCCATATTTCCCCCCACCAGTATACGACTGATGACTTAGATTACTCACAGTTCTATGATTATTCTGACGAAGGCACAGAGACTGTTCCAGTTAATGGGAATTCTGAACCTCAGGTAAAATAAATGTGTGCTTTCTGTTTGTTTTATCTCTATTGCATCTATCGTGTCTACCTTCCTCAGTTTGTCTTGTCCAGCCGTCTGTGTGTCAACCTTAGACATTTCTCACACAGCCTGCTTCGATTGACTGGCTGCGTTCCAACCTGTCTTTAGATCTACCGAGTAATGCATATCAGATCTTAACAAGAGCGGTGCCTGTGCTCTCAAACCCCCCAAAAAGCCTTTTTGCCATCTACTTGAAGTGTGATAGTTCTAAAAACAGCCTGGAATGCAATAATAATTTATGTTTTAATGTGTGTCCCATAATCCAGTTTTTATAGCTGATTATTAACTACTCCCGCTTATCATGTGTTATATGTCTTTCTTGGTGTTTTTTTAATCACCATAACCTTTTCCAGAGACAGAAACGTAGTGTCTCCATGAAAAAGAAGAGGTCCAGAAAGTCCCTCAGTAAAACTAAGGCCAAGCCCTTAAAGTTGAAGGCCTCCAAAAAATCGGCAACTAAAACGTTTGCCCCTAAGAAGAAACGACTGATGCCTGGCTACCAGGCCACAGCGCCGGCACAACACAGAGGCAATTTTAGGGTAAAAGTACAAGTAAACAAGTTCAGATGCCATCAAGATCTTTCCTCGACCCTCGGAGGGAAAATCTATGATGACAGACTGATAGTTGCCTTAACCCCCTTTCTTTAGGAGTAGCACAGTCCCACCGCCAGCTCGAGAGGAACCCAAGCCGACAGCTCTTGTTTTGTGCTCATTCCGTGCTAATCTTCCCTCTGTTCTTCTTCTTCTTGTCTTTCTTTCCGTTATGGCTCAGCTAAACAATGTTGACGGAGCATACTATACTGACTACGGAACTGTAGACGGTACTCAAACTGAGTCTCCTTTTGCCACAAGTGGACCCAACGAGGTAATTTTCTTTATTCACTATTTAGTTATAAGAAAGGTGTTTTGGGGAAAAGAGCCAGGAAGACATGACCCAAGGAAGTACCTGGTATGAAATGACAAAGACGAAACAATGCATAGAATTGTTCTGTTTTTCAAAAGAAACCTCTGAAGTTTTGGTCACCGACAGAACTGTTGGGACAGTATTAAACACCAGAAAGACGCAATCCAAATTGTCGTGGATTCACTGTTTAACAGAGGATCGCTCAATTGATTGTCACCCAGATCGTTTGTCTCTTTGTGTTTAACTCAATTCTGGCTAAGGCTGCAGGGTCATCTGCAAAGGCGCAGTGTAATGTAATTTACCTTACTATTAGAAAACAATTTAATGTAGTGCTAATAATGCCCTTGCTATACACTAGGTTTCGATAATTAAGCTAGCACATATGCAAATCATTTGATGATGATATAATGATATGTGTATTATTGGTCATCAGGACAATGAAGAGACCACACCATATTTCACAATAATATTCTTTTTGGTTAGGTCAGTCAGTTAACGCTAATGGCATCAATCAAGTAGTACCAGACCTAGCTTAAGTGAAACAGGTAGACAGGTCCAAGGTGTCTTTATTGTGACAGGGATAGAGTAAGACTTACACCTACAT
>CM030174.1:15600901-15780631 GCA_017639675.1 Aplochiton taeniatus | reverse complement strand
CACACACAGAAACACACATATGAACACACACAGAAACACACACTTGCACAAATACCCCCAAAGCATGACAACAGTGCTCATGAAATAATCAATATTCCCATTTGCCTTGTGCTTTATATATTTCTGCTGTTTATTCGAACACACATTTTTGCGGTATTTGGGCTATTAATCATCATGCTGTGCACAGCAAATCAATAGACGGCCATAAGAGCTACAGCAGGCTATAATGCTTACTATAATTGGATGGCTTTTCTCAGGGTGAACAAGGACTTCCTGGCTCTTCAGGACAAGATGGCCCACCTGGACCCATGGTCAGTACAGACAATGGCCTTTCCTCTATCTTCCAAATGCCCTCATCCACCCTCTCTAAAATGTCTCTTTCTTGCTTTACCTCACCTTCTTTCTCCTTAGATCTCTTGCTATATTGTCGCAAACTTCTTTCTTTGTTGAACTCTTTGTCTCCACTCTTCCTGTTTCTTTTGTCCTCCTCCCTTCAAAATAATGGATTTTGATTGATTTTCTGTATTTGATATTTAGGGTCCCCCTGGTCTGCCTGGTCTGAAGGGTGACCCTGGCAACAAGGGTGAAAAGGTGAGCACAACCCAATTTCGCCTTTCCAAAGTGGCTGTTGATTTGATTTCTTGATATCAAACAGGTTACGATTTGAACCAGGAAATAGAGGGACGACCTTAAGACCATAAAATGTTTTAGACTGCAGCCGCAGTCCCATGAATCTGAATGAAGTCACCCAGGTTATTTGGTCAAAAACACACTCACACATCACAAGGATACACTAACATCCCGGGAGACAGTCCGTCATTTTTAAACGTAACACGTTTCTGTCACTAATACACAATGGATAATATTATCTTGAAATGTCTTGCTTGTTGTACAGTTTTAGACAAAATAGACATACGTTGGTTAGATCAGTGATATGTCCCATTGTTCCACAGCATAAGAAACTGGAATTCAGCAGGCATGTGATATACACTATTCTGAAGAAATTGCCACCCACTCGTTTGAAAAGAAGTTTGGCAGAGATTGGTGTAAAAGCACACAATGGGCCAACATTCGATGTTGCCAATTTTCATGCTTTCAAATCAATGGGAACGGCTAGAGCACCCTTATTTCATAGAAATCGTTGTCGTGAATTATCCCGAAGTAGTCCTGCATTTTGAGAGAAATTCTTTTGTAACCGTCAAGACAGAAATGTCTGTCATAATGCTTGTATAGTAATGGGAATTTAGCGCCGGCAGACGTTTCCCCATCATGTGTAGCGTGGCGGTGCATATCTTAATTTGCACTCTTACTGCATTTGGAGATCTTTATCTGCCCTCATAGCTGCTTACGTGTGCTTATGGTATTTGTCCCTCAGGGTCATCCAGGGCTGATTGGGTTGATTGGACCCCCTGGTGAGCAAGGAGAGAAGGGAGATCGAGGTTTGCCCGGGCCCCAAGGTTCTCCAGGAAGCAAGGGTGACGGCGTAAGTGATTGATGATCTCATCTCCTTACCTTTGGTTAACCTGTGAATGCTCTCCACAAACAAGCACAGGGCCATTGGTCGGATTGCAGTCACTCTTTAGTTTTTAAATGATTGTGAACATTACAGGTTGAGGGTGTGTAGAAAAATGCACACTGTACTTCCCTCAGTATAACCAGATTTCTCATCCACAAATATGAACTTTTACAACAGGAACAACATTTCCAATTTGAATATGCCATTATCCAAGGCAGATACATTTGGGGTATATCTGATTAAATGTAATTGTAGCTGTAGTGATTTTCTCAATGCTGAAAAATGATAACGTCCTGTTTCCTCAACCAATTAAATCAAACTATTTATCAGCCAGCTAATCTGTCAATTATATTTCTGCCCCAAACAATTATGTGAATGATATCTTGAATGGCCTTCTTTCATATACACATTGCACATTGAGTGAACATGTCATTTTGTCCAGGAATCACCTCATCTGTATTTTAGCTTGATAAAAGGTTTTCTACAATGGAACCTCCAAACTCAAATGTTCATAATTTGTTTAATTCAGAATGTTCACTAAGATAGTGAGTTTCTACATCTCTGCTATCTTTCTCCTAGGCTGATATGTCCTCAATGACAATGAGAATGATGATTTTGAATGAGAACAATTCCTTTAACGCTTCTGTATCCTGTCCTTTCATTTTCTCAGGGAATTTCTGGATCTTCTGGCCCTCTTGGTCCTCCTGGTCCCCCTGGCTTGCCTGTAAGACTTCTACTTGTAGTTTTGAGTATGACCAACTGTGTGTTTGTTAAGTAAAGTAAGTTTGACTTACTGCTAATCGTGGTTCTTTCATTTCTCTTCCAGGGTCCTGGAGGTCCCAAGGGCAACAAAGGGTCAACAGTAAGTCTAGCCTTTCATGCAGAGAACTTTTTGAAAAATGTAAACGATGTGTTATCCTGTGCTATCATGCTTCCATCCATGTTTCACCCAGGGTCCTGCTGGTCAGAAGGGAGACACGGGTACAGTGGGTCCTCCTGGTCCTCCTGTAAGCAACCTCTTTTCAATGTTATATCTGCCTTTAAATGAAAATATAATATTATATAGTGCTTAGTCTAATCTGTCACTAGTGATGCTCATGTATCCTTTTATGAAGTGTCTCTTCCGACACTAAAGCCTTCCTTTGACATTACCTGGCTGTTGCACTACAGGGTCCCCCTGGTGAGGTCATTCAACCATTGCCCATCCAGTCACCCAAGAAGAACAGGCGTTCCAGTGGCATGCAGTCAGACGCCACAGGCAACATGATGGACTACGGCGAGGGCATGGAGGATATATTCGGTTCCCTCAACAACCTCAAACAGGACATTGAACGTATGAAGTACCCTATGGGCACACCGAACAACCCAGCCAGGACGTGTAAAGACCTACAGCTCGCACACCCTGAGTTCCCTGACGGTAAGTCATTTGGAGAGAGGGGGGAATATAAATACTAAATATTGTGGTTGGTCTATTTTTATTTGTATTTACTGGAATATTAGCTTCTCGCTGGTTTAACTTTTTACTGAAATGTCGGGTCTTGCTTCACTGGAAATAATGAAGCTACTTACTCCAACATCATAGTTAACACTTAAAAGGAAACAATCTAAGATTTTATTTGAGCCCTCCTCTCTCTGATCAATTTAATTATAAATCGAATGTTTTCAACCTATTGAAAGGTTTAAATTTGACACAGATGACACAGAAACTGGACCGGTGTAATGTTATGTGGTGATCATGTGTCATTCCCTTAGGCGAGTACTGGATTGATCCAAACCAGGGCTGCTCCGGGGACTCCTTTAAAGTGTTCTGTAACTTTACTTCGGGGGGAGAAACCTGCATCTATCCTGATAAGAAGTCAAATGGAGTAAGTGAAAATGTGTTTTGCGCTCAGGAAATGCACCTGTGTTTTAGTTTCTTGAGAACTAAATTGTTAGTCCAAAGCTATTTTGCTTTGTTTTCTGGTAAAGCGCAGATACTTTAAAAGATACTTTAAAATCTTTAAACTCAATCAATTCTATTCTAGCACAGTTTTTCTTAACATTTTAGTTTCATTTCATTTTAAACCATTATTAGTTGTGAGTGTGCTTGGTGAAACTTATGTAGGTTTATTTTAAGAATCTCCTGATCACATTTCCTGAAAACACATTTTAAAATATTTTCTGAAAATAAGCTTGCATTAGGCCCAGGTGATGCTTTAGGCTTTTTGATTGGCTTTCAAGCTTTTTTGACAGAAAACTGATGGTCGCCGTGTGTACAAAATGATTTTGTTAGAAATGTCAAAACCTCTTTCACTTACCAAGAATGAGTTATTTAGGTAAGTAGGTAGGTAGCCTAGCTTAGCCTAGTAGGTTTGATTTGGAAAGTAGGAATTTTTCATCGCATTTCCTGATATATAATGTTTTATAAATACTTGAAGCAGGAATACACTCTTAGACAAAACCCCAAAGCTCACAGTTGAAATGCTTACCTTGTCACCTCTTTATCCTCTCTTTGCCTGGCCTGGGCTCTGTCGCTCTACCTATATCTCTCTCTATCTGCCTCTATCTCTCTCTGATGCCAAATGTTATGCACTGTCACTAACAACCATATTTATCTAGTTTTGGTCTTGTACAGGAGAGCATTTTTTTCGATCATTTTGTCTGACATGGGATAAGTAGGAACATATCTTATTTCACAAAGAGTTGAACTCTCTCTTTTAGGTCTGTTACAAATCTTCTGTTAGCTTTAAGTCTCTTACACACAAAATACTGTAATTACAGAGATAAATGATTCAATCTGGCTAGCTGAAGAACGATTTAAATACTGTATCTTTAGACAGTTGATAAGTAATAAAGTCAATAAAAAAGCATGTACTAATGTTTAATTAGAATCTATAGAATAATTATACATTTCAGTCATTAATCAATTTCCAGGTACTCTCTCTCTCTCTCTGTGTTCTTTTCTAAATTGTTTAATCTGCCGGATTTTAGTTGTTCTTGCAGTGTGCACACACATTTCTTAATTATGACTGTTGGTGTACTAGTGCTTGGTATGGTTGAGCCTTTAATGTTTTAAATAGATGTTATTTGTTTTCGGTTTTATTTAAAACGTATAATGAACCAACTTACCGCTCGGTGAAATATGATGAAGACCATGGAAATTGCTAGAAATAAAGCTCTACAGGGACACAATATTTTCCTGTTATTATCAATCGAAATTAATCCACTGACATATATAGGAGCTTGTTAAAACTCAAACATGAGAGAAAAACCCCAGTAAAAGGGGTCTAGTAACGCCCATGATGAAGACTATGAATATTGCTTTGTTCCCAACAGGTCAGAATATCTTCATGGCCTAAAGAAGTTCCAGGGTCATGGTTCAGTGAATTTAAGCGTGGTAAAATAGTAAGTGCTCTCTTGCTTCTTTCATCCTCTCCTCCGCTCTCTACACAAAAGAATGTCTCCTTTCCTCAGTACTAACCTAAAAGGATTTTTCTGGCTCCCCCATTCGCCTGTTTACTGTCTCATATTTGACAGGGCAGAGGATCTTCAAAAATGGGACACTGCAAATAGACTGAAAGCAGTGCCACATAAATGTCTGGAGCAGTGACCCAACCCCTCTTTTTTTAGGCCCATTCAGACCCAACAGATTCATATGGCATGCTGTCTGTCTGGAGATGATAGAGTATCATAGATAATAACCGACTGTACTGTGAGGTGGACTCAATTTGGAAAATGACACCATTAAAAAGATGTAATTTTCTAAACATATTATATCAAGCACATTTGACAAGTGGAGTTATTTGAACTTTTTTTTTCTTCAATATAGTCACTTTCCCATAAAAAACCTTGTTAGTCCACTTTTAACATTTAAAAGAAATAGATATTACGGTCCCCTTTCCCAAGTCAGTTTGTCATCCTCAGGCAGTCCAGGCCCATTACAAACATATTTCATCATTTCTGACATAACTTGTCTAGAATCTGAATGTTTTTCTCAATTTCCCTAAAATGTGTTTTTTGAGATGCAAGGTTTTCTTCTGTCAGTGATTATATCAAGACTGGTAACGTTGTTTATTTTTGCAACTTTGCACAAAACTTAACCCTGTCGTGTTTGATCTACCTCGTTTCAATCAGCTGTCCTACGTGGACTCAGAGGGCAACTCAATAAACATGGTTCAGATGACGTTCCTCAAACTACTGACTGCCTCAGCCAGGCAGAACTTCACCTACAACTGCCACCAGTCTGTGGCCTGGCACGACGCTATCGCTGACAACTATGACAAGGCACTGCGCTTCCTGGGCGCCAATGACGAGGAGTTGTCTTACGACAACAACCCATACATCAGAGTCCTCTCAGACGGATGTGCGGTAAGGATTGCATGTAGATACTGCCTGTCTGTGATGGAATGATTGAATACACTGACTCAAAAAGCCAACGTTTTGATCAATACAAATACATGATTTTCTCAAAGTTATTTCTTTCTTTATTCTTTAACGGTTGGATTGTTCCCCATAATGAACGAGCTACTGTTCTAATATTGCAGATTAAAATTACTTTATTTGTCATTCTCTACAGACGAGAAAGGGCTATGGAAAGACTGTGATGGAGATTAATACTCCCAAAATTGATCAGGTTCCAGTCATCGACGTCATGTTCCATGACTTTGGGGACCCTAGCCAGAAGTTTGGGTTTGAAGTTGGTCCTGTCTGCTTCCTTGGCTAAAAAATAAATAAATAAAAAGAACTTGGCGAGGTCAACAAAGAAAGTCAAGTCAAGACATTTTGGGCACCACCAATCCCCCTTTCCAGCCCCCACCCTTTTCTATGCCACATGCAAGTTTTGAATAAGAAATGGTGTAGCGAACATGTCTTGCCATGTATGTATGTTTGTATGACCCAGGGAAATACTTGTTGCCCTTGTAGGGCTAGAACCACATGACTTATCCCCGTTATGGAGCAAAGGTGAAGGACATTTGAAGGCGTGGAAGAGAAGGGTGAAAAAGAGAAAAACCGAGAGAGGTCAACAGGCGAGGGTGAAAATTGACCTCTTTTCTGGATTCTTCAGGTGCTGTATAAAAAATGACTACAATGGTGCTTGTTCAAAACACACACAAAAATAAGAGGTGCTAAGAGAAGGTGTATTTTGATAATAAAACTGTAATTATTGTTTTGTACAATACTGTTATTTCTGAATCCACTTTCAAAACTTGCATGTGTATCAGAATTTGCATCCGGCTCCTAAATTAAATTTTTACAATATATGTATAAGTTAAAAGATGGACAAATAAAGAAATGATTCATTATGATTTAGTTTGTTGATGAATACCGTGTAACTGTTATGAAGCAAATAAAATCAGCATTCAAACAATTCCCTATTTTTAATTATAATGCTTCCCCTCTTGTATATATTGACCATCCAAAGCTTTAGGTTTTTTGCTGTTTTGCTCTCTTGCCCATGAGTGATTAAACAACTTGAAGTATCACAGCAGAATACATACAGCTACCCACGTCCCACTAATGTTGTGATCCAGTGCTTGCAAAAAGCAATCATGACATTCATACACCATTTATTTAATTATATTTGTTGTTTATGTTTGTTTTTTGTTTTGTTTTTGGTCGTATACCTCAGACTTTCTTGATAACCATTAAGATGTGAGGATGTTTTACCCTGTATATACCTTGGTTAAACAATTAAGTTTATATATTTTGGGTGGGGAATTTTTTAAGAGTATCTGTTAGACATCCTCTGTTCAAATTCTTCTGTGAATGCAATGATAAGCCCTTTAGCTGACCCATTTTTGTAACTAAAATGAGAAAATGTTTTAATGTGCTTCTGATGGTTCATTTAAACATTAAATTGGATTCCAAACAACAGTGAATTATTGTGTCAATGGTTTGTTTATGTTTACGTTTGTGCTAAAGTGTCATATTCTGCTATATTATATTTACAATAACATCCCTTTTAAAAATGTGTATAAGAGTATTTTGGGAACTTTTTTTTGCTATGGCTACACTGTACTAAATTAGGTTCCCATACAGCGACTTTAACATAACCTTTTTCAGAATGTGAATATCGCTCACATTCATTTGATTGGTTATTTATCCTTAAGAAACAGCACTTTTTGATATTCTGACTGGGCTCTGATTATTAGAGCACCAAATAAAATACTTTGTCTCACATGTGTGTAAATTATGGCAGTGCATACAAACCTTTCCCTGATTTTACGGTGTGAGAAGTCCTGATTGCTATCACATACCTTTGATCCTTGTAGAAAGATTTATTGCATGTATTTCAATGGATTTAAAGTTTAAAGTTTTTAGCCAGGGTAAGCTTCTGCTTATGATAGAGTAGCATGTTGATGTTTTTGGAGAATATTGTCAGTTGTTATTTTTGCAAAGTAACTATCTTCAGAAATAATTTTTATTTTATTTTGTAAATAATCATAGTGTAGTCACAGAACATGGTTAGAGACCATGTAGACAATAGTATTGCAAGAAAAGGAAAAGATTTGCAGTCATATTTTAGCTGTTAGCATTAGTATTACAAGAGGACCTGTAAGGTGCTTTTAATTTCCCAACAGGCCACCATGTCTCAAAGGCTCTGTATACATTTTTATTATTTTACAGGATGGAATTGGAGACCACTTTTCAGCTCTAAAGGAGGGTCCGTGGCTATGTCCGTAATAAATTGGAAAAAACGGAGAAGTGAAGCCTTTCTTAACAGGAGCCCTCGCCCACTACAAAGCAAAGAAGTCAGAGAGCACTAATTACTCTCCATTACTTCTGTCACTACTTGAAACAAATGTTAGCGAGAGCTCGTAGCACATCAAAGAAACAACAGCTGAGCAAACTTTATTTTTCTCTCATGACAGCAAGAAAGATTCACATAATATAAATTGACAAGTCTATCCAGTAGCAACAAAGGCCGTCTCCTTGTATTGCTTTTTTATCCTTTTTTGGGGGGGGACAGTCCTTGAAGAGAGGACCAAAGAGAATACGTCTGAGGAGGAAACACTAAAAACCAAGGCACGCTCTCTTTGCTGTGAGGAGACAATTCTGTTCCATACCATTTCTTTTATGAAATATTATGTTTGTCAGAAGCATACAGGGCATGTAAGGGTTTTTGACGTGCTTAGCAGACAGTGAAGCAATCAAACTTTCTTCAAGCAGCATGAAAGTGAGAGAGAAGTTCTCAGAAGACAATAATAGTTAGTAACAGCTAACAAAGCTTTTGAAAACACATTGTCCAAACGGAAACGGACACACTGTAAAATGTTTAAGCTAATTGCCTCTCACGATACATCCTTCAATCCTTTCCACTTTTTGTTATGGCTTGTTTCCCAACCAGTGACTGGCCGCTGACTTGGTCCATAAGAAAGAGAGAAACCGTTTTCTTCACGACTGCATTTAAACTGTGCTCCAGTACATGAAGAATGACCAAAGAGAGATTACATTGTTTCTAACACATGCAATTATTCGCATAAACAATTTGCTATGCAATAAATTACTAGTTTATTTTGAAAAGAGGTTCCTAATGGTTCTTCAAAACAAACTACCCAAGGGGATCATGCCAGCATTACAGTCATAGAGCATTATGTCCATTGTGAGAACAGATTTTCAAAGTATTACCATTTGAACAGTGCGTCCTAGATGGACAGTCATATGCCTTACATCTTAAACATTTCTGTAATGCCTACGTTGCAATGGTAGTTAAGTTAGGATGTGATGGACTTTTTGGGACATCCTACTTTCTAAACAAAATGCACTCCACACCACATGGTCTGATCATTTCAGTTGAGCTTCACTCTTCTTTAGCAGATAATGTTGAACTTTTTGACAAAACGATTGATTTCTGCTACTCCTTTTGTGGAAGAATATCAAAGGAGCATATAGTGCAAATTTGTAACTTACATGACCAGATGCATTCTTCATTTTTTACTTCCTAAAACACTACATTAACCATGCAGAGAAAAAAGCTTGGTCAGCACAAACTGTGCTTCAGGGGAAATGACTTTAGGTTTGATTCTGGCTCTGAAACCAAGTCCTTGGAAATCGAGACGAAAAATCTCTTGTCAAATTCAATACAATGAATGAGAAGGGGAGAAAAGAGAATAGCTTTATTTTTGCTTACTATGAGATTGTTTTGTTCTACTCCCTGGCATTTTCACGGTCTCCCAAGTGTTACTTACCCAAGGTCAGGTCAACTAGTGTGAAAATCCTTTTCATCTTTTAACATAATGTGGTTTGCTTGTCCAGAAGTAAACTCCTCTATACAGTAGACCTAGCAGAGTGAGAAGTACTGTATTTCTCTATTCTACTTCAGTGGTGTATAGTTTGCATGGAAATTGGAAACTAGCTGTTTACATTTCCTTTAATTTAAATGACTCTGGAATCAAGGAAACATTGCTAAATGCGTATGCACGAATCACTTTTAGAAATTAAAGACGTGTAGTGTCTGGGGGTAAAGGAATAATCCAGGTGATCATGTCACAACATCAGGGAATAAGATAATGAAGCAGCTATGATATTTTTTTATGGACTCCCAGATGGTTGGCCTCATTACAATCAAGCAACATTGCTGATATCATGACATTTTGAAATTTCTGCATATTGTGCAATAAATATGCGTAGTGGCGTGTTGGTTTCATCTTATCAGAAGACAGTTGTTCACCTCCCTCAGTGGGTACCTACATCCCCTCATGATTCAATGAACATTTTGACATTCCTCGTGAGGGTCTCATCTTGCACCCAAAGTAAGGTCCTTTTCTGTATTTGTCTTTCAAACAAACTCTTGGGGTGGACTTCAAGCGTATCTTTGTAAAAAGAAAAAAAGATGGGGAAAGGGGGGTGGGGGGGGGCGAGTGATCAGAGAGGCAGGCGAAGTGATGCTGAACAAGCCCTGAGGCACACGCCAAGGTTTCCCCCTTCACAAACCTGAGAGACTGTCAACAGCCTCTCTACCGGGACCCATGGCAAAGCCCTCAATGCAGCGCTTCAAAGCCACAATCGCATTTGAATAAGTTCAATCGGGCCCTGGTGCGTTTTCCCATACGTTCGGCAAGGTAGGGCATGAATCCCGGACAACAGGCTCCCTGACCTCCCTCCTAATAACGGCCATCTCCAGAGAACGCGGCAGCCAATGTCGTGTTTAAAGCACCAGGTGAAGGACAAGTGCAGTGATTGTGTCTACCATTGGTAACTCCAGTGTAAACAGTGATGACACTATTAGAACTAAATAGCAATTATAATAATACCCATTATTTATTTTGTACTTTTCTCAACACAGTTTGTGAAACAAATCAGTAGTTATTACTATTAAAGCAGCAACTTTAAATGTTTTTTAGAAAACATCCAATTCCTGTTAACATTCCCCCACCCTTTCACTGGTAGTGATATACGCATCAGTTCTAGTTATATAAAAACAAATACTTCTGTATACTGAGCAGGTCTAGTGTTTAACTTCTATACCCACACACATTTAGAACAAAATATTTAAAATTTCCACTATTTGTAACAAATATTACTGTCACGCCCACACCTGCCCTCCAACGGTCCCTATCCCCAC
The DNA here is from genome assembly GCA_017639675.1 of Aplochiton taeniatus. NCBI lineage: Eukaryota > Metazoa > Chordata > Actinopteri > Galaxiiformes > Galaxiidae > Aplochiton > Aplochiton taeniatus. The sequence continues at coordinate 15,769,571 of CM030174.1, read as the reverse complement.
TGTACTGATTGCCCTGATTCCCCACACCTGTGTCTTGTTAAGCACTCTATATAAGCTCTGTGGTTTCCTTTGTTTGGTGGGTGTTTTTGTAAGTACTGATCTTTAGTTTGAAGTTGACCTTGTGTTTACCTGTTACCTTCATTAAATCTGTTCCTACCCGCTCAGGTGTCTACCTGCTCATGGAATCGTCAAAGAAAAACGCCCCTACTGAAGATGCAGCAGAGGAACGTAACCTACAGCAGGTTGTGGGAGTTCATGGACGGTTGCTCAGTGAACACCAAGCCCAGCTGGGCAGAGCCATGGATGAGGCACTTCGGCTGTTGCCCGTTACGTGAGGTTGTGTGCCGTCTGCGGCCAATCCAAGGTACCGCGCCAGGCCCCCGCTGGTAAGCTCCTGCCTATTCCTCAACGCCCTTGGTCACACCTCGCTGTATACTTTGTAACCGATCTCCCCGATTCCAAGGGTTTCCACCACCGTCTGTCATCGTGGGGTTACTGTCAGGCCCACACCTGCCCTCCAACGGTCCCTATCCCCACTGTACTGATTGCCCTGATTTCCCACACCTGTGTCTTGTTAAGCACTATATAAGCTGTGGTTTCCTTTTGTTTGGTGGGTGTTTTTGTAAGTACTGACCTTTAGTTTGAAGTTAACCTTTTGTTTACCTGTTACCTTCATTAAATCTGTTCCTACCTGCATGTGTCTGCCTGCTCATGTATTTGTCACAATTATTTATATATCTATATATCGCGTGCCTCCTATATAACATCACCGATTCTCCATCTCCTTCACCTCAGCTTTGAGAAGCAGTAAAGTGATTGGGGAAAAATAGGGCTGTACATCCAAACCGTAGTTATGTCACAGTAGGCGAGTGGGATAAGCGAAAAATGTATCTGCCGTTTAATAGCCCTTACATAACTGGAATATAGAGTTTTTCTTTCATGTATAGGATTCACTGCCTTTCGAATCTAGTCTTAAATCTAGATGTGACAGATTCCTAGAGCCCCACCACCCTAAACCTTAAAATATTGCTGTTCTGAAAATATTTGCAGACCCCTTGATGCCATGTATTCATTTAAAATGGCAAAAATACCTGCATAGCTCCAACTGGAATGTAAGAAGAAAAAGTTTTGAAGAAAGGAGCATACCTGTAAAATATTCTTTTCTGTTCAGGGGGAGTAGAGAAAATACCTGGGAAGAAACGAAGACTGCAGACGGGTTGAGAAAAGTCCCTTCCTGTGAGTAAGCTTGAATGCAATGATGGAGGGATAATTAAAACATGGTGACTGTGGAAGCAAATGCTTCTGCTGCTAAGATGAATTGCCTGTTCCTGAGTAGTTGACCGTAAGTGAGCAAGGCTGACATTTTAATGACACGTTTGGGGGGTCGTTTTAAGCACATTGTGGCCATTCTCTTCAGGTGTGTTAGAAAAATACACTGACCTTAGCTCAAGCACAAGTTCACCCGCACACGCACAGACCCATTGTTTGAAGTTGTCGTGCTAATGAAAAAACGGCAGGTACACCTTATCTGAGGCAGTCCAGTTTGCATTGTGTGAGGAGGTGGGAGAAAGGGAAGGTGAAAGACAAAAAGTAGAAAAACAAAAGGGAGAGGATGAGTCATTCTCCTGTATTACTCTGTGGTGAAGGGCAGCCTGGGTGCTGCAGAACTGAGTCGGTCTTTGTTTCCACGTTGACAAATTAACAGACTCAACGGAAATTAAACGCGTTTACTGTGCATCACGTGCAACAACGGTGGATCTTAGTCATTGAGTCAAGCCATTGAAGTGAACTTAGTGCTACCTCTTTGGCTTACATCTCTTTTTTATTTTCCATTTAGAGTCAGTGTAAGCCTCACCTCTGCCTCTCCAAATTCTGAATAAAACGGTGCTGTTGTCTTTCGCAGTGACTGCTGGTCAAGCTCAATGTGTGAAGCTGCCCGGCAGGCGCACAGCAGCTCTACCACTCACATCACTCCCAGCGCCATTCCATAATCATGACTTGGCAAGAGCTGGAAACAATATTTTGCAACGTCCAGCAATATAGCAGACGGAAGGTGTGTGCTCCATTTGCCTTTTCCTTCCCCACCTTAGTTATCCGGGAGAAAAAAAGCCTTTATCTGCTAATGTCAGGGTGAAGGTGTCACAGCTGGCCTGCTGCTAGAACTGATGATGATTCTACCCTCTGGTGTGGCAGGGGAATGTGGTGCCTGCCAAATCTGCTCAGCTAGGCAAAATGAGGGGTCCACCGTTAAGCCACAGACCCAAAATGGATGACTTACACCCATCAAATATTAAAGTACTGGGCAACACAGGGATGATTTGTTGGACCAGAAAAACATAACGCTTTTGCCATTACCACACTTAACAGAGTCAAGGTGAAGTTCTAGGAGCCTTCAAATATGATCAAGAGAAGATGTGGAGGAACGTGGATGGGGAAGTTATGCAGTACATTTGGGGTGCCATGATTCGGGAGGGACTTCTCTGGAAACCAATCAGGTCAGTGGCAATTGTCGGTTTTACACTTTGATTGATTTGCTTCAGACACCAGCGAGCGTTCAGCCCTGAAACACTGCGGGCTTTCAAGCGGAGGAAAAACAGGAGGTTTCCAGTTCCACTGATCTAATGACACACCTCTAGATTCCTAATGATTCCACTGTCTAAATAGGTGCATCGCCTCCTCCCCCCACTGTCTCTAATTATTATTATTTTAGTGCTATTATTAGCATTATACTGTACTGCGTTTGTTTCAAATGCAATTTAAGAAAATGTTCAACGGTTTCCTAATCACAGTACAGGCTTGAAAGGAATTAAGTCTCCATCCCTTTGTACGTCTACTGAACTAAACGAGCATTATGAAATCCAGAAAAACACAAAGCCATAATGCTGTAATTAGTGCAAGACAGATAACAACGCTAAAAACTCTGACTAAGAAGAGTGCCCATTCAGTCCACATGCACTTAGAGAGAGAAAGTGACAGAGAGAGAGGGAGAGAGTTCAAAGAGATACGGACAGAAATACAGATGCAGAGAGATACAATTAGACAGACAAATACAAAAGATAGAGATTGAAAACAATAGGTTCCTACATACAAGTTGGAACAAAAGGCAGGAGAAAATTGGAGACTTGCTCAAGGTAAGTAAGGGGCTTTGGTACGGTGGAAGTGGGAAGTTGGTAAAAGTTTGTGCAATGTTGCCAGACCTCAAAGTGAAGAAATGGATGTGGGGTCATGTTGCTGTGGTGGCTTTTTAGGGCTGCTCCATGCAGGTGCTTACTGTGCAAGACTCAATGGCGGTGGGTCCCTTGACCCTAGACTGCTCAGTAAACCCAGTGAGCACAAACTTGGATTTCAACATTGAAAACTGAGTGATATTCGGTTTGAACATATAATACCTCCTTTCGCCCTCTTTTCAACCAGCTAAAAATGTCACAAAACACAAATGAATAATAGATTTGCTAATTTGTTCAGTTTTTTAGCTTGAAAGAGAGACAATAAGGATTAGTGTGAACCCCGCTGAAGAATGGTCTGAATGTGAACGTATAATCAATGTCTTCAAATAAACAGTTAAAAAACGTTCACTTTGTCACCTGTTTGGAACGTCTTTTAACCGGTGACCGTAGTTGTTTTTGAAACCTCTTTTCAATGGAAAATTTTTTGCTAGGAAGCCACAGCACCAACCCCCTCACTATTACCACACACACACACACACACACACACACACACACACACACACAGTCCCACACACTTTATAAACGCATTCAAACAATTTTCACATTTAGCCAACTGTATCTGTGTGTTGTCAATATTTTTGGGGCAATTTAAACAAGCTAGAAGTTCTGAAATGTCACCAAGATGTACATACATTTATAGAAATGTATACCAATGTATAGCAATGTACACCATCCAGAAGAACATGTTAAGCTAGGAAAGCACCCTTGCATGTTTTTGCACAAAATATCTCACCTTTTGTATAATGATAACAATTGCTAAAAATCTAATTATTTCATAAAAAAAAGTTAAATAATATCGGCACTAGAATTAAAATGATAGATGAGGCCAACTGGTGTTTGGGAGATGGTGAAATTGATAAATACCGACGTCTTAGGCAAGAGTGTGAGAGGGGTAATAGGATAAAAAGTGAGAGAGAGGGAAGATGTTTGAACTGTAAAACAATAGAGAGAAAGACAGTTCTAATTAACAAAGCAAACAGTCCATTCAAGGGGCACTAATGGACCTATTAAAAATGTAGAAGCTATATCTATGGGTAAATAACATTACATCTTACATCCACACTAGAGGTGGTGCTTAACCAACGCAAACATCTGAAAGATTTAAGAAATTGCAAAAGCGGTTGACATGACTGACAACTCTTTCAAAGAGCTATTCGGTTTTAATCACTCCAGTATCGTGGAGTTTGAAGCAGGCTTTCTTTAAATTACATTTATTAGCTAATGCAGTGGAAATCTTTCCACTGTTCTCAGTGCATTGGTTTCGCTAGGCACAACTACAACTTTCTCAGACTACTGAAATGGTGTTGTCCGACAAAGGGCTCCGTTTTTGTTAGTGACCCACTCTTACGTTAGACAGCATTCAGTGCCTGTCTTCAAAGTGGTCTGTACATGCTAGTGTGGAAAGCTCCCCTAAGATAAGAGTGCCTACTTAGAGTTATGGTATCTTAAAGTGTTCCCAAGGTCTACGTAAATGAAGGTATATGCTTGATATAAAAGAAAAGGACAGGGATTTTTCACACTTCACGTCAAACAGGCTGAGGCCAATGTAAGAAAACAGGGTGCATGGATCATCCATGTTGGAAAATGAAAAGCTGAGAGGGGATGAAGAGTGGAAGGGGGTGGTTGAATGTGAGAAAGAAAAAGATTGTGTCAAGGAGAAAGGAAGAATATGAGGGGGTTAGTGGTTAGCTAGACACGGTTATGATGTCCCACAGCTTGTAGCTGGGTGGGGCGTTTCATCATTCAACCTGCAGCTCATCACATTTTCCATCAAACAACCTCCGCTGTATGTCATCCTGGCATCCGTTGTAGATGTGGTAGCTAGTACAAGCCCACCAGAATCCTTGCACTGCCATTCCTCGCCTCTCGTGCCAATGTAGAAGCTTCACCTTCCTGTAACAGCCACAACTTACACATCAATGAGTGGACCCATTAACGCTTCAGAGAGGTGGCCCTAAATAGTCCACTAGTTTGAAGAATATGGGCTAAGACCTCACAAATAAGATGTGATGACACATCTGAGTCTTGCAGTTTGAGTCTTAACCTTTCCCATTCATTAAGAATTACTCTAAAATATACATTTTAACAAAACATTACACAATAACATGATGTGCTGTGTTTGTGTGTCTGTTTCAGTGTATTTGAGTGCGTAATGGCATGTGGCTTCAGGAAGGTGAGTACGCTGTTGAGAGGCGGGAAGTGGCAGGACTTGGCGTTAAGATCGATATCGAGATTGGGAGACATTGAGACATTTTTTCCAAACCCCTGTCGACCAAAATGATGTCATATTCGTTGAGCTCCTCCCCCTGCAGTCAAGTAGATCTATCATCTCCCTGTTTAAACTTTTTGGGGTGATGTTAGAGCGTGTTGCATGCTCAGCATTGTCTTCACGCAAGAGACCTGGGAGCAGTGGAATGAATGTGGATCCATATTCAGTCGGTGCGCTCTGAACAGCGGGCTCAAAGCAGCAGCGACGTGGTCACGGTCCCGCAGTGAGGATTGGTGTGAATAAAAGGAAAAAAGTGTAACAGACTTCCACCAGGATGCAGCTTCTGTTGAGAGTCTTATATCCCATAGTTTCACTTATAATCTTCGAATTATATCCGTCTATGGTGAGTCGTTTTAGAACTTCAAATCATGCATGGCTTCAACCTGTTTTATTCTTCAGAATCCCGTGATTGCTTGCATGCTTTAGTCTATTTGGCAATTCCATCTTGTAAGATGATATTTAAATGAAAAAAGAGGGATGTGTTTTCTAACGTTTTGAATAGTATTATGGCAGATACAGCATGCGTAATGTAAAATATGCAGTGCTCCAGACTCCAGAGTGCTATGGTGCGAAATCACTAAATTCACCAAGGCTACTTTGATGGGCCACTTTAATTGTGTAACCTGTTCATTTCGAACATACCCACTCGAAATGCCAACCAAAACTCCAAAACGTCAGTAATTTACCGCACAATTTCCCCTTCGTTTGACATCTTATTACCCTAGCTTTATTCAGCATATCTAGGTGTTGGCACTAATAATGTAATTATCCTAATACCTCAAGCCTACCACACTCCGACTTTGCCTTCAGTCTACATTACCTAATGTAATGTATTTGAGTCTTTGTTTTTAGTTGAATTGGTATTTTTGGCTGAACAAATTGAAAAAAAAGATAACCCTGTATCATAGCCAATACTTAATTCATGAACTACAAATTTAAGAAATAGACAATTGAACCTGGACATTAATGCCGTCTCGTGAATCAAATTCGGCATCATTCAAGCATATTTTAGAAACGACGAATTCCCGTTCTGTCGGAAAATAGTTGTTTTCGGTTTTCCATTTTGGATCTAAGCTCCAGTGTTCGAAACAAGTCAAACAAAACAAAATTAGGTTGACAGGTTTTATCCTGTACTTGATCAACACAAGTTCTATAAACATACAACCCACCTAATGTAAGGAAACAGTGTTGTAGACCGTTTTAAAGTTATGTCAGACAGTAATTACTTTCCTCCTTTAGGCATAACTGATTCATCATGATTCAATAATCGAATACATTTGATTTTTATGATAATATTACTCATACGCCATACATATCAGTGGCCGGTAGAATGTGACTTATATTATGCCTGTGGAATGTGGGAGTAATATTTGTGCAGGTACATGTTATATACAAAGGCAAATACACTAACCAACACATGTATACACGCAATTCACAAATATACAGTTATGGTGTATATTTTTTTGTATCTTTTTCTTTTATAAAGGTTGATAGTTCACCAATAAATAATTAATGTTGTTTGGTTGTTGTGAGGATTGGAAGGTTGAATGTTTCTCACTGACATATTTTCCCTCATCATAGAAAATGGTGGAGAAAGAGTCTTTGTTGCCTGGTGTTGCATTCTGACAAAGCTCAAAAGGCTGTGGTGATAATTTGCCCAAAGAAGCCCCATTAAGACCAACATCTAGTCTTAAAGACTGATAATTCAAAATGTCAGCAGTTAGGACAGCAAATAAATGAAAGTACACACAAACCCATGTACGTGTGCAAACACACACACACAGAAACACGCACACACACCACACACTCACAAACCCTAGCTACCTTACTACTTCTTGTTCCGAGTCAGCACATGGAGACAGCAGTTCTGCTCCACATTTTATGCTGATGCCCCCATGCTGACAAAGATTAAAGATGACAAGCCCAACAACGTGTCATCGTAAACAAAGAAAACAATACAGTGAAAGTGTGAACTAAGTCATTAGTTGTGAAACAGATGTCAGATGTGTTCAGCAGTGGAGGGTGTTTATGTACCGGGACTAGAGAGCGATGTCACTGAATGAGAATGACAGTAAGTGGTCGAGGGTGGTTCCAGCATGCTAAATCCTCTGCTATATACATTTTGCTCCTGCTTGATGGACGATGGTACTAGATTGTGTTATGTGTAATCGGCAACAGTTTTCAAGTTGAATCGATCCATTTTTTGTTCAATGTTCATTGATATTCTTGGTATATTTTAGAAGATCGAAAATTATGCTCATAACTAACTACTTTTAATAGACCCGTTCACTGTTTAAGTGACTATTCATAAAAACGGTTATGATCCAATAAGGTGTAATATCTGCAACAATTGCATACTTATCACAATCATGACCTAAGAGCTTGAATCGGTATTAGGTTTTTTTAGCCAAAAAATATTCTAAGTAAAGCGTAAAGCAATGTGTTTAAACTACCAATGGCATAGTTCAATGCATGCCTCTTTTTTGTTTCTGTCTTAATTACAGTAATTGTAGCCTCGAGGAGCCATGCAGCTCCCATATCAACCCAATATCATTGCTAAGCACTGACTGGCTTTCTCCTGGGAAAGAAAAAAATGTGACATTCAGGCCTCAATTGACTTACCACTCACTAATTTGAATCAGCAAGATAATTCAGAGCTACATCATGTTCTGTATGGCTTCACTCTAACAAATAAATGACACCAAGTTCAATAAGTCACACTTTTTCAAAAACTGTTTTCTATGATTAAGATTTAAGATAGACGGATTTGAAAATGTAGTGTTAACCTTAAAGATCTGTGGCCTTGACCAGAAGCATTCAAGCTGCAGTAGATAGGATTTTATGCATTTAAATTGTATTGATATCTGAATGTACTCAAATGAAGAGGGATTGACAAAAGAGCTCCTCTGAGACAAGCAATTCACCATTTCTAGTATCGTTTGTCTGGAGACAGCACCTACACTGTGAAATATTAGTACTGTACTCAATGTTCCCCCTTCTTACCAGTGGCCACTAGAGAAATCATTGTAGCTTTAACTGCACATGTAATATCAGGACATGTTTCTGTCTGGTCAAACCGTAAATTTCAACGGCAAACCCCCATACGTTGTGAAGCACTTTGTATGTATGTCCCAGTCATTTGTTGTTTAAATGTTACAGTGAGCTTTTTTTTATGATGGACCGCCAGTACAGCAGGACCTGTATATTCCGCTTGAACAAGCATATTCCATTTCCCTCCACTAGCAGCCTAGTTGCCTCCACTGACTTTACTTGGAAATAATATGTGATAGACCAATCATTATATCCATTCACTGGTCTATCTGACGGGCACGTTGTCTTGCAAGGAGACTCATTGTAGCACATTCTGCACAGGACTAAAGTGTGAAAGATAATGATGTCTCCCAGAAAGAGTGTGTCCACGAAACAATGTGCAGAAACCAACTAGAATTATCTATTCCATCTTTTTCCCAGGGTCAAAGGAGGCAAGGAAGTGACACGCCGCTAGGAAATGAGTCTCTCTCACACTCTCCGTCACACTTACATTTCACAGACAGAGGACACTCTCTTTCTCTGTGTCCTTAGTTCTTTCTTTCTCCTTCCTCTTCTCTCACCTCTCATACACTGACAAGTTGCACACACTTCATGGAGGCAAATTTTTTAAAGTTATACCTACCCACTTGCCCACATGTATTAGCACGAGCACTTGCAAAAACCTCAGGCACTGAGGCATGTTTACGCACAGCGTTGCGGGAAAGCCGCCCCTACTTGTTGATCGGTTCGCTGCGTTATTCGTGATTTAGAATGTTGTAAAATTCCAAGTCTCATCACAGGTTGATTTCAATGTCTGTATCAATCAATTAGGAGCAAGATGTGCGCAGAGACTCGTCTCATCCACCATTAGACCATAAATGTCAGCTGATTTAGGGGGAGGGATAATCAATTAGAGCTGAGACATATGCACATCCCTGGCAATACCTTGTAGCTTTCCAGCTGGACAGTTTGATCCGTCTGTTTAACACGTTAACAATATTTAACACTTAATATCTAATAATTTTCAGAATTTGTGCATCGTAAATAACTAATCAAACTGGCTTTAATATCTGATTTTGGTGGATCTCACGTTTTAAATGCTAGGCCGTGTTATTAAATCACCTGCAGGGTTCTGTTGAATAGAATGCGGTCCACTTGCTGTTCCAGTTTATTGCCCGGTTAAAACATGACCAAACAACCTGTTTATCCTAAAAGATTTGCATAGTAACAGCAAGCCTTTTTCTTCTTGTCATTCGTGTATATGTTCATAACTCTTTTGTTTTATGATTGAAATTCTTTACAGCATTATGGGGGCGGTATGGCTTTATTTGATCATATTCTTTTGCACTTTCTAAATACAGTGCACTCATGTATGGGAGTCTTTGGGTAGTGATATAGGTATGTCATTGTACAATGGGTTGAGAATGTGTTCAGCTACTGGGTCCAGAGAGAATAAAAACACTGTTCACCTTTAAACAGTCGTCTCTCTTGGGGATTCTGGATGGAATGAATTACCTCAGATGTGATATTCTCTCACAACATGTTTTGTAATGATATTTTCAATTAATAACCCAGTTTGGGTCATTGCTAACCAAATAGATTTTTGACGTTTTAAAAAAAGTTTTGCCACATCCGATAAACATAATGATAATAGAAATGTGCATGTACCTTTGTATGTGATCAAAATCAAGATTTAGCATACTTTTGCAATAGTAGTTCAATATTAGAGTTTGAGTTTTGGAAGCCTCATTTTAATTTGGTAGGAAATTAACCGTGCATGTGGGCCCTTTCAGCATTAAACCTCAATATCTCCAGTTTTTTTTTAAGCTAGACAGAGAGGGGTTTGCTACAAGGCTAGACTGGTTTCACTGAGGTAGGCACCAAAGTGTAGTCATTAATCATCCTCACCAAACAGCATCCACTGGAGCCATCCCCAGTAGACCAGCACTGTTTTACTCGCTGCGCAGACATCTGTGGTTATGGTGGATTCCCTCATTCTCTTTCTTTCTTTTTATGTCTCACTCTCGTCTGTCTGTCTCTCTCCCTCTCTCATTCACAACTTTTCGTCATAGCCTCCCTTTCTCTCATACATTTCATGTTTTTCCTTGTGGTCTCCGACTTTGTCCCTCCCATTTCAGCCAATGTTTTCTTGGAGATGTTGAGATGTCTGCTTTTGGTCAATGGGGAATCTCTGCCTGTCTTTTTCTACCGTACCTATCATTCTATTCCATTGTTGAAAAAAGGAATGTAGAAAAGCACAATACGTATTCCAGTAAATGAAAAACGTTACATTGTACATCGTCTAGTTTGTTTGTGTGTGTAATTAAACAGGGGGGACCTTCTATCAAATTTCCCTGCTGGAAGTTAACATCTTGTGGAGTTTATTTTGATGCAATGTTTTTGCTGTTTTGGCCATAACCAATTAAATTTGCGTGTTTGGGTGTCTATGTTTCTGTGTGTGTGTGTGCGTGTGTGCGTGTGTGTGTGTGTGTGTGAGAGTGTGTGTGTGTGTATGTGTGGGTGTGAATCTCTGTAGACCATTGGGCCTAAAGAGGGTTGGAAGGTGTACAGCTCAGCACGGGATGCTGATGGTCGATGTATCTGTACCGTGGTGGCACCTGAGCAGAGCCTGTGCTCCAGGGACGCCAAGAGCAGACAGCTACGCCAACTTCTTGAGAAGGTAACCCAAATTCACACACACACACACACACACACACACACACACACACACACACACACACACACACACACACACACATAAAAAGCCACCCACACTGGCAGATGAGGCGCTGTGCTCGGCTGCATGTGACAACCAATCTCCCCTTCTAGCTTTGCAGCTTTCTTCCCATAATGTGTGGTCATACTGTCCTCCGTGAAGCGTTAAGCTTTCCTAGATCTCTATAGACTACATGGGTTAGAGTTCACAGCTCGACAAAGGTTTATTCCAAACAATCTGAAAAGTGTGTGGTTAGGTACCTAGGGGAATTATGCAAGACTTGATATTTTTTTGTTTCCGTGTCATTGCTGCCCATATCTCTTTGATTGGCACACTAAATCAATAAATAAGAGAAGTTGCTGAAAGACGCATTTGCTCTTAGACTACTACTAGTAATACAAATTATTCAGAACTATAAACAAGTCATAAAATCTTTCTCTGACTATTTTTGACGTTTCTGTTTATTATTTGAAAGAATGAATGTACCTGGCTGTATCAGTATGCAGACTGCCAGACACATTCATCTAGCTGTCCCTCTGGGAAAGAATATGACTGTGAGATGATTAATACATAAATAAGCAGTCAATCAAAAGTGCATTATATAGAAATATGTCTTTAATATGTTGAGTATGGACCATCAAGGCTTCTAGCTTGAGATGAGGAGCGGCTTTATTCTGTGGTTTCCAAGGTGACCCCCTGTTTTGCTGTAGGTCCAGAATATGTCCCAGTCCATTGAGGTGCTGAACTTGCGGACCCAGAGAGACTTTCAGTATGTAATGAAGATGGAAAATCAGATCAAAGGCCTGAGAAGCAAGTTCCGTCAGATTGAGGACGACAGGAAAACCGTCATGGCCAGAAACTTCCAGGTATGGCCTGCTTCCAACTCAAAGCACTATTCTATTCTCATGTGTAATATTTGACTGGACATATGTTTAGAAGAATCTATCTGATGTAGACTTTTATATTCTGTATAAACACCAAATGACACATACTAGTCAGCTACTTCTCAGGAGTGTTGGCATTTACCCGCCCCTACCTCCCCTCACCGCGGCCTCCATCTCTCTAGGAGATTACGGAGAAAATGGACGAGCTGAAACCATTGATCCCCGTGCTGGAGCAGTACAAGACGGACACCGCGCTCATCTCCCACTTCAAAGAGGAGATCAGGAACCTGTCAGCGGTGCTGACCGGCATCCAAGAAGAGATCGGCGCCTATGACTACGACGAGCTCTACCAGAGGGTGCTGCGGCTGGACAGCAGGCTCCGCAACTGCATGGGCAAGCTAAGTGAGTGGCAGCACTGCCCCTGTGCCCGGTGATCCTGCTGCCGTACGATATGCTCAGGGGGTTTACCGCATTAGTAAATAACGGGAGGTGGCGCGTAGATGTTCTTTATTAGCTACCCCGAAGCTGAGGTTTATGATAATACTTCTATTGTGCAAAAAAAAAAGTTGTGACAGCGTGAGTCTTCGTTTTAATTGTAACATGAATAATGCATCAGGTGGTTCAGCAAGCAATCAGTTACTATAAAAAAAAAAGCACCATGGAAGGCATAAATTACTAAACATCATTTGTGGTCATTAGCCGTATGTACAGTAGTGCTTGCCATTATGCTTTAGGCTGGAGCATGCATCTCTCTGCCAGTGATATTTTTTAATATGCACAGCATGGGGCCGACTCTCCCGTGGCACAAGCATGAAATTGGCTTGAGAAATCTAGTTAGAAGAAGAAACACTGAACATCATATCGCTGCATTTCTTTATTAACAGCGTGTGGGAAATTAATGAAAATCACTGGACCTGTAACAATAAAGACATCCGGAATGCGGTTTGGATCATGGATGACTGATCCACAAGCATCTACCCGAAACAACAGGGTAAGTTATGGGAGTGAAGGAGTCGTGTTTGGTTTATCATTTAGTGTGTGTGGGTGTGTGGGTGCGCGTGTGTTTGTGCTTTCAAAATCGTGAAGATTTATCTCGACAATCAAAGATTGCCATAGCCAATATCATGGTGCTGGATTCTGAATGGGGGAAATGTGATGGATTCATTTGTGTGCCACTTTAATGTCTTTTGATTTATTGGAGGGCCCGTGAAAGGGTATAATCACGGTGGATTGTGAAATAGGTGACCTTTATAATAATAGTTTTGTTTGTCATCAATGGCCTATTTATCAAGCTCAAGGCTCAACTGACTTCCACTGTCCTGCTCTGCTCCGATATAGGTTTGGTATATGGACAGTTACACCAACAGCAAGATTGTGCGAGAGTACAAGACAATGAGCGACTTTGTGGCAGGTGTAGTGTCTCGAACCTACAGCCTCCCGTTCAAATGGGAGGGGACGAACCATATTGTCTACAATGGCTCCCTCTACTACAACAAGTATCAGAGTAATATCATTGTGAAGTACAGCTTTGAGACTGGCAGCGTGCTGGCCCAGCGGGCGCTGGAGTTTGCAGGCTTTCATAACATGTACCCTTACACCTGGGGTGGCTTCTCCGACATCGACGTCATGGCTGACGAACTGGGCATGTGGGTGGTCTACGCAACCAATCAAAATGCAGGAAATATTGTCATCTCCCAGATCGATCCTGATACGTTGCATGTGCTCCAGACCTGGAACACGGAGTACTCCAAGAGGAATGCTGGCGAGTCGTTCATGATTTGCGGAACGTTATACATCACCAACTCCCACCTGTCCGGTGCAAAGGTATACTACGCATATTTTACAAAGACTTCAACCTATGAATACACTGATATTCCTTTCCATAACCAATACTTTCATATCTCCATGCTTGACTATAATTCTCGGGAGCGGGCATTGTACGCCTGGAATAATGGGCATCAGGTGATTTTCAATGTCACCCTATTTCATGTCATCAAAACAGAAGATGACTCTTAGACATGGCCATAGGACTTCACGACTACAGTTGCAACGCACCATCAATTGTGACAAAAATGACTTTGTATATTTTTCTCTTTTTTTGTCTAAAGTAGAATGTGTTGTCTTTATGTCACCATTAATTGAGCAAATTGCCTTTATGGAATTTGCACAATTTACATGTCTGGACTCTTGGGTGACTTTACTATGAAGGACTCACTAACTTGATGGAAAAAAATGCATTCCTTGTTTACTTTGACTTTGTTGCTTAAGAAATGGAATGCTGTATTTACCGCTATTTGATCTGAAAGCCAAAGCTACTCCATAGCTTTTGTGCATGAATGTCCCACATGCCCTACTGTAATGCATTATATGTATCAAGTATAGGTCAGATATGTTCTTCTCATAGTGTTTGTATCGATGTCTATTTAAGAATACTCAAACTTTCAAAAGGCTGCTACTCCTGTATTTGCTGCCATGTAAAGCTAGCTAGTTTATTACAAAACAAGCAAGCCATTGACATTTTTAAGCAGTTTAGCTTATATAAGTTTAAAGAGTGTCACTGTGAAAATTGAATTGATATTTTTTATAAAACTAAGAATCATCCAAAACATGTTGTTTTTGTTTCGTAATTTTTTTTATTTGATATTGTTTGGTTCATACACATTTGTATGCTTCAAAAAAAGAACACTGGCTTTATTTTGATATGTTGATAAATACACCTAACACAAAAGTTGTGAATCTGAGCACAGGACATCTGATGGGGAAAGATTTGATCAATCTTTTGGTAATGATGATCACAATGATGATAGCCTGCCCAAATTGGAACTCTCATGAACTTGCAGTAAACCTTTCCCAGCCTGAATGGAGACCTTTTGCATTTCAATCCGTATGAGGCATGGAATTGCTCTCTGCAGTTGCCCTCCTGCCAGTTGCCACCTGTCTTCCCAGCTAACTGGCTCTAGCATTCACGTCTCTTAGAGATGACTTTTTAATGCTTGGTATTCCTATAACTAGGACTATAACTGACACTGACATCTAGCCACATATCAACCGCAAATGCCAACTAGCAAATTTGAATTCACACAAATCTTAAAACTGTTGTTTGCACTTGGTCGATTATATTGTATTTGTTATGAATAATAGAACAGAGTGAGTTTATTGTCTTATCACTACAGTATTTATCTGTATAGGAGTTTGAAGTATTAATACCACTGTTATTATTAGTAGTAGTACTAGTAGATTCATCATAATTACACATCTATATTCTTTTTTCATATCCAAAAAGCACAACGGTTGCGTAATCATCATATTCTGTAGGTACACTTCAAAGCAACGTTCATTTAACATGTCAAGTTCATATTATGTACACTGCAGTCTGTAGGATGTACTGTAACACTTGGCTTTGTGACAGTGTAATTTACCACAATTTGCTCCTCTGGGCAATCCCTCCTTATACAAGGAAAGCAACAATCGCTCAATCAAGAATCCTTATTTATATTCCAGTTGGGGAACCAGTTGCATGTGACTTCCAGTGAGGCCACACCATGCCCTATAGTAGGTACCCCTAATCCAACACAAAGGTCTCTACCAATCAGCCATGTTATATTAAATCAGATATAGCTCTTTGAGAAAACTTGATTAGCATTGATTCCCAAGATTCCCATCCCCCTTCTAATGTGTGTGTGTGTGTGTGTGTGTGTGTGTGTGTGTGTGTGTGTGTGTGTGTGTGTGTGTGTGTTTGTTTGAGTGTCTGGATGGCTGACTGGATGCCTGGCTGGCTGGGAGGAGGGCTATCGCTCATAGCGATAGGATCATAACCTGAAACTCTGTCTGTGTGTCTGTTTGCATCTCTATCTGTGCTCACTGCCTGTCAAGATACACATAGAAAACTGGAAATGCTCCAGTGGGGGCAATATCAACAGGGAATATTGATTCAGGCCTGAGAGAGAAACTTGAATTTTCTCTTGGAAGGATCACGGGTTCTATGTTGTTTAATGGGTTTTTATGTAGGACCATTGATTCAGTTTACGTAATCTAATTCCCATAAGCCTTCATTTTTTTGTTGCTGCTAGCCACCTTGCTGATTAATTTTGCATCCATTATGAATTAATTACATTTAAACATTCTGCAAACATTAGCTATTTTTCTCTCTTCTATGTAATGTCTATGTGTATTCTTACCCGATTGGTGCCGGTCAACTGTTTATACAGAACACTGAGACAAATGTTTGTATTGTAGATCCTAAATTCTCAAAACTCTAAGGGCTGGTTTCTCAGACATAGATTAAGCCAAGTCCGAGACTAAAAAACATTTTCAATTCAGAATCTCAATTGACAGTAAGATTTAATATAGAACTAGGCTTTATCTGTGTCCGGGAAACTGGTCCTATAAGTATTTCCAAAGAGTTGGATGAATCCAACTAATGGTGTACGATAACCATTGCCATTATGTTTAGGTTGTCTTTGCAAAGTAAACTCCAATTCATTATTCACCTCATTGTACTTTGCACTCTTGAGAAGTACAATTCTCATGATGGAGTAGCTGAGACCTCCACCCCCTCAAGGCATCTATTGTAACTCACAATAATGTTCTGCCTTTCCTTGTTTCCTGGGGAACATGAAAAATTACTACTGAAGTGCCTAAGTATGGCCATGCATGTTTTATGAAACAATAAGAAAGATGCAGTCTGTCCAACACCTGGCAACGGTAAATAATATCAGATTGTATAATAACTTACACAGTCCCCTGACTTGAGAGTTAATCGGCAGAGATCTAAAACCCAAATATTCCCTGATAAACTCGAACTGAATCCCTGTTACCCAAACGTCCTAACGTATTTTATTACCACAGGCTCCATATTGAGAGTCACCCACAAATACACTTATTTTTCTCAACTTAAAAAACTAGGTGCCAGTCTGGTAGGATGAAATTCACATTTGTTTTTCACAATACGCTTCCCCTTTTCCTTCTTTAACAGCCTGACTTTCATTGCCATGCTGAACAGGACTGGAAAATTACCCATGTCGAGAAAAATGACCTGAATACGCTGCAGGCATTTGTACTATGTAATTACCATGTCATTTGGTGGGGTTGTGTCTTTCCCCTTGATGGGTCAGAGTGCCTGCATAATTGAGGCAGGATATGAATACTGTCCACGCTTGTCGGAGGGGAGGAGGCAGGAAGCAAGAGATGGGGAATTATCCCATAGCACACGACACAGGCTTGACATGAGTTAACATCTCCCCCTGCAGCTGTGGGGTCACCTGGATGCAGTTCCATTACAACATGAGTGCTTTGTATGTGTGTTGACCCGTATTTCACACTTTAGAGGTGTACAATCAATATAACCGCAACTGTGAAGTGAACACTCACATTATGCATCGGAAAATGGAAAACAGTTAGGGGTTGATATATGAAGAGCAATCCACTCGGAAATAAAAGATGCTGCTGTTTCTGTACGAAAATGCTTAATAATGACTTGAGGAATTTACAGTATATTCCAGAAAGATGTGTTACTGTAAGGCTTCTGGGACATACTAAGTGATCATATTCACCTTAACAAGCTGTTTTACATGACGTTGTCTAAAATGATGAGCTCATTACATGCAATTCATTATTTACAATGTCCATAGTTTTTGCATAATCCAGTTTAGCTCTGTTTTTTATCTTTAAACCTTCAACCATGATGAAACATTGCAAAAGACAGTTTCATTGAGAGGACAGTGGACCAAGCACACTCCACTTACACTCAAATTAAGCTTTTGATGACAAAACAAAAAATTCCATTGAAGTTATATCAAGTAAGAATACAGAATACATTACATTTCATGATTATTGTCCCATAGCTTTGAGTACTGGATTCTGCCAGCTTCACCAATTCAATCACACTCGCTCACCAAAGCCAAAACAATCCCGCTTACATCAACAGCTAGGCTGCATTTCATTTTATGTGGAAAAGTGGTGTGAAAATCCCGTGTTGATTTCCATATCAATCCCAGGACCTTGTTATTTTGCTTTCTGAGCATTCTAGTTAAAGTTGAAAGTGTTATTGGTATTCTCTGTGACATCTTCCTTTCAACGTATATGTGCACACTCCTCCATATAACAAGTGATATGTTTTAGGAGGGAGGGAAGATGGATATGTCTCTGGGAATGGTAAAACCCTTGATTTCTTCAACACGTTATTTTCTTCAGGTTTCCTGGGAGAAAGGGGCTACTGGAAATGAGGCATACACAGTAATTTTACCACGGTGGATGACTTGAACCTAAATATGATGTAATACAATGCCCTTCTCATTTAAAAGGTTCATATTCCCCATTAATACAGTATTAAGTCAATCATGACAGTCATAACTTGTCATCGTGAATTAGGATGAAGGGATCGTCAATGTCCAATCCACTATTCAACAATCCCCCACCTTCCTAATGGTGTCAGAATGCAGCTGGCTCAAAAGTAGTAAGAACCAATGGCAGGATCTAAAAACTAAGGTGGTACGTAATAAGGCTCAGGACACTCAAAAGGGGTAAAACAAGACAAGACACGGTTTTGTTTAGGAGAAACGGTAAGTCTTCTTTAATGACACAAACAAATTCACTAACAGAACAACAAACATAGGAAATGTGGGAATACATACAGGGGAAAACAGGTGCAGACAATAATTAATCACAACAGGTGAAATAAGTCATCATGATGAAGAGTATGTTCGGGTGCGCCTTCTCACCGGTTGCAGGGTCAGCTCTGGTGGACGAAGCAGACTGACTCCCATGACAGATCGCTAGATATGTTGACAAACAACGCTGCTTATTTGTACAATACCGAATTCCTTATTTTGTCGGTTGTTCTCTCACCTCTACACCTTTTTTGCAGATCTGATTGATTTAGCATTCACTTTAGAAGTAGCACGTTTTCTGTCTTTATGTGAGACGTTTCCTCACTGCTCAGTGAGGAATGTGTTGTATGTCGGTGTGGTGTCAGCTTTAGCTACAGGTGATAGGATTTAATCAGAAAATAATTAATTATAAGAAAACAGTGGTCAACAACCAAAGATACTATGCAATATTGTCACTCACAAAGAGACAAGAGACATTCATTTGTAGCCTAAAACATTTTAGTTCAACATGAAGACATTGCCCATATTGCAATAACAGTTTGTGTAACTGACCAACCAGCCATTTCTTGGACAAACCAATACGAAATGAAGCTGTTATTTTGGAACAGAAAACTAATTACGTATGACTTTGTTTATATCATTAACCGTATTTCTATTGAAGCTACTTCACACAGTACCTATTCTCTATCTCAACATGCTTTCAATGGAGTGGATGTTTTTTTCTGTCCTGTAACACTAATAGGATTGCTATGGAGCACTTTTGGGCTTTTGTCCAACTAGAAGGTATTGTCAGAGCGTGTTGATGGGGTGGTGCAGGTCCAGGGAGGTTTAGGAGGATGTCAGCCAAAAGGGAGAATCAATAGCAGGGTAGCAGAGGTCATCGGTCACTGTTACAGCAGAGGCTAATGCCATTAGACAACAGTGCAATGCACACACTACAGTGTGTCTCCAAATAAGATGCCATGCTCTAAGGCCTCTGACTTTCTCAAACTTTTGCTTTCACTTTACTCTTTAAAAAATAAAGTTTTTATAATTATTAGAATAAAAATTGCTTGAATCCTCAAGAGCCGTAACGTTTTCCAAACTCTTTTCTTCTGCCTCTTTATTGAACTCCTTCTGTGGGCCTAGACTGCAAAACATAGACACTAATGTCATCTTGCCATTTGATTAGAAAAGTATGGCAGTATAGATGAGCCACGGAATAGGTTTAGCAACCTTGTGGCCAGTCTTCATTACTGCTGTATTAAAGGCAAGGAGAGTAATACCATTAATAATGAAAACTGACTCAATATATTCACGCTTCTGCTTGGTATTCTGCACACATTCTACGCATGTGTCACTTTTCGGAATAAATTTATCATTCCAGCTGTTATTTATATTCACTATATCCAGAGTTGTTTAAATGAAATTGTTCTCGTAAACATGATATTGGAATTCGTCCAGTTTGGTTGGGTTGTGTTTTTGAGACCCCCTTAGCGTAACAAAATCTTTTTCGGTTCCAAATTCTCACAGAGGACCGACCTTTTCTCGGTGCAACAGCCATCAAGTATCCTCCGCCACCCTCTCGGAAAAGGGAAAGCTAAACACGCTGAAGTAGAGAGACACTATAAATGCAAATAGGGGACAGGGATGCAAATGCCATCACATTTACATCAAAAAAGCCCTAGTCTGTCGCCAGTCTTAATTGGAGATGAACTTGTGGTTTCAGCTTCTCCTCTTAAATTGGAGGGAATCAAAAGGCAGTGGACATAAAAGAGAATCCCCAAGCAGAGCACCTTTATAATATTGGTCTGCTAGATGGTGCCTGCTGCAGCGTTCAGACTCTCACATACTGCTAGGTTTTTGTGTTTTTTTTTGTTCTTTCTTTTTTTTCTTTTTTCCTTTCACACACAGAATTGACCAAGCATGGCTGGATCGAATTTATTTCTGTCATTTCTGTATTAGAAGAGTCCATAACATTGTCTTGGCTCTTTTATTTAACATGTCTATAGATGTATTTATATCAGAAACTTATTCAAACTTGTTTTTTTGGCACACAATGTGGTGCAACAAATTACAAATTTTACAAGCTTGGCACACTTGGATTAAGGCAGTTTAAGAAGATCTCTCAGAGGTCCAGCACTCACTCTAGACACTCAAATTTGACTGAAGGTGTCTATAAACTGCCGTCTTCAGCTCTCTCTATAGATGTCGTGTTGGGTTCAAGTCTAGGCTTTAAAGCACTTCAGAAGACTCGTAGACTTGTTTCAAAGCCTCTCGTTGTCATGCTAAAATAACGACTTTCTCCCAGTTTGAGGCTGTGGGCACCCTGGAGCAGGTTTATTTCAAGGAACTTTCTGTATTTGGCTGCATTATCCCCCGCAATTTTGATCAGTCTCCCCATCTCTGCGTATGAGAAAGACATAAAAGAAACAGTAGCATGACGCTGGCCCGTCAGCATCACGTTTTACCCTTGGGTATGTTCGGGTGCGCCTTCTCGCCGGTTGCAGGGGCAGCTCTGGTGGACGAAGCAGACTGACTCCCAGGAAATTAGCTCTTCCGCATCTTGAGGGTGGCTGTGGCTCAGGAGGTAGGACGTGGAGCAGGGCGTCCACTAGGCTGGCGGTTCGATTCCTTGCTCCCACATGTCAAAGTGTCCTTGGGCAAGGCATTGAACCATAAGTTGCTCCTGATAGCATGGCATCAGTGTTTGAATGTGTGTGTGAATGGGTCAATGAGAGACCTAAATTGTAAAGCACTATGTAAGTTCATTCCATACCTCAGTTGTAATGAGTGGTTATTTGAGTTATGGTTGCCTTTTTATCAGCTCAAACCAGTCTGGCTATTCTCCTCTGCCATCAACAAGGCATTTTTGCCCAGAGAACGGCCGCTCACTGGATATTTTCTCTTTCTCTGACCATTCTCTGTAAACCCTAGACATGGTTGTGTGTGAAAATCCCATTAGATCAGCAGTTTCTGAAATATTCAGACCAGTTCGTCTGGCACCAACAACCGTGCTACGTTCAAAGTTACTTAAATCACCTTTCTTTCCCATTCTGATTCTTGGTTTGAATTTCATCAGATCGTCTGGACCATGCCTACATGCCTAGATGCATTGAGTTTCTGCCACATGATTTATTAGGTGTAATTAATGAAGTGGCCAGGTAGTGTATCTTTCACATCAAATTTTGTCTTCCACCATGTACAGTCGCAGAAAAATAAGCAGAAAATCTAAGCTTTGTTTCACTAGCAAGCCCTAAGCACAAATCCAGTAATCATAGGACACGTTCACAGGACTTTATTAGCCTTGAAAGCCCCAAAGTGAAAACGTAACTTGGAAAAATTGTATTCAGTTTTTTTTTGCCTCAGATAAATGGAACAAGGTCCAACAGGTTTTGAAATTAGAGCAGTTTGTTTCGGTTGAACAATTCAAAATTCTATTGGAGGATATGGGAGTTGAAGAGTGTACTTGTTTCAGTTCAATATTCCTGCCAAAAATGTGTACTGTATTGTAAATATTGTAACAAGTTTTGATTATTTGCTTATTATCATTTATTTGTATATATATTTTTTTCATGATCGTTTAGTTGTTTAATTTTTTTTCTGCCTTTGACAGGGTACTGCTGGAAAAGAGACCTAGTCTCAGTCGCTTACCCTGTAGAAATAAAGAAATAATAAAGGCTAATTTAGGCGAAGCATTTATGCTGCAACATGAACCAAAACAATTAAGAAAACCTCAAGCCTATGTTGAGGTGAGAAAGAGCAATGGAGTCTGATGTAACCAAAGGCTGGAACAAAACATGAGTGGACCTTGGGCTAATACAGAATGTAGGGAGACGCATATTGAAGCATGTAGAAGACAACAGCTTTAGGGAGAACCATTAGAATGTTTTTTTTATTTTGTATTGTTTATTATTTTTTTATATTACCCAATGAGAACTCCTTGCATAAAATAAACCCTTAAAACAAAAACAACAAGTTATTAAGGCTTACTTCTGTCTCAAAGTTTTGAGCAGGGACTAATAACTTTAGGTTTTTTATAAATGCAAAATTGCAGATATCTGATGGGTGTTGAACACATTCACAATTTAATACCCTCATATAGATATACTGTATGCCTATTTTGATAAATTGTATGCATTCTGCAGATATTTACACTCTTTTTTGCAAAGCAAATGGAAATAATTACAGGCAAGGTTGTTTTAAACCAAAGCTTTAAACAAGGCTTTTTGCTATTTTCCCCAAAGTTCTGAAAATGTGTTGAACAGTTTTAAATCCCCCTTCCTTACCTTAATTCAATTAAAGTCCCTTCTTTTTTTCTTTTGAATAGACCAGAAGCTGTTATTGTGCTACAAACAATGTGCCTCAAAGCATTATGGAAAATACAATGAAACATAAAAGGAGCTTATGCATCATCGCTCTTCCCTGGCAATGTTTTAGAATCGGACAGTTTCAGTAACCAATGGCAGGTACCACAACTTAATTGTATACAGACATACCTTTGTCCTTTTGTTAATTTAAGGGTAACATAAGTCTTAAGCAAATGCAAATGTTTAATCAGGGTATATGTTCTCCGTTTGGCTTAGTCCAAACATCAAAAACCTGTTTACCCCCTTTGTTATTTAAGGAATAAAACATACTCATCTGTCTAAAGATCTTTGTTGAGTCAACCCTCAAGAAGGTAACAGTTTTTGCCCATTAATAATGGTGAGAGACATCCTGCATACTCCCAAAACGTTCCATTGCTCATATGTCTTACCTCTACTTCGTTATTTCATATCTTAATAATAAAAACACTTGAAAGATGTTGACACTATAAGTACCGTGGATGATCGTCGTAGCTGTCGCACCGAGGTAATTAACACAAATGAAGAGCAGAGGTGGTAAACAGAGGTGGTAAACAAGCTCATCCAAAAAAGCACAGAGCAATTCAGGTCATTTATTTATTTTCATGTGGACCTGTAATCATGTTTGCTCTTCTCAGTATTCTTTAGCCAAATATAATTGCAATACCCCCCCCCCCCCCCCCCCCCCAGGAATATTCCTGTCTTTCTCTTCTCAATGGGTAAAAGAGCTTTATAAGACTTGAATATATTAACCTATATACATAATACTCTGGAGTGTAATATAAATGTGATGGATTTATACTGCTTGCTATACAAGGCAAAAAACATGGAGAGATTCATTTGCTGCCATGACATTTGGGGGGTCAAACCATCAATGGAGAGTACAACTCAAAGATGGAGGAACATTATTATTATTCTTGTTTGCTGCTGCTTATCTCTCAGCAACAGCTGACATATTAAAAACAGAATGACACAAAAAGAGAGAGAGAGAGAAAGGCTGACAGACGAACGGAGACAGACACATGGACTGAAGGATATGCAGACAGAAAGAGGGAACTTAACACCAACGATATCTTTTTCATTCAGATTTTAATTCTCAATCCTATAACTATTAAATACACAGCTAAACAGTGACAATTTACGAGGCTGTAACGTCAACATAAAAAATATCATTAACCTTCCACAGTACGTTCATTTAATAGAAATTATATCTGTCTACAACCATTAAATGTAAACTAGCTGTTGTTAAAATCAAAAAATGTCATAAAATAATAAGACTGCTTTTTTAATAACAAAGCATATGCAATTTCATTAAGCACATGAGCATAATCCCTTGTATCGTTGGTGAGGGCCGTGAGAGTAGATTTATAGACATATGCCTCATCTGGTGCCTTGGGAACCACTAGATCACGGAATTTTATTTTGGTTCCTTCTCAAAAGGCCTAGCCTCCTGTCTCTAAGAATAT
This sequence comes from Aplochiton taeniatus, assembly GCA_017639675.1. Taxonomy (NCBI): domain Eukaryota; kingdom Metazoa; phylum Chordata; class Actinopteri; order Galaxiiformes; family Galaxiidae; genus Aplochiton; species Aplochiton taeniatus. Next base: position 15,745,046 of record CM030174.1, on the reverse strand, counting down.
AAATCTTTCTATCAACCTGTCTCCTCCTTACTCAGAGTGTGTGCTGGTAACCTACTAAGGGAATCTGAAAAATAATACAGAACTCTGGTTTCCAAATTTTGAGTGAGGCTTGGCTTTAACTTAAAGCTATGCTTTGTCTTTGTCTTTCACTCCAATTCCTTACATCTGGCAGTCCTTCGGGATTCCGTGTGCAAAAAAAAGTGAAGGACCCAACTAACCTCGACTACACTACCATGGTAACGCGTTATTTCTTTATCCACCTCCCCTTCTGCAAACACGCGCATGCAAACACACACACACACACACACACACACACACACACACCCACACACACACACACCCACACACACAAGCTCTCATAGAGCTTACAACATGAAAACCTTGTGAACGCAGTAGGCTAACCCTGTTTGCATTAAAAGCATGAAAAGGCACATACAGTGCTTCATAGTGCTGCCAGCACATAACTTTAGAACGCAATGCCATTCCCGATCCTGTTGTGGATATCTAAGCTATGTAGAATTATATATATAGTAGCCATTAGTATTGGCAGATTTGTAGCAGAACTCATAGTTTGATTTAAATTGCATTATCTGTTTGTTTACATATGTCCCGACGTTGAGACACAAATCTATGTACTAGATTGCAGGTGTTTTGGTAGGTTGATTTCCATTGAGCTAACCTGGCCCTTAGTTGGTGTGAAGGAATATGACTGGTTGTTTCCCTGGATCTTTTCACAGGATGACAGCATTTGTTCCTGGATTTCGGTCTGGCTTCTAGCTAGGTCAGTCCTGTCTAATGCATGCATTTACCCGTCTCCTGCTCCATGTGGTGAGGTTAATTATATCCAGGTCTAATAATCTCATGATTGGCATGCTACACACACACACACACACCATATTTTGATTACATACCTTTGAGATTACCCCACGAACAACCATACTATGTAAATTTTTATGAATTATTTATTGTTGTAATCCTTCTTAGAAGAGTGACTGTTAAGAGACAGAAAAGAAGGAAAGTAAAGTGTGCCGGTGAGAAGAGTGGCTTTGTGGTGCAGATTTAGATTTTTTTTCCCTTTGTTCTTGTCACAACACAAAGTACCCTCAATTCGCCTAAACGCACATTCAAAAGCAATTCTCCCTAAGCCTTGTCCACACAACTATTCTAACTCAATTGAACTAAACTGCATTGCATCTGCAATAACCACAGGGGTAAGCTACAGGTTATGATGAGTTATGGGCTGTGAGAAGACTCACTGAGGGATTCACTTGCCGATTGCCGTATAGTGTCGAAGTTGGCATGTACCATGATGCAGCTGGCTGGATATAAAATATAAGCATGTCTAGAATTAGGGATATACAGTCAAGCACACAGTGTATGAGGTATTTCTGAGGTCGTTTCTGAGTGGTTTCTAAAAAAAAATATTTGTTCTAAGAGGTTGCCTGTGCTCCAAGACATATTTTTAGTAGAAGTACTATTTTTAGTTTGAAGTACAAGAGCCCAGTTTGAAAAACTTTCTATGCCACCGAGATGTGACAGATCTTTTATCTATCAATGCAAAAAAAAAAAAACACAGTTCTTTGAGGAATCCTTTCGCTGAATTATCCATGGAAGATTCTAGCTGCGTTGACTCTTTTTTTTTTCTTTCTCTCTTGTCGGGACACATCCGTGTTGAATCAAACACCCTGCATCCCTGCCTGCCCCCCACCCCCCCGCTTCAAACACAGAACAGCCCTGGGCTATTATAGGATCCCCTTTCTTGTTGTCACCTACTGTAGATAGTAAGGGACACTGCTGACAATGGCACTCAGGTGACTTGGATCAGATACACACCCACGCCTCTGAACATGTGAACATCTCACTGCGAAATTTGACTGTGTGTTGGTGAGGGTTTGTGATTAGCATGCTAATCGCTGTGATCTGAGGGCCGATCAAATTTAGAAAGAAAGACGTGTTGACATTCTCACAGCTCAGCAGAAGCAGAGTGTCCCCATTGCACAGTAGCCACAAGCACTTTTCTTTTAGCCTCCTGCACGAGGCTTAGATGTGTAAGAATCTTCTGTGATAAGGCAGTATAGAAGAGCTGCAACTCCATGAAACATAATTTGGAATGCGAATGATGTAATTTGGAGCAATCTTTTAATTTGTTGGAGAGTTCATCAATTGAGTTTCTAAATTCATACCTAGGGCTATGAAGCAGAGTTAGCTTTAAGTGTTATTCGAATTGTTTCCCAGAATAACTGTAATACCTTACCTAACCTCCTACACCAAGATATGAATATAACATTGGTTATCCTTCAGTCCTCGAGAATGGGCCAAAACTGATGGCTGGAGTCATACTGAAGTTGCAGACATCAGTCCATTAACATTTATTAGGAATTTGAGTTATTGAGTTTATTTATTATTCAGTGGGAACTGGGTCAAGATATATGTGATTGCTTTTCAGTTTGGCACTTTCTTTTTATGTGGCTCTTGATGACAAGAATGATGAGGTTGCAATTAACCTCACTGATCCAATCCTGAAAATTATACAGTCTGCTGCCAGGAGTCACCACAAAGACTTTTTATGAGTCAAAAACATATCAATTAGTGTTCCACCTGCTAAGATCCTTCTGCATGACAACGTCTCTTCTGTAAACGAATAACAGAAAATTCATATTGACCGTCTTAGAAATGGGGGCCCATTTGTCACATACTTGCATGATCTAAACAGATACAGCAATCCAAGATGTCAAACTTATTGGTATGCCTTCTTGTGGTGCCATGGGCTCAGTTTAACGAAAAATCCAGGAGGGGAGGGTGGGGAGTTTAAAACGTAGGCTAGTTGTCATCAAACCAAATTTTCTATGGCTACGTTCCGATCGCCCAGTAGTTCCCTGCAAAGTGGACTGCACAGGGTATTTGGCCATGTTAAGTAAGATTCCAAACCGTAGGGAGCAAACAATGTTCAGTTCAAAGGGAACTGTGTAGGGAAGAACCATTGATAGTATATTATAAGTGGACAAAGTGACCGTGACGTCACCCATTGGTTTGTGGACCACCGTTTTGAAGCCTCGAGTTTGGCATTTAAAAAATCGGCCACGCCCTAAAGCATTCCCCTGCTTTATCGTCTATTTTACTCTAAATGGGACCATCATTTACAAAATGAAAATCATGCTGTATTGAAAAAGACTTGAAACTAGCGATTGAGACTATAAACTCGCAAGGAAAATGTTTACTGATGCAATAAAGTAAGTGAGAAGTAGGGTCATTTTCTCATCGACTTCCGTACAATCGTAGTTGTTTCTGCAACCAGTGGAGTCGCCCCTGCAGGCTATTAGAAAGAATGCAGGTTTAAGGCACTTCTGCATAGGCTTCACTTTTCAGAGACGGAACTACACCCTCTGGAATCACTGAACCACGGTTCATCAGTTCGCCGGAAGTTGACAAGAAAGATTACCCATCAGTCACTGCGCCTCACTGGAGCACCAAAAACAAACTATGGAGTTTACATATGTTGGAGTAACAGCCGGCATTCATTTCGTGCACCATTCATCAAAGACGACATAATATAAATATCACACAATAATCTGTAAATAATTGGCATATAATATTATTAAGTAATCTGTAGCCTAAATAATCTGCATAATTTGAATCTCTTTCTGAATGACACCGTACGTAAATTAATCAAATCACATTGATCCACAAGTTAGCCTACGTGTGTCAATAGTATACGTTTTTGGTAGGCCTATCAGTTGGTTCAATTCAATGTTTTATTTCAGTAGTGTAAAATGTCCACAGTTGCAGCAACAGGTATCCGGGGTGTTTACGTTACAAGGATAACGCACGGAGAAAGAAACGTCCATGTTGATGACGTTACAGGGTGTTCCGTTCTGAGTGGAGAACTTCTGTCAAGGAAAGTTCCCTAACCGACATCCCCTTAACAGGAGTAGGGAATACTGTTTAACTACACTGTGGATCGGAGCCCAGCCTATATGAATATACATGCTCGAGTTGGATTATTGTGCAATGTATATTATAAAACCAATATCCTCTGATTTCAGGAAGTGGAACCGATTGGGTTCATTGTTGTAGTCGTATAGCACACAGTCCTATACTGAGTTTAAAATCTGTTGTAAAACTCGAAAGAATGCCAGTATGAGGGTAAGGTTAGGTTAAACCAGGTCATTTAAAACCTCCTAAATCTGCACACAGTTAACCTACCTCTAATCATCTGCAATGCATTTGTTTGCATAAGTTGATTACAAGCAGTATTTAGTTAAACAACGACCCTCCCAATCATTCTCTTTCATCACCCTTAAGAACTGATTTGTAAGTACACCATTCCAGCCACCATAATTGCAACTGATTGGCTATTGTTGATTTATTTATTCAATATTATGTCAATGCAAAGATTTTCTTGAAGGAGATCTCGGAGACACTTGCTTGTCCTGGAGACCTTTAAGTGAAGGATTAAACATCCCTCCGAGTCCATACCACTACTTTGTAGGTAGTCTGTTTTAATGTTTTAATTTGGAAACTGCTGTATGTAGTGTTTTCTGCAAACTGCACATTGCAAAAAAATGCCTCCTAACAAATGAGAAATAAACAAACAAGCAAAAGTATCAATTAAAATGATCAATTGGAACAATACAATTATCTTGATAAGTATGTCTTGAATTAAGTAAAATAATCCAACATCCACGTCTTTGGAACATAATGTATCTTATATTAAGAACTATTAGATATCTTGTCTTGATACAAGATATATGGTCTTCCTGCATATTTTTACGTTCTGAATTTGAGGCCTCCAGAAAGTCTAGGTCAGGGCAGTTTGTGATTTCCTCAGTTTCCTCCTGTTCTGAATTCACACGGAATGTTTTTATCTCCTCCAAGTGGAAGGGACAGGCAACTACTCTCAGCCAAACTGATGATCATACAAAGTGAGAAATATGTAATTCATGCATTTTCAACATCATTTGTGTATATGAGGGTGCCCTCCGTCATAAAGTCTGAAATGATATCTTCTCAATTAATGTAAAATGTCATATAACTACATTTGTATTCCAAACATTTATTTTTAACCTAACGTAATTTTTCAAGGCATCCTTCAGTCTTTGAGAAAATACTTGGGCAGTGCCCTCTCAATTACTTGTCCTTTCTCGCGGAATGTGGATGTGACCTCAAATGTGCCTGGGTTGTGTGCCGCCTTTAAACGTGAGCATCAGAGGCAGTTGCCACTGCTAGTCTTTTCAATGGTACGAAACCTTGCAATTCTTACGTACAAGCCCCCCCTCCCCCTCCCCTCCTTCCTAACCTCCCATCCTCATACTGAAAAGCAATTGATTTTTCTTTTCACCCACCCATTGTGTTCTATTGATGCACAGATGCAAATGATGGAGTTAATTGGGCCAAATGAAGGGCCCTCTAACTCTCAGATTGAATTGAGGGAGAATCCACTTATTGGTAATTACACAGAGTGTCTCATCTGCCTTCTCTAATTAAATGTGGACGCATTTGAAATGGATGTGAAGCCGGGTGTCTAGCAAGAACAAATATGAATAAAAGTAAAAAAAATCAGTTTGTTGAGTTCCTGTGCTGCAAATACTTTTTATGACATTTCCACATTATAGTACACATGGATTTAACTCACACATTTTGGATCTCATATGTAACCAGTATAAGATGTGTCCATTTTACTGTGGGTTTTTAGGACCGTAGATTTATCACAGCATTGGCCCTGCTTCCCAATGACATGCAGTGACCAAAATAGCCAGCAGATGGCAGTCTGATTCTATGTTGCACGAGAATGCCAAAAACCTTAAACAAATCCTGCATACTGTACACCAATCATCAATCTACCATTAGAGGAAATGATTAAGGAAAAACAGCACGTTGTTCAACAGCGTCCATTGAACCTCCTATATACACCACATCTACACAACATCCCCTCTATCTCTGGCCTTGAGCGCCATCATGCTAGTGACCTCTGGGGAAATAATGTCAGAGTGTGCAAGGGTGACCAACCTCACGTTGCTCTCCAAACAGAGTAAGCGCACCCTTCTACCCTGTTGTCACAGAGGTCTCTTCCTGATGCCAAGGCTATATTTTGCATCGGTTGGGGGTGCATTGTGACGTCTGTGTTTTCCTCCCCCTCCAAATGGGATTAACTTGCGGGGCATATGCTACTGAGACTTCCATGTATTACAAATCAGGCTAACATAATTTTACCCACGGTAACAAGAACAGCGCATTTGCATGTCATTTTACAGTTCCTGACAAGTTTGCAGACACCCCACTAGCCAACAGCAAGTGCACTAGCCTAATTCAGGGACGTAGACTCAGCATTTCCCTATGCTGAGTACAAAGGAGCGTGGGACAAACATAGAGGGAGAGAGGATCGAGAACGAAGGCATTTGAAAACACGCGGGGGTCATTAACACTGTCAGCCAGGCTCTTGGACAAGACAGACTTGCATTAGAGCCCCTAGTAAACAGGAACTGGAGAGGATAGGATATAGTAATGTCGCCACGTCATTGTAATGGTGTCAACCACTTGACCTGGAACAGGGGGAGCTGATAGTGTGCCATCTACTATACAAAACAAATATAAATAGTGACCTTAAAGCTTTAAACGTTTCCCACTTAGATTTTTTTTAGAATGAATGGGTGTGTATCTACATCAAACCTTAGCTAAGATATTTAAAAATCTCCGCACAGAAGGGCTTTATTTGGTAACTTTGGAACCTATCTGTTTCCCCATTGGAAGGAGAAGTGCATCTCTAGCGATAGCCCCAACTCAGCTGCTTGCCCGTGGTCCAGTGGGGTTTCATCTTCTGCTGACAAAGCGAAACAGTGCGGGGCTAAAGGGGGTGGGCTAAAGTCGTAACTCTCCCTAAGCAAGTGGCATCCCGGCTGATGTTATGGTATGAGTTGGTGCCGTTTTCAAAACTCTTCTCGTGCTAAGGGTTGCTCTTCTTTCAGATTTCTGTAAAAATTGCGTTTGCTCTGCTTTGGTTTGTTCCTTTCTCCATTGAAACAGTATGTGTCCCTGTGTGGTTTTCTTTTCTCTGTTTTTGTCTCCGACTATCATCTCTGTGTCTCTCTTTCGCTCTCTCTGCCTCGCTCTCTTTTTCTCTCACACGCACTCTCTCAAACATAGACTAATATTTATTTTTCTGTCGTGGTCTACAGTTTATGGCTTTCCTATTTTTGCGACCCGGGACTTTGCCAAGGGCTTCCCCAAGCCCAGTTGGCAAAAGAGGAGTGGTCGAAGAGTGAGGAGTTGAGGGTGTAAAGTTTCCGTGGTGTCTGTTATGCTACCAGGCTGGGCTTTAATCAAATGAGTAGTGACGAGAGAGAGAGAGACAGAGAGAGAGGGCGAGAGAGAGAGAGAGAGAGAGAGAGAGAGAGAGAGAGAGAGAGAGGGCGAGGGAGAGACAGGGCGAGGGAGAGAGAGGGCGAGAGAGAGAGAGAGAGAGAGAGAGAGAGAGAGAGAGAGAGAGAGGGGGGGGGGGGGGGGAAGAAGACGAGGGGTCAGTCCTGGAATCGTCCCAAGAAGAGAAGGAACTGCCATTGAGTGAATGCATGTGTGAGAGAATGTATGTGTGAGTGTGTGAACTGAGAGGGTTCTTACAAGAGCAGCATTATAAACCAGAAAGATGAGCCGAACCACCTTCTTTGAGGTAAGTCATGCCATGTTTAAACTTTTGGAGTTGCAAATTCATGTTTGGTGGACGAAGAGATTGTTATCCTCCTGTGACCAATATAGCTATCATTGCTTGTAGATCGTCATCCCAAAGTTGCTGTGCTTGATACTCAGACATACTGCAGGATGGCATGCAAATCCAAATGCAATAAAGATCCACCAAACAGCGGGCGCACTTATTTGAATGACTTAGAAGTTTAAGTGGTTCGAGAACAGCTGGAAAAAATCTCAGACTGCATCAAAAAGCATTGTTAGAATCAAAGTAGGTCACTTTTGATTCCCTTTTTTCCAATATGTTGATTCTAGAAGAATAACTTGGAGAAAGTTTTTCTGAGGAAGGCTATTGTACAATACTTCTAGTTATATAATTTGGCAGGTAAATATTTTTTGGCCTTAATTATAAAAAACAATTTCTAATTACTTAAATTTGTGAATCCACCTGAATTATTTTATCATAGAAGATATTGCACAATAGTCAGGGGCCTCTTAGGTGTTAGTAAAACGCAATTATGTGGATATTTAGTCTAATAGGTCTGTTACTTGTGTCTAATTTAAAGCCGTCTAGCATTTGCAATTTGTTCACATCAAGAGCTGTAGGCGAGGTCAGAAGAAAACCGCTTGCTAAACTATCAAGCATGTCACAAGAGCTTAAACAGATAAAAGTGAAAATATCCAATTATATGAAGAAACATTTATATATTCAAAACATTATTGTAAAAATACTATTGTTCTCTGAGCTTCATAAGTCTAGTTTGTTTGACTTATAATGCACTGAAAGTTCAAGCCTCTGTCATGTTTCCGTTTTTATAAAGTCTTTGCGCCAGTGCCAGCTGCACTAGACAACCTATCTCAGCTGTTAGCTAGTTGGCTACCAGCTAACACTAGCCCTTTTTAAAACATCAGCAGAGCCGTCATTTATGACTTGAGGTGGGATGCTGGGAAGGCCTTATCCAACACTCATCATTACTTGTGTATTTACAGCAGAGAAAGGAAGGTTACGACAGATTTAGGGCACACTGTGAATAGAAAGCATGCAGAAATCTGCTGAGCGCCTTTTATTGATTACTCTTCCTGATTGAAAAAGCTAAATTATAACATAGAAGAAGAACCAAAGAAAGGCCAAATAACAACAGGGAGAAAACCAGATATTTTTCATATATGTTTCTCATATACATACATGTGGTTTATTATGATTTGTCTGTAACATTGAAATACCTCAGCAGCTTGCAGACATGGTTAGATATGAGAACCAATACTGGGTATTAAGAGAAAAATGTATGAGAGAAACAAATATTTAGAATAGAAGCTAGGAAGATGGCATGGACATAAAATAGGAATAAAGCAACAGAATAAATACCACTTGTAAGCCAACAACAGAACAAGTGCCTATCTATCGTTCTCTGTCTCTGTCTCTGTCTGTCTGTCTGTCTGTCTGTCTGTCTGTCTGTCTGTCTGTCTGTCTCTCTCTCTCTCTCTCTCTCTCATTGTTTTGTTATTTTTTGTCTCTCTTTCTCTCGCACACGCACACACATACACCCACACACACACGCACACCCCTGTGCCATCAGCAAGGCCCGCTCCCCCTGAGAGTGGAGACATCTCTGCTAATTAGATTTACAAGGGCACAGTGACATCGTGTACACACTGTTTTACAGGACGCAGACCTGACGACACCCTTGACACTCATCGTACGCACTGTAGGACAAACACATAGCCCCTATAATGCAGTTTGGATGGCTCGGCAGAAAGAGATCTCCCAAGTTGCCCCCGTGATTCACTGAAGTGTCAGCAAGCCAGGTGCTTAAGCCGTAGCACTCTAATGCAACAGTGCGTCATCCTACCGCATGGACAGGGCGAGGAACCCATTGTCCACTCTTCACAGGCCCTCCAACCCCCACCGCCCTCCTTCGTCTGTGCATTCAGCAAATCTTTAAGTATCCATTAGATGGTTATTACACTGCCCTGTAAAGAAGTCCACTTGGAAGGGACAGCTCTGCTGAGCAACACAGTATGGAGTGCTTTGAAGGAAAATTGTGTCCGCCTCCCTCTCGGCCTCGGTACATATGCTGTAGATCTCTACTGGCACAGGCTAATTAGGACTAAAAAGAGCCGTCTCACTAAATGGAGCCTGCAGTTTGGGTTGCATGGCCTCCTTTCACACGCTCTTTTCTGAGCTCGGGAACATTCCATCACTCTCGTCCCGGGCAATGAGGATTTTGAGGGGAATTAAATGTTCTGAATGGAGTTAGTAAAGCCTATGCGTGTTGCTCTCGATTCTTCTTAATTTCTTTGTGTGGGAGATCTTGGACTTGAACACATCACATGGCTAGCTTGTGAACATGGGCCTAAGACATTGCTAAATGGTTGTTCAAATCTTAAGGTGGTAAGACCAAATACGATCCTGTGCTAATGTGCTTTCTTAAGCAATGCCGAGCCTATGGCTTGTCAAGAGAGTAGAGGACTGTCATGCTGCACTGGGGCTAAAAGGGGGGGAAATAGCCTGCAGGAGATGAGGCAAGAGGCCTAGATTCTATCCCATTAGTACTCTGAGAGGTATCACTTCAACCCCGGGACAACTACAGATATCAGTTCCCTGGTTCTACTTTTAACTGGATCGTCTACCTGGAAAAGGCACTGATGGTTCCTAAACGTTGACGTTCCTGTCATGAAACCTGGCCCAGGACTTGTTGTTGACTGATTTAGAGCATGCTTTGACTTTGATAAGTACTTTGAATTGATTCAAGTAATTACGGTTCAAAACACAGTTGGAAATATTGCTGCTTTGTACCTTGTAGGTGGAAATACTGGATGCCAAGACCAGAGGTCAGCTCTGCTTTTTAGACAAGGTAAGAGGCCACTTTCCTAGAATGACGCTCTAGAAAAAAAATGCATCATGCTAAAGTAATTTATAAACATATGATAAAATATGCACACGCAAAACAATTTGTTGTATACTCTATTCAGGTTGAACCCAGCTCTACAATAGGAGAAATTAAGGGTCTTGTTTGCAAATCACGTGAGTGTGCAATCCTAGATACTACTCAGGATACTCCTAAGAGTCCTAATTCTCTTTTTTACAAAAGTCACACTGTGTGGTCTAAATATGCTATGCAGATAATCAATTCATCAATCCAGTTGAGTGAAGTATCCCTAAGTTGTGAGGACACTCCAGATAACTTGGAAAGGTATTGGACTGTAGTCCAAAGAAAATGTTTGGTCATCAGAATCCAGATTACACTGCACTTAGAAGATTTGACACGTGCCTACCATTTGACGGATTCAATAATTAATCACCAATATTGCTAGAGACTCTTAATTCAGTACAAGAGTTACCTACATGAAATAGTGTTCACTTATATTCTCAAAATGACCAGTAGCTTGATTTCCTCCAACTTAAATTCTAGGCCCTATTCTTATCTCTATACAGTATAGATACTACCTCTTGTCTATATCATCTATAATTACAAAGTGATATGCTGGCCACACTCATTTCAATCTGCCTTTAAATCCCAACAATTACAAAGGCCTACGCAGACTTAAAAAATGCCACAGAGACATCAAATGCTGGATGTCCCCAAATACCTTTCTTCAGTTTATTGACAGTCTAAGCTGATTGATGATGAATGAAAGATTATCCAGTGTTAATTGTAACAGCTCAGATTGCCATTAAGTAAGGTTTTATTTTTTCTTTTCTGATCTGAAACAATGATTTCGTGCTTTTATTTCATCAGACTAGACTATTGGAATGCAAAGCTTTAGAGTGTGTCATTGTGATTGATTGCAATCTGGCATGAAATCAAGCTATATGTCTCTCGCTCTCTCTCTCTCTCTCTCTCTATCTCTCTCTCTCTCTCTCTCTCTCTCTCTCTCTCTCTCTCTCTCTCTCTCTCTCTCTCTCTCTCTATCTGTGTGTGTATCTGTATCTGTATCTGTGCGTCACAGATCCCCAATGGTATCCAGCCAGACAGGCCTTAAAGCTTGATCCCAGTAAGTACACATCTAGGCTAAACGATCACATCTGCTATTTACCACGTTGGACAGTATCAGGAAAACATACTATTTAATAAAAAACAGCAATATGTCATGCAGTAGCTTAACATTATGACATTGTGACAAAAAAAAAAATGTGCGAGATATATGTGGGTCAATTCCCTCATGTAGCCTCTTGAGTTATTTCTAAAATGGTATTTTAATTATCAGCTCGGACAGTATTCTATGAAGAGCAAAGTCACCTTGAGTCTCTGGGAAAAGAAAACATAAAATGCATTAATTCACAAGAGATCGTCTATGTCCTTATAAAGAATTAGATCAAATCATCAATATTAAATGTAATTTTTTGTTTTGTTTTGTTTTGTTAAGAAAAAATAATTTAGCCAGAGAACTTAATAAATTATTTGCCAGATTGACACAAATATACACGGTCGTTGATCCCTTTGATTGGTGAATGTATTTAATGTAGGGAAATAACATTGAGAAGTTACTGCGTGCTACATATCCTCATCTCACCTCTGCCTTTCAGAAGGGAAACCCCTCAAAGATGATGAGATCTTGGAGAATTTACCTGTTGGGACCACTGCCACTATGTACTTCAAAGACCTTGGTCCACAGTTAGGCTGGACAATGGTAAACAGCATAGTTTCAAATGCACTGCACTCATGCTTTTTCAGCCTTTTTGCTTTGTTTCGTGGTGTCGTACACAACCCATGGATGGGCATGCTTATGTGTAGCACCAAGAGAGTGAATAAGTCAGCTAATTCATTCATACTGTGTGCACATTGCACATTCCGTTGATGTGATCTGCTGGGTCTTCTGTCTTCTTTGGTTTTGGAAGGTTTTTCTTGCGGAGTACTTTGGCCCTCTCCTCATCTACCTCCTCTTCTACTTCCGTGCACCATACATCTACTCACACAGATATGCCCTCACCTCTAGCCCTTACCCTGTGGTCACGTGAGTGGGAAAACACTACAAGTTGTCAGGAATTGTATGATTAGCTTTGGTTTATAATCCTCTAGGTTTTTAGGGTCCAGTTGTCTCTTTTGTCTCTCGTCCTTCTCCAGACTAGCCTGTGTCTGTCATACCTGCCACTACGTCAAGCGGTTGATTGAGACTATCTTTGTGCATCGTTTCTCCCATGGGACTATGCCTCTTAGGACGATGGTCAAGGTGAGGCCCTCCGTTCTGTGAAGGGTGGAGTTAAAAGTTGACTCTCTCGGCTTTCAATTGAAACCAACATCGTTGCTTCTTTCTTGCCCACAGACTTGCATGATCAAAGTAGCGTCAGTCAAACGTTGATCCAATTCAAAATACATATCTTGCATTGACAATTTGTGTTTTTCTTTTAAACCAAATGTCTTTCGTTCAGAACTGTGTATATTACTGGGGATTTGCAGCCTGGTTGGCCTACTACATTAACCACCCTCTCTACACACCACCATGTAAGCTGATGTTCTCTATCAAATTCCCTGTTTGTTCCCTCTCTTACGCACACATACACACTCACACACACCCACAACATAAACTAACAGCCATTTGTATATGCAGCAAACACAGATACTGCAACTTCTTCCTTCAATAGCATATACAGTGCACATCCAGCTGAACCAATTTTAATCTTTCCACAGCTTATGGAGAGATACAAGTGAATTATGCACTTGCCATATTTGTGGTATGTAACTAAAACAGCAACCACTTAAACCCAAATGATAAATGCTCTTAACTTTGAGGTGTGTATAGTGTTTATTGTCTGTCCCTGCTCCAGTTTTGTGAGGCTGGCAATTTCTCGGTTCACTTAGCGATAAACAACCTGAGAGGAGATGGTAAGCAGTGGCTCGTGTTACTCCAGTGTACAATAGTTCATGACCCTACTTCAGGTTCAAACCGTTGAAAGGTTTGGGATCCGAATGGTTGCGATGCTAAGCGGATTCTTGTTTTACAGGGTCAAAGTCCAAAAAGTTCCCCCACCCAACTAAGAACCCCTTCACTTGGCTCTTCTTTTTTGTCTCCTGCCCCAATTACACGTATGAGGTAAGACGGCTACAGGTGAGAACAGCCTTAGAGTAAAATAAGGGCCTACTGTAACAGTCAATGTGGGGTGTTTTCCAGAAGTTGGGAGGTAATGAATTGGTTCTCCTTGCTCATCATTGGTGTGTTTGTTTGTGTGTGTCTCCCATTTAGGTGGGAGCCTGGGTAGGCCTCTCCGTCATGACCCAGTGCCTGCCAGGTGAGTTAATATGCCTTGTAATATGTTGACTGTGTGTCTGTTGGAATCTTTTTTATTTTATTGTTGTATTGTTTTTTATCTTCATTTGTGCTGCTGCCTAGTTCCCAGGTCTCATTTGAAAAATAGGCTTTTAATCTCAATGTGATCCTCGCCTGGTTAAATAAATGTTTGATATATACATATTTCTTATGAAGTATTCTAGCAATGTTCTATATACGAAAAATTGCGATATTTGCTGCATAGTTTGTGGTCAATTATTTATGTTCCCTGGGGCAAAATGTTTAGAGCTTGTCTTTTAAACAAATTCCTTCCTCCCAACAGTGGCGTTGTTCACCTTCATAGGATTCATTCAGATGACAATCTGGGCCAAAGGAAAACATAAAACCTACAGCAGTGAGTTCAAAGACTACCCCGGCCTCCGGATGGCTATCATCCCACTAATTCTCTGAGACAGTTCAAGTTTCATTGCGATTGGAAGACCGTAACTTTTTCAAATTGTTTTGGCAAAACGTCAGTACAAAACATGCCGGGCTAAATTTAACCTGTGATTGTTTGGTGGTCCTCTTGTATCATAGTAGAACGGGTGCTTGCTGCCCAGCTAGGATTGGTCATTTGTGACATCTTGTGAAGGTAGACAATTTCCCATAATTGAATAATATTATTGCACCTCTGAATAATTAAAGTATAAACATTCAGATATAAAATGTGTCCCGATATTGAAGAGATATTTTTGAACATTTCACAGCACAGGTACTGTTTCACAAATGTAAGACTGCTGTTAAGATGCTGCATATCTCATGCAATGATGAGATCATTTAAAAATGTAGATGACGGCAGTCATGCTGCGACTGCTTTTCAACAGTCTGGAGTAGTGGTCAAATTGAAATGGACTTTCTAAATCGTACAGACCATGAAGTTATGAACTGCTTATTTAAACTTAAATATTAAATATTACAACATGGGTAATCAGGTATGCAAGCAATTACAATCTGTTAAATCTCAGGAGTGCAACGATTCAAACTTCTTGTGTAAACAGTGTAAATAATTTTAATAAATAGTTTTGATGATTTTATATCTTTTCGTGTGATAAGAATGCCATTTATTGCCCATTTATTGAGACAACACAGTTACCGTAAATAGTATTTATTCAAAGGTATGATAATTTCAATGAAATGCAACACTAAAAGTCTGTATTGTCAGCTACTCATGGCATAAGTATAGTTGTGGTCACAAGAGCAATGCAACCATACAAATTGCACACAATAAAGCACAAACAAAATATCCGTAAAAATCACAAGATTTCAATTTAAATAGCAGCAAAAGCGTTTTTAAAGTCGCAAGTCTTATAACACTAATATGTTTACAAATGATAAGATTCTTGATAGAAAAGCAATGCTTGTTTCAGTAAAGTGCTGACACTATAGATGCGTCACAATAACAGCTTATTTTGCTCCCTAAAAATGAAAGGCCAAACAAAAATGTTTCATCTTTCTTGGCATATGAAGCGGGCTCTAGGTTGTGTAGTCGCATGTCACATGAACCGTTCTTTGTAAAGTCAGCGCTGCAATTATGATTTGATTGGTTGAAACACTCAGATCATATTCGTACTAGCACAACGTTATTTTGTAACAGCTAACTGTAAATTCAGCGAAAAGTACCGTTACGTTGCCCATGCACAGCTCGGAGAAGTCTAGTTTATCTCAATCACTGTCTGTGGTTGATTTAGAATGGAGGCACGTAAGGTGAGCAAGGTGCACGCTCTAGGACCATTGGAACATACTGTTCATTGGGCATGTTACAGTCCAAACGATCCTAAAAACACAACCTGCTGACCCTTTGCACCAAGTTCAATTCTCTGTAAATTCACTTCAATTTCACAGTCATCAATCAGACTTGTTGCTCTCATCTTTGTTCAAGTTCTATGAGGGATTTCTACTTCCCTAAGCATGTATAAGGAGTGACCTTAACGTCTCGTCGCGCCCCGGCTGCTCTGGGGTGTAACACCATTCCGGCATCCTCTCCTGACTGCTGCTTGGCAAAATTGACAAACACCTGAGGGACAGATTCACAAGAGCATGCATGTATGAATTGAATCAACCGCATTGGCAACCGAGCGATAAGGCTCGACAAAATGGCCTGGGGAGAGGAGCCACGTGGTCTTTGTTTTAACCACGGGCCGTTTACCTGGTCCAAGGTGGTCTGGGACACAGAGTAGTCCTCTACGTTGAGCCTGTCCTTGTTGGACAGCACCAGCTGGAAGATCCTGGCTAGGGAGGACGAGGCGATCTCGTACTGCAAGGTGTTGTAGTGCTTCTCTCTCTGGACACAGCCTGGGAAGGTGCTTTCCATAAAGGCCTCGGCGGGATTGAGGTCCGGGACGCAGCCAGCCATGGGCGACCGGACCTTCATAGTCACCACATAGCCGTCACCGAATCTGTCCGAAGAAGGGGATTTTGATGGCAACACACGCTAATGCTGGCGGCCCCGATACGAAGCAATTACGATACGAAGAATTCACACTTCCTTAAGCGGACGGAAAAAAAGAATAGAACCTACTTGTATTTGAGATGCTGGATGGTACCCAGACACTTGAAGGTGCCATTGACCATGATGGCTAACCGGGTGCACAAGGCCTCACACTCCTCCATGCTAGGGGGAGGAGAGAGAGAGCGATGACAAGTCAGGACTGAGCGCACGGGAACAAACCGCAAAGCTCTGTGGTCAAATCCCTTCTCACGCCCTGCACAGAGACAGACCGACAGACACCCACCTATGGGAGGTGAGCACCACCGCTCGGCCTTCCTGGATTACACTCATGATGGAGTTCCACAGGAAACGCCGGGAGTGCGGATCCATGCCTGTAGTGGGCTCATCCTGAACAGAAAAAGAACGAACACATTGAACAAACAATACACCTTGGCAGCGATTTACAAACACAAACACCCTTTAGCACATGGAAATACAAGCAAACTTGTATTAAAGACGTTATGTGGTAACTGTCATGGCAAGCTCACCAGCAGGACCAGATTGGGACAGCCTATCATGGCGATTGCGGTGGACAGCTTCCTCTTGTTCCCGCCGCTGTAAGTCCTGGCACTGTGTCCGGCGTACTCAGAGAGCCCCAGCTTCCGGATGGCCCACTCCGCTACCTGGGGAGAGGAGAAGGGCGCAGCCGGCTGTTAATGAGGGGAGGCACCAAACCAAGGTCGCTGAGGGCCGGAGAAGACCGTGCCATTGCTATCGACATTACTTTATATCTATATATTCCTTTTGTCCTTTTTTCTGTGTTATTTTCTGTCGTCATGTTTTTCTGTTTACCATCGCAAAGCGTCGTTGGGTTTCAGAAAAGCGCTACGCAAATAAAAGGATTTATCATTATCATTATTCGCCGCGTCGACTGTGTCTCACCCTGCTGATCTCAGACTCGGGGACCCCTCTGAGGCGGGCGTAAAGGTGAAGGTGCTCTCGGCCCGTCAGGAGCTCGTCTATGGCGTCAAACTGAGGGCAGTAACCCATGTTTTGGTGCACATCCAGGATGTTAGTCAGAATGCTGTGAGGAACGGAGACGGCAGGTGGGGATCGTGTGAAGCATGACTGTGAAAAACAAATGACTCATACAGTGGCTCCGTGACAAGCATGGGAGGCTACCTGTGACCCGTGACAGAGGCTTCTCCAGAGCTGACGTCGATGTCTCCGGTGAGCATCTTGAAGGTGGTGGTTTTCCCCGCACCGTTCACTCCCAGCAGCCCAAAGCACTGGGGGACAAGTCAGAGTCAGGCGGGGGGGGTCGTCCCATGCCATGACAGGTTAATCATCAAAAGCAGAGAGAGAGAGAGAGAGAGAGGGGGGGGGGGGGGTGATGATACAGGGTCATGGACGGTTAACAGTTCTGCCTACCTCCCCAGGTGATACTCCCACACAGATTCTATCCACCGCTGGATTGGTCCTTCCTGTGTAAGTCTAAAACAAAACAAAAAATTACAAATAAAACGATGAATCAAAAAAGAGGGGGAGAAATTAGGATTGGAAGTCAGAGAAAAAAAAGGGGGTATATCTGTAATTAATAAAATATAGTAGTTGCAACCACATATAAACATTCCAAAAAAAAATTCTACAATAAAATCAAAAGATATTTACTATATAGTAAATATACTATAATGAAAATATTTATTGTATGTTTATATGTACAGTAAATTGGGCAAGTTCCACATAATTCCGGTTTGTTGTCCTGTCACCTTGGACAAGTCACGTATGCGAAGTATATCACTGCTGCTCCCTCCTTTGTAGATGTGCTCCCTCTCCTGGGCTACGTCCACATCCTCCTCGACGATGGGAAGCTTCTGGCAGTCTGGCATCCTGCCAAAGGTAAAAGGTCAACCATCAACCCCTATCACGTGGGGTTTACAACAATCAATGGAGGTGAATCAATGGAGAGGGAGTGGGGTGGGGGGGTGGGTTGGGAGCAAAGCTGTTTTATATTTATATACCAGTGGTCAAGGAAGAAGCGGTACTGGATTAAGATGTTGAGGATGAAATAAATGAAGCCTTCTGCGGCCATGCAGACCAGGTTCTTCCCCAGAAAGTCCCAGCAGTAAGGATCTGGACTGTAGTCCTCCCCTACGATCGAGGCAGAGGAAGAAACGTATCAACTTGCTATCAAAATAATCAAAAAGCTACAAAAGTGTACAGAAACAGTAAAATATCTAAATCCTTATCTTAACCAGCTCCTTTAATCACTGTAGCTTCTGAACAGGCATAGCTCACAGCCACCTATAATCCAGCACAGGCTTTAAGCAGTATAAGTGGCTGGTTACCCAGAGAAAAACAAACTAGGTGTACAGCCTTTGCTACGTGGGACTGTGGCATGAATCTCCTTTGAGAATTAGACCTGACAAGTTCAAGGCTTCGGATATCTATCGCTGTCTGTCTGGCCATGGGGGTTTGAGAATGTGAGACACCACATTCCGAAGGGTGTTGCAAAAGCCAGAGGGCTTAAGTGGTGGTGGCATGCAAAAAGCTAGGGTTGCTGGTGGCACAGTTAGAGAGAGAGAGAGAGAGAGAGAGAGAGAGAGAGAGAGAGAGAGAGAGAGAGAGAGAGAGAGACTTACCAAAGCGGGCGTAAACCTCATGGACGGCGTGGTTCATGGCCATGTCTATGAGGCCTCTGCCCAGGCAGTAGTGGGGGAAGATTAGCAGTATCTTCTTAAGCAGCTGGTTACACATGTACATGGTCTGTAAACAAGGGACAAAAGTAACAGGAGGGGGAAAGAAAGCTGGTAACACTATCAGGTGTATTGGTATTGATCCCTGTAAAATGTACAATTACCGACCAATTTTCCTATTGAATGGACAAACGGATGAGTTAATCTATTGGGCATATTTGTCCCGGAGAAGTTGAGCAATACTACAACAATACATTTTGAAAGTAAACTCCAAATAGAAAAAGTACAATCTCTCTGGGCGGGAAAATCTATGACTCTTTCTGGGAAAATAGCATTCATAAATTATTAAATAATACCACCGTTTATGTTTATATATATTTATATATATATATATATATATATATATATATATATATATATATATATATATATATATATATATATATATATATTAACTTATTTACCCAACCCCTCTGAAGAACTGTATAAAAATATGAACAGAGAATATTTGCATTTATTTGGAATAATAAACCGGATAAAACCAAAAGGGCATACTTGTATAATACAACTGAGAAGGGAGGCTTGAAACTTTTGAACCTAAAAGGATTAAACTATTCCCTATAAGCATCCATCATACCAAGATTAGATCATAACCAACACTGGTTCTCAGCAACATTGCTTAAAAGTGTTCACCCTATATTTGAGAAGGGGCTCTTTCCATAATTACAGTTAAAAGGAATACATTTTTATCAGTTAAAAAATGACTTATTCCCATCAATGTCAAGTTTCAAGGAAGACGCTATTGCAAAGTGGTTGCAGTGCCAGTATAAACTACATATTTCAACAAATAATATGGTTTAATAGCAATATATTGATAGGAGATCGTTCCTACGTAAATAAGCAATTACCAAATATAGACATTACATTTGTAAATGTCTTAATAGAGGTTCGGCAATAATAAGGAGGAAGCAATTTTGCATTTGATGTGGTATTGTCCCATTGTTGCATTATTTGGGGATCTGGTTCAAAAGTGGATACTACACTATAATAAAAAATATATTATTAATCTACAAACAGTAATTTTAGGAGATTTAAGTAGCAACAAATCAGATATTAGTAACATTGTAATCCTGTTTGCCAAAGCTTTCATTGTACGACAGAAAATAGACAGAGCTTAATACATCTGATTTTAAAATATATATTAAAAGACACTGGAATAAAGAAAGATTAATAAGAAGGGAGAAGCAACAGTCCTTGAGATTCCTGGAGGGATGGGAAAAACCTAGCTTTGAGGAAAGATGGGAATGAAACATGAAAGAAACAAAGATGTGTGTGTATATGTATGTGTGAATACTGTATATATATATATATATATATGTGTGTGTGTGTGTGTGTGTGTGTGTGTGTGTGTGTGTGCGTATGTATATATATATATATATGTGTATATAGGCATGCTATGCTCTACTGTGGAGGGTTGTGGTATAGGCGGGTCACGCCCCCAATGGACCGGTCTTAGTCCGGTCTAGACCCCATTACATTATGGTTTATCTGTTTTTTGTCTATGCGCCTACTGTGCCTCTGTGAATATTTTGATTTAGTGTAGCCATATTTGTATGGGTGGGTTTATGTAGGTATGAATGTTTATATTGTTGTGTAGGGTGAAGCCTGTGTGGTGTGTGTGTGTGTGTGTGTGTGTGTGTGTGTGTGTGTGTGTGTGTGTGTGTGTGTGTGTGTGTGTGTGTGTGTGTGTGTGTGTGTGTTTTATTTATGTCATGGTATTTGTTAATGTGAACCACAGAAACATACGTTTAAATGTATATGAATTATTAATGTTATTTGATGTATATTCTTTGTTTCAATTATTAAAAAAACAAAACATTCTATAGCCAATCAGATGGCTTGGAATTCCTGAACATTCTGATTCTGATTCTGACATACTGATACATAAGGTATCATAGCAACCACCACTGTAATAAAGCATAGAATAAGAACTTTCAGAGATTCTGGTCAAATTGTGTGTCAAATGTGTGAATTGACTTTAGTACCTCCTGAAATACACTGTGTATAGTTCGCTTTTGTCTTACAGTTGCAACAAGATTATTTTAGGAGATCATAATGTCAACTAGTGCCAGCACTTCCACCAGCAATGAGCAAGCTCCGTTCAACCAGCTGCTATCATTCGACCCGAATTTTAGCTGGCGCTGCTCCCCCAACGAGGCCCCCCATGAGCTCCACCAGCCCAGCTACCCTTTGGCCCCAGGTACAGTGGTCTCTCAGATCTACCACTACCTGGGCTTCCCCTGCAGCCGACCCGGTGGTTCCCCCAACAGCTACCAGGGTCAGGGGCTGACCGTGGCTGCTGGCCAGCACACAAGGATCTCCCCTAGCAGCTCTGAAAACTCCTTCACAGCCCTGCTAGTCTATGGGGGAGACCATGAGTGTGAGAAGGAGGTGGATACCACCCTGGAGAGGATGGAGCTCCAGGAAGAGGGCAGAACCGAGGCCATGGATCAGCCCACCGAGCAGGTCAGCCCCTTTGGCCGGGAGGATTTTGGCGAGAACCTGGACCTGGAGCTCAACCCGGTGCTCGTGTCGGACCCCTGGGTCTACACGGTGCAGGAGTACCTGGGCCGTGGGGCCTTCGGTCAGGTGGCCCGGTACCTGAACGCCAGCACAGGGGAGCAGGTGGCCATCAAGATCCTCAAGGACCGGAAATACTACACCTCTAAAGGCCACGAAGAGGTGAGGATGCTGGAATATGTCAGCCAGAACAACGTCGCCAACATCATCAATTATCGTCACGCATTTGTGCACAAGGGCCACGTGTGTTTGGTTTTTGACCTGCTGGAGCTGAGCATGCGTGACTACTTAATTCAGAGGGATGGCCCACTGTCCCACCTGGAGATAAGGCTGATTATTAAACAGCTGGCGGTGGCTCTGAAAGACCTGAAAAGCCTCGGAGTGGCCCACGTGGACATCAAGCCTGAAAACATCATGATGGTGGACCCAGTCAGGCAGCCGTACAGGCTCAAGGTCATCGACTTTGGCTGTGCCTGCAAAACGGGGTCCGACGTCTGCTCATCCACTCCCTACCTCCAGACCCGCTACTACAGGTCTCCGGAGATGATGCTAGGCCGTCCATTTAATGAGGCTGTGGACATGTGGTCTCTGGGCTGCATTATGGCAGAACTCTTCTTGGGCTTCCACCTTTACCCAGGAGAGTGTGAGTATGACCAGATGCGCTACGTCACTGATGTGCAAGGTCTACCACCTGTCAAAATGCTGGATGCTGGCTCCAAAAGTGGCCAGTACTTTACCAAGCACGACTATGGCCACCTCCACTTCTGGAGACTAAAGAGCCCAATTCAGTATGAGTCGGAGAACAAGACTATCAAGACTCAGGAAAACAGAAAAGTCCAAATGAGTGGCCTGGACAACATCCTGAAGGTCAACAAGTCCTCCAAGGGCGAGGCTAAAGATAACAGGGCCTTCCTTAACCTCCTGAAGAAGATGATCCAGATGGACCCCGACAAGAGGATCCCTCCCTCGGGGGTTCTGGAGCATCAGTACCTCAGGCAGGTCCAGGATACACAGCCCTGCGTCCAGACCGAGATGTCTGCGAGGGGAGAGGCAGAGGACGGCACCACCACAAATATCGGAACAGACGCAGCTCCGAGCCTGCCTCTCCACGACAGCACCGTGAGCAGCGCCCCCGGCTCGGCAGCTGAATCCGCAAGAAGCCGTCGCCCGACCCGAGACGCTGCCCCTCAGAAGAGGCGGGCTTCCAAAAGAGCTGCAGACTCCCCGCTCGAGCCACGCCCCGACGCGAAAAGAGCCGCTTATGAGCGGCCCTGTAGCAACACTAAGAGGAACCGGCAGGCCAGAGCAGACGAACCCAGAAGCACCACCCCCTCTACCAGCACCTCAGGCCACGTGGGCAAGGCGGCCCAAAGAAGAACGAACAAAAGCTCCCGCAACCAAGCTGTGCCTTACAGCGGACGCGAACTCAAGACGAGTACCTCGGCCACCACCGGCACATCCTCCTCTGAATGTGTGCCATCACAGTGTGCTGAGAGGGGAGCTTCCCAAAAGGCTTCTTCCAGGAGGTTGGCTGCAAAGGCACGACGAGCAGCAGCCCCCTACGTGAAGCCAGACTGACAGAGCTGCCACGGGCACCACAACTAACTGGAGCCCCCCGACGCTGGCAACATGATATATTTTCAATGTAAAGCATGTTCTTTTCTGCCAATTGCTTTGATATCCCATTAAAGAACATTAAACCCAAAAAAGAAAAAAAGGATTTCAAATGAATGATCTTGTGTTGACAACAACCCGGGACATAGCCTAGCTTGGCTACAATATAAAGTCAAGTAGGTGCCTTGGCAGCTTACTGTGGTGCTCTCAAACAGGTCCAGTATGAAGGTGATGGCACTGCTGTTAATGCCGATGAAAAGGTTGATACAGGAGAGAGAGACGTAGGCTGTGCTGGGCTCACTGAATACATACGACATAGGGTACATCATGGGTGTCACCGACCACCTGAAAAGCCCACATGATGACACACACACACACACACACACACACACACACACACACACACACACACACACACACACACACAGGGATTATTCGATTGGATGGGAGAGTGAATATTGCTATATGGCTATATGGTTTATGCTATAGTTTATGGTTTATAGGAAGAGAAAATGTTTCAAACATAATATTTATATTTATTGACTGAATAACTAAGCTCTTCCTTGACCCCTGATATTCACTCTTAACTACACGATTGAGAAATCATTAGCCACTGAATTATGAGTGGACCGTGATAATCTCAACTCACGTACATGTCCTCTTGTCTATGAAACATTTTGACATACTGTTCACACGTTTTGCAATAAATATGCTTTATGAAATATATCTATATTGGAACTACAATAGTTTAGTAAAGTCATTTCAGGAATAGCTTGAAGGTCTTCTAACAAGCGTGGATGTCAGGTCTAAATTGTCGCTGCTGTAGCAGCTGGTTTGGGTTGTCTTGGCATGGGAGTGTTCTGAACTGCTGTCAACTTGACACTGGGAACTGTGTTGCCTATCTGGTGTTGACTGGGACTAGACTTATTGTAGACTACCAGAAATTGTCGCCCGTAACGGGCATCTAATACAGCACCTCCTCAACCCTGATACAGTGCATGTTACACCTTTAAAGCATACTAAGCCAAGCTCATACATTGACTTCAAACAGTCTACCGGTGTAGAATCTATAACTAGCTAGGACAGTAAAAAAGAGTCGACGTGTACTGACTTACCCATAAAGCATCAGGAGGCCCACCAGAGGCTGGAGATTTGTTGGTGAACTGTAGCACTTCTTATCGAACGTGCTAAATATCCCCACCACCAGCGCAGCACTAATGAAGTAATTCACCTTATTGAACGAAACATGTGCAATATAATTAGGAGCACAATTCATGCACTGCTATCATGTTCCATAACGTTTGTCACACGCTTCTGTACCTCGATCACATGCGGAAATTGACCAAACAACATCCTCCTGACTAACAAAACCAACTGACTTTTCTTTCTCTTTAAACTGAACCTCAATTTGATGGAAATTTTTTGAGACGTTTCCTTGGAGTTTTAATAGTACCTAAAACCAGCTAATGAGCACATTTAATGAAGCTCGGAGACGAGTGCTCTGTTCTCTGGCTGCCACTGACCATGTCCCAGAAGAAGTTGGCCAGCCAGTACACCAGAGGGCTGACCCCACTGACAAACTGCAGGTGCTTGGCCTGGGTGACCCGCTCCTGGATGAGGTAGAGGACGAAGCTGGCCGGGACAAAGGACATGGCGAAGATGACACAGATGGCGACCAGCGCGTCCACCGAGGTGCTCAGGCTGAGGGGGGAGACACGCACGGGGAGGCATGTTAGTGTTTGCTTTCGGGTGGTCTCCTTCTTGAAACACCAGGAGAGGGGGAACACAGCCACGGGGGCCCCCACCCAGGGCCACTCACACAGTGATCTCAGAGAGCTGCTCCTTGGTGAGGTTGAGAGGGTGATTGATGGCCGTGATCCCGTACTGGTCCAGGTTGGCACCCAGGGGCAGGTTGGCTCGGAGGATGGCGTTGTTGGCGACGTTCATGAAGGACACCATGGCATGCCAGCCTTTGTTGTTGTACCAGACCTACAGCAGTATGAATGGACATGCGTCTATGTTCAATTAGTTGTGATGCAAATTCTTTTCAAAATATAGGGTGATGATTGAATAATACAATATTTTCCGTGTGAAGATTGCTTCAGAGGTACCCGCCTTGACATTGTTTTCAGTCTCCATAAACTGGAGAAATGTTCCTAGCTCCTTTAACGTTTTTTGGGAGTATTCACCCTGCAGAAAAGGTAGGCCTTCATGTGAATCCTCATCATTATTGCATGCAAAACAGAACTAACTGAAAACGTTACTCGGTGAACTTACTCCAGTGACGTCGAGTAGTTGTCCCAGTTGAGATGCAACTTTCTGGATGGTTGCAGGCTTTACTTCCAAAATAGGTAGTTGACCGCCCACAGAAATGCCTCCATACCTGGACACCACAAATAAAGCGGTCTCATTCAATGAATTCATTAACAACCCTCTTCTAGTGACCACTAGAGGGGGTACCACACTTTAAATTGTACAGACTTACCTTTGTTCATTCACCCAATATTTACTCTTCAGGCTACACAAGATTGACAGAAAAAGATTCAGATTAATATTCAACCATACATCACAGCATTTCTTGTAGCAGTCAAGCTGAGTGATTTTTCGATACCTGGTTTTGATCAGGGCTGGGTAGGTCTTCACCAGGAAGTCAGTGATGTTCCTGCCTGTCAGATCCATCAGAACGTCCCCTGTTGATTGGATTCTCTGCCACATGCAGCGCACACACACACACACACACACACACACACACACACACACACACACACACACACACACACACACACACTCATTAGAGAAAATCTGATGTGTGAGTGCGGGCGCTCATGTGTGGATGCCTACATACAGTACGTCCGCACGCCGAGCTCCTACCTGCGGAGGTGGCGGCCCCCCAGCTCCAGTGGGGCAGACAGGCAACATGGTGAGTTTCCTGGGTGTGCTGCATTTACAGCTGGGAGAGGGCTGGAGTTCAGTCCACCCGGGGCCCTCCAGCCTCTCTATCAGGCCCGGGTCGACCAGGGGCGTTTCCCACTCCGTTGTGATATTGTTGCAAGGGAAGTCCCTGAGAAAATAAACATAAACACACACAAACACACACACACACACACACACACGACATATTGAATCCTGTACAGCCTGATGCCTGACATGGCGGTAATCGGAGCTCTGCCCTGGATCACTCACTCTAGAGGCTCGTCGACCATGCAACGAGTCCCAAAGCCGGGCCTGTCCAGCAGCACCTCCCCCAAATACCTCATGCGAGCATCCAGAGGACGCTCGTTACTGCAACAGACCAAGAGCAGTGTGAGGCACACAACACAAGCTATTGAATTCGCGAAAGGCTTGGACGTGGTGTCGGTGCCAGTCTGTGTCCAATGGTGCCAGACTGGGTGGGCCCACCTGAAGAAGGTAAACTGCCGGCCGTACATCCAGGGGCTGAGGGTCAGGCTCGGGTACTCCCCAAACGGAGGCACAACCAGCGTAAAGGTCAGAGCTAAGAATACAAAACTGGCTGGCAACACTATCTAAAAAGAAACAGAGCATTAGTATTTTCTAATACTGCAGTATTTCCTGCATTTCAAAAAATTGTAAAAGCAGACATGTTGAAGTGCCCAGTAATAGAACACATCGTTTATTGCCTACCTGGGCAAAAAAGTCCTTATGTGAGCGCGTTGCGTGGTGAAACCTCTTGATGAGCAGGGCAAAGAACTGTTTGAGAACCAGACACAGGCCTTTTACCTGGTAGGTCCCACGGCCTGCGCTAGCGTCAGAGTCTCCACAGGGCCCCTGGCCATTGGTGTGGGTGAACCCGTCTGCAACAAAAGCAACCGGCACAGCCTCAACACTTGTCCGACAACTACACATTTTCAATGGTGTACACTGAGCCAGCCAGGGAGTGGGGTGGTTTTTCTAACTGCAATGATAGCGGAGAGTCATAGGCCATTACTGATTCTAGGCGGCCTGCATTGTGTGGCAAAATTCAGCATCAGCCGCATCCTATGCTGCTACAGGTTTACTGAACAGCCAAGTTGGGCCAAAAGGTAATCACAGGGCCTTGTAGATAAGCACAAGACGAAGCCTGCTGAGAAAGCTGTGACAATAGCGTGCTAGTAGCTTGGGTGTCACCTTGAGGTTGTTCCACATTAACGCCCACTTTGTTGTCCCCTAAGAAATTGCCCCTGGAAAACAGCTGGACGTTTCCCTGGTCTGGAGGTCGGCAAAAGTTACAGGGTATATATATATACAGTATAAATATATATATATATATATATAGAGAGAGAGACACACACATACACAAGCTCAAACACAACACATGAACACACACTAACGCTGCTGCACAGAGAGGATGATCACCTCACCATTTATACTGGCACTATATACAAAACAATATTTGATTGTAGGCTGCCGATTCAGATTTTTTTTTACCTGATACACATTTACGATTTGTTGCGTTTCCGTCAGCAGTGACTTTCAGGAAAATCTATGAGAAAAAACATTGTTAGCCCTGTTTGTTGATTTTCCATAGCAAACCACATCTCATAACAGTTCTTACACACCCACCTCCTCTAGCGAGGTATCGGAGACGCCGAAGCTGCTAAGGCCAACATCGGACAGGGTCTCCTCCAGCTCCCGGAACAGGCTGGCGTAAGCCCGGGGCTGGAATCCTTGGTTGGGCAGTAGGTAGGTCAGCTCCTGACCGATAGCCTCAATAAGACATGCCTCCGGAACATGATGGTGGATCAGCCCAGTGATGCGCCCCACGTCCCCTGCAGAAGATAATGGACATTTACTATGAGGTGACGACCAAACTGAAGAAAATAGACCATATCTGATTGACCATGACTGTTGATGAATATGGAGGTCTTACCATCCATCTGTCTGTCTGGGTGTGGGGGTGGACTCTCCTGACCCTCTTTGAACTTTTCACAAGTGGAGCACCTACATGAGCACTCGTCTTTGCAATCACATTTCTGGGATATATAAAAAAAAACAATGAATTAAAAGAATCCAATATTGTACATTCTAACACACCATAACCGGGCCTTTGTAACACAACATTTCCCGTTCCTTGGTAGACACATGCACACAGAGCTCACCTTGCCATTGGGCGCCTCATATCGCATGCGGCGGACCAGGGTGAGGTAGAAGCCGGCGCCAAAGCAGTTCTTGAGGAAGAGAGGCGAGCCACAGCAGTGGAGGCGGCCCTGGGAGATGATGGCCACTCGGTCACTCAGCAGGTCGGCCTCGTCCATGTGGTGCGTGGACAGGATCACCGTACGCCCTGCGCAGAAGACAGGAGACGCAACAGAAAAGGAGGGACGGATGCAACTTGGCCGAGTAGGAGCAGTCAACAAATTCAGCAGCCCAAACCTATCTGTGGTCCAGTTTTATTGTGCATCTAAGATACATCGACATTGAAGCTGTCTTTATCGGTGAAATGAACCGTCTCGTTGTAAGCTAACACTGTGGAATTGTCCTTCAGTTCCAGCCTGAAGAAGGCGACCTCACCGGAGCGGTACTTGAGGAGCAGGTCCCAGATTGAGCGCCTGGAGTAAGGGTCGACCCCGGACGTTGGCTCATCCAGAATCACCACCTTGGCACCGCCGACAAAGGCCATGGCAACCGACAGCTTCCTCTGCATGCCCCCTAAGAACACAAACGGGTCTTAAAGCACACGTGTCCGTGTGTGTGTGCACGTGCCAGCGTTCATGTGCATCTCCAGACCTGAGAGGTTCTGAGCCTCTTCGTCCCTCTTGTGTGGGAATCCCAGGTCCTGGAGCATGTTCTCCACCTCCTCCTCGGCCTCCCCCAGGGGCTTGCCCTTCAGCAGGGCATAGAACAGGATATGCTCTGCTACAGTCATACTAGGAGTAGAGAAAGAGAGAGAGAGTGAGTGAGTGAGTGAGTGAGTGAGTGAGTGAGTGAGTGAGTGAGTGAGTGAGTGAGTGAGTGAGTGAGTGAGTGAGTGAGTGAGTGAGTGAGTGAGAGAGAGAGAGAGAGAGAGAGAGAGAGAGAGAGAGAGAGAGAGAGAGAGAGAGGAGAGAAGGGATGTGACACATGGTCAAGGAAAAGGCGGCGGTGACGACTGCGGGAGGACGTACTGGTGGAAGAGGATGTTGTGCTGCGGGCACATGCCCAGTGACAGGCGAATGGTGTCCATGTCTGTGCGGATGTCCTTGCCATATATGGTGGCTGTCCCAGAGGTGGGCGGGAACATACCTGTCAGGATCGACCTGGTGATGGACACAGAACAGTCACTTATTCTAGACGTTTAATGCTAATTAGTATTGTCTTTGTCTGTGTTTGAGTGTGTGTGTGTGGGGGGGGGGACGTACATGGTAGTGGTCTTCCCAGCCCCGTTTTGGCCCAAGAAGGCAGTGATCTGGCTCTCATAGAAGGTGATGCTGAGTCCGTCCACTGCTGGTTTAGAATTCCTACTGAACACCTTGACCAGGTTCTGTACACACACACCAGGCACCAACTCGGAAGGCTCCGCTTCAAAGAACTGCTGACCTAGGGATACAACGTGGCTTGGTTGTAATATGACTATGATTCATGTAATAACTGTAACATACATGTCTGTGTGCTATGGTACTGCTGAAAAATTACCTCATTGGTGATACTGTATTTGTGGCCAAAATGTTTTATTTTAGATTTAATTTATCAAGGGTAAACATGAATTGTGCTTTATTGACCAAATGTCTGAAGCTAAGCAAAAGCTATAATAACCTTTTGGCGATGTTGAGCACATTTCTATTACATTAATTAGCCCTTTTCCTTTTCCATGTAAATCCCCCAAAGCTGTTGAACTGCTGCTTTTGAGTTTTCAATTAACATGTCATAAAAGAAATGGAAAAAAACCCTCCAATGAAGTGAGATCAAGGGAAAGGAATGCAGCTTGTGTGAAAGGAAATGGTAAGCACTCCATCACATATTAACTAAGTCTGCCCTGCTCTGCCAATGTGTGTTTTCAGACCTGCCAGGGAACGCAAACACACTCAAGGACAGTGTGTTCCCACAATCAATCTGATTGATTGGCACACCAGGGATAAGGGAGCAGCCATTGTTTGAAAAGTGTGAGATAGTGTAAAGGGACATCTTTAATTAAGGGACAAAAAAATGCGACCCCTGAAATGAAAATATGATAATTCTTAGTTAAACTTCTGATATATGTTGAGTGGGAAAGCAATGTATGTCCGAACTTGAATTATTAAAGGGTATACTGCAGCCATTTTGTTACAAGGATGACAACTTGATATGTTGTACCATTTTCATTCTCTTCCTTTTTATCTTCTCCGTCCTCCTCAGGCCCAATATCTTGCTTATCTCCTTCCTCCTTTCCCTGTCGTAGGTCTTCGTGTTTGCAGGATCCCAGCTCCTCTGCTCGCGGGTCGTTCTGGACCTTCGGAGTCTGATCCTGGTTAGCCAAGTTATCAAACGCTGCTTTCTCTGGGGGTTTGGAGTAAAAAAGCAGGTCAAATTTAGCACATGGTGAGATCATCTGTTACAAACATAATCGTTGCTTTTGGTTAAGTGTCATCTTCACCAACCTGCAATTGGGAGTCCAGGACTAAGCCAATAGGATGGCTGGATGGGGAAATAAAATGGCCGCCCGATTCCATACTGCCCTGTATGGTAAGCAGGAAACAAATAAAGTTGCTCTCAATCCAATACGGTCATTACCTTGGGTGACACATGGGGTCATGAACAATGATACGACCCTTACCTGGGAAGACGCCGTCTAGGTACCAGGCCAGCAGAGCATAGAGCACGGTGTCCAAGCCCATCATGCAGATGGAGGTGAGAAAGGAGAACTCATCTCCCTCCAGTGGGCTGGTTTGAATGTTGTCCCACTGCAGGCCCAGACCCTGCTCTTCGTAGCGAGACAGGTACTCTGTCCCAAAGCCAAATGCCACTTGGGACATTAGACTCTGCAGGAAATAGAGCAGGATCAGTCAGACACCGATCGGTAAAGAGTGAGGATGGGACTCAAAGGATAGCTTTTCGCACTCTGGGTCATAAGGTCAATGGAAAATAAGTGCAAGCGCATACTGAAAATGGAACCTTTTATCTATGGAAAGGCTTCCCCACTTTCGTATAAAAAAATAAATACACACGTTCATCCTATTATATAATTATGCAGGCAAGTCTATAGGGAACCAACATAATGTGAAGTCACTTGTTTCCCGGGTGACATATTATGCGGTGACACCCACCACAAGTATCTTGATGTCCTTGGTGATGCTCTCCTGCCAGGCAAAGCAGAGGATGTGGGGCAGGTAGAGGGTGAAGTAGAAGATGCCGCAACAGGCAGCCGCCAGGTTGGCCTGGTTGAAAAAGACACTGAGGAGGAAACACTGCATGATGGTGGCGGTGGTAAACATGAGCAGGAAGAGGAAGAGGATCAGCGGGTTGCTGTAGTTTAACACGCCCCCTCCCTGGAGAACAGAAAGTCAATTATACAACAATTATAAATATGATCTAACTAGCTTGAGATGAAAAACATTCTAATTGCAATTGCAGTTCACTGCTAACTGTTATTGAGACAAAAATATCATAATAATTGCTACATTCCTAAACCATAAATCTGTACTAATTGGCCTAGTATAATTGTAATTACATAGTCAACTGTAAATATGAATTGTTTTCCTACTCCCACTAGGGGGCACAATGACACAAGTTGCCATCCTCTGAACTGAACTGACTATCAGTGGCCCTTCTTACCATGATGATGGCAGTCAGAAGCATGGTGCTGGCAGACATCATGAGGAAGCTATCAATGAACCAGGTGGCCCACAGGACCCCGTTGGTGACGCCCATGGCCTTCAGGCTCTCCTTGAGCCGCAGCTCCTTCTCCAGCACGATGCTCTTGACGATCATGGACACGGAGTAGACCCAGGCCAGCACCATGAAGACGGGGAAGCACCTGTTCAGAGTCAGCATGAAGCTGGCGAGGCGAGAGAAAAGGGGAGGGGAACGTATATTAGGAAAGAAACGGTAACCAAAAGATGCGTAGAGTGATAGACTGGGGGAAAAGTAGGGGTACTGGGCCTCTTTGCGTGTGCTGCGGGGGTCTCTTTGCACGGCATGTGCGTCACTCACAGGTCATCCACATAGCAGGGGTAGGGCATCTGCTGGAGGTAGACGCCGAGGGGCCGATCCTTTCCCGTCTGAAGTTTGATGATGCCGTGCTCGATCATGTCCTGCAGGTAGGCAAAGCCCCCCCAGACATACCGCAGGTCATCCATAGGGTCTGCCCTGGGGCCAGGATCCCAGTATCTGAGGAGACATCGCAACAGGTTGTGGACTTCGAAATGGCCCCTGGCTCTTTATACTGTGATTTTCGACACGGGGGAAGCCATCCGTTATGGGATGACAAGGATCGATACCGACCTGTCTTTGATTTTGTTTGTGCGCTCCACTGCGTCGATGTCCATGCGGAGCTTGAATTTGACATGGGGGGGTATGCTGGTGGTCCAGGGGTATATGTCCACAAAGACCAGGCCGGCCCAGAACTTACTCTCCTCCATTAGATTCAAGGCTCGGTGGGTCATCTGGTCCTCGTCGGCCATGGCCACAAACTTATCCAGGTTGAGACACTGAGGAAGGGAGAGCGGTCACGGGGCGTTTAGCTGGTCAGACCGACTGGTCACACACACCTCTGGTCAATCGGCGATGCATTAGCGTTATTTTAATTTAGGTTCAAATTAGAATAAGTATGTTAGCAATTTCCATATCGATTTCAAAGGTGGCCGGCTGGGTGCTGCAGAAATGATTAGCATAGGCTTCAAAGCTTTTACTGATAAAATGCAGGAGCTGCCAGACCTCCTATTCCCGACAGTAGGATTCCTAATAAAGCTATTCTATTGCTGCCCGGGGAGGCCTTGGACACACCTAACCTACACACAAGCAGACCTACACGCATACTAACAAACTAAATATATTTTCTGTAACAAGTAGGGGTAAACAGACTGGCATATATAGACACAGGCAGAAATGCACACAATCTCACGTCGGCTGAACAATCATAACAAGGTCGACCCGAAACTCATTCCCCCTCTTTTTGCCAAAGCCCCACCTTACAACAAACTCAGCAGCGATTTCAGCAATTCGACGTGAACACACATGCCACCCTGAATTTCAGCCTCCATCCACCATCAGGCTATTGTCCATTGTTGCGAGCCTGAGAAGAGGGAGGCATGACTGACAGCTGCATCTAATCGGGCTCAGTCGCGCCCTCTCTCCTAGCCTCGTCTGTCACACACAAGTGCTGCTAGCTTGACACAAACAAAGACAAAGAGCGCACCAGCCAACACAGTGTTGTCTGTCCGTGGCCTCTTGCCACCTCCGCCGGCGCTAAGCCTCTCCACCCCGATTAGTATCCCGAGGGGAGAGGTGAGTTTAACTGTTCTCATACCAGTGTGGCCCACTTGTATGAAGAGCCCTCTGAAACGGTGAAGGGAGAGAGGCTTTTTTTGTACCCTCCAATGGATCAACCGCACACAAAGCCAACCTGACAGCTACTTTGTTGTGCATGCTCTTGGCCCCCTAGGTAGTCTTGGATGTTTTTAGTGGAAGGACAAATTAGAGGGTGACTGGCGGTCCATCCAGACCTCCATCTTAGACTCGTGTCACATTCACTGTTTGTTGTGTGTGCGCTGTTTGGGCAGACACGGCTGAGGAAAACACCTAGCCGACAATGGATATTTTAAAGCCATTCTTACATGTTTGCACATTGCCAATTGATATTCACTCTACTGTGTATTCGGCGTCAATATAGGCTGACCTCTCCATATTCGTTGAGCATGTGGATGACCCGGTCAGTGAGGTTGAAGACGTTCCTCCAATCAAAGTTGGGCATGCCATCGGGGCGGTCCTCCGGCTGCACATTCGACAGGAAGTTGAGGATGTGCTGAGCAGAGAACGGAACGTCTTCCAGACTTCGGTCTATGTAGTCCATCACATTGGGGTTTTCTATGGTCTCCTGGCGGTCAAGACAGTGGATGGACATAGAGAGAAAGAGAAGGGATTGTTGGAGAGGCAGAGAGAAAGCGGGAAGGGGACAAGCAGGAAAAGGGGGAGATGAAGGGAATGATAAGGGGAACAGATTTGAGGTTCCTGGTTAAGATAAGAACATTCAAGACGGAAACAATGGCCAGCGTGTGAACCTACATGCCTCAAGAGAAATGTATGAGGGAGGAAATAATGGAGACATACATCATCCCAATCATCCATGATTGAAAATATAATATTATAATATTATATATATAAGTTACACTGCTTCATTTCCAAAATGTATGCAACCAAAATATGCCGACCAGGTACAAGGACAACGTCTGGCACAGCTGGAGATTATGAAATTATTGTTTTTGGTTATGGAGTTGTGTCCTACTCTTATCAAGTTGATCTGGACTCCATCATAGAAGAAGTCCCAGACCTGAGGAGCGACCTCCTCCCAGGCCCTCCCCATTGCCCTCAGCCTCTCCAGCTCCTCAAAGGTGGTGTTGGCCTGGGGGACACACAGACAGAATCTCTGTGTAAGAATACACATGCACACACTCAAAGAAACCCTTAGCTTTTGCATGCATTTGCAGCTGCATCATATGTTCAAACACACATGCACTACACACGCAGGGTCAATTGACGCTAGCAAATTCAATAACTGTCTCACGGTCACAGCCCCTCCCCCTCACACGCGCACACACGGACACGCACACACACACACACACACACACACACACACACACACACACACACACACACACTCGCACACATAGTGTCAGTGTGTTTCTAATCTCCAGCTACATACCATTCCCACATTACAGTCCCTGTGAAAACAAGCTTTGCAAAGACAACACACTCTCAGAAAAAACAAATTCCTGTCATGCTGTTCAAATACCGAAAGTACCCTGAATCTACTACGCAAGAAATCACCAAACATTACCAGGGCGCTTATCATTCAAATCCTGTATTTGTGTGTACAGTGCCTTTGTTGTGGGCACCTTTTGTTGTGCTACAGCCGCATTGTCAATCATGTGGGCTGCGGGTGATGAAAGAGTGGAAAAGTACACCCAATTAAACGCCTTCCCCTTGTGTGTGTTAGATCTTGGCTGACAAAGGGGACAATGGCCTCGGGGTGACAATTGGTCGAACGCATTCAGCCGGCCTGGCGTTTCACAGGGTTCCCACAAGCAGCAAGTGCTTCCCGGTTCCCCCCCATGCAGACACGCAGAGATAAAAAGATGGGGCCACACTGAAGTCACTCTTGTCCCAAGGGGAGAAGAGGGGACAAGGTTGAGTGCCTCTGCTTTTAAAGGGGGGGGGTATCGCCCAGTCCTTTATCCTGTAGTCAGCTCGCACATCCTCTACTTTCCCCTCACCTCTAGGTGACCTCTAGGTGACTATGTCCCCAGGCACCTTTGAGAGTGACATAAAGAGAGAGAGAGCTAGAGAGAAAAAGAGAGAGAGAGAGAGAGAGAGAGAGAGAGAGAGAGAGAGAGAGAGAGAGAGAGAGAGAGAGAGAGAGAGAGAGAGAGAGAGAGAGAGAGAGAGAGAGAGAGAGAGAGAAACAGAGATTGCAGGAAGCCGATAAGCCTTGCATAGCTCACTAGGGGCCAGGTATGCTACCCTAGCTGTGTGGTATTGCTGTGCCTTCTTAATTAAGTAATGCTAAGCCCGCTCCAGCTTTTCTTTTGTGTATTACATGCATTGATGTGTGAATGGGCTGAAGGTTGGGCTCAGCTGTCAGGGGTTGGCAAAGGGCATGTTTTTGGTATCGTTAACCCTTAGTACTTCCCCTCTACACAATTAAATCACCATTTGAGGGAAGTGGGGATGAAATAGGGCGTTGAGGGTCAGGAAAGCAGAAGTTGGTGTGTGTGTGTGTGTGGGGGGGGGGGGGGGGGGGGGACGTGGGGTTGCACTGGCACTGGCACTCATACGTGCAGAACACTGATTGACAGGAACCAGTATAAATTACTAAAAAGTATATGACACATGTGCCATGCATACATGTACATCTGCAGGCACTTCAATTTGGATAGCATCCTTGACGGCATATCAACGTCATATTTTCCTTACACATTTGATTATCCCTCAAACACAGTATTAGCTGAATAAATTATTGGTTCAATACCTGAAATTCAAACAATCAAACAAAAAAAAGCAGACCCTGACTGATGAGCAAGAACACGTTGCTATAGCTACTGGAAGTGGTCCTCTTCTACAGGCGGGCTCTTACGCTGTGGATGATCGCTCTGACAGCGGGGGAGTCTGGGGCATATAGAATCTGCCCCATCAGCATGGGCTTGACCGAGCTCCACACTATCCTGGTGATGGGGTTGGACTCCAGCTCCTCCATCAAGTCGTTACAGAACGGTGCTGGGAGGAAAGGAGAGAAAAAGACGGCGTCAGATTACATTTATGGGGGAAAAAATACGTTTGTTGCATTGCATTTATATTCATGACGATATTCAAATACAATCCTTTCAAAAGAGCAAGAATTAAGCAGCCTAGTCAGCCATGTTACGTTTGCTTCTGCATGCTTTCTCATCAACACCAATAAACAATTGAAACAAACCAGGGTTCTACTCACTAGTGGTGGGGTCATAGGTGTAGCGATCCTGTCCCCTGGTGCTATTGATGCCCAGGAAGGCCTTGTAGTTGTTGTCTTCATACCAGTTGAAGGAAGCCACCCTGGAGAAGGCCCCCTCGGTGTAGCCACAGACCAGGCTGGAGGCTGCAGCCATGAGCTGGCTGACCGACGGGCTCCCCTGGAAAAGTGGGGACATCACCTGCAGCAGGTCCACCGAACTGTTCCGCAGGGCCAGCTGGGGAGGAAAATAGAGGTTGAACGGTTCAAGGGAACGTGTATTACCCAACACAATGGAACTCATTCCGCATATAAACGTGGTGAAACACTTTGGAAAAACCACCCATTTTTCTGTCCTCGAAGTTCTGAGGTAGTGACAGTCACAGTTGGGTTGAGTCCGTTTACATGATATCTGAAGTTATTCTCTACATTGTCATAATGTGGTAATTGTATCATTAGGGAAACAATGCATAAATTCACAGCAAATACATCAGCCAGTGACCTTTAACCATTACATCTTGGCAACTGTGGTATAAACCATATTTTAACTGGGCTCATATGATATAAACATATTGTGTTGATCAACACCATGGCCATTTATCTTACTATGTAGACCTAACCTGTGTTCTTAGGGCTGTTTACAAAGATTGCGTGGAAATGATGTGTTATTGGAGCCGGAATGGTTCTGGGCTGTTTTTAGGCTTCCTCATACGCACAAAATGATATCCCTCATGTCTGCGTGCGTAAAAACCCAAGCAGGAGGAAGTAGTGCTTTCCTGAAAGCTAAAAATACACCGTGGCTGAACTTTGGATTGGAGGTAGACACAATTTGAGCTGTACCTCTTGTAACTTAGTAGCAGCAGCAGAGAGGACTCGGCCCCAGAATCGAATGTCAATGCCAGGAGAGTGGTTGTCCAGCACCATCGGAAGCTTAGAAAGAAATACATAGCGATAAGAAATGACTGAAATACTGAAATGAAATCATGACACCCATAACATCATAGTCTGCTTAATCGCACCACCAACAAATAAACTCGGGGTTAATCGGATGTAAAATATAAACAAACAGTCTTTCATAAACTAAATTGCATATAAAACAATAATTTCAGTAGAGGTAAGAAGAAATACTGGTTTATACATTTCCCTACGGCGCTAAATCCGCTGAGCTGTGTTTTGTGGTCAGAGTGGATATCCTGGAGTACAGTACCTCCAGTAACCATTTTCCAAGGACATTTGTTTTTCAACTAGGGATCTTCCAGTCAGCTCACAACACAATGGGCTAAAGGTCCAGGAAATGGTGCACAGTAGACACATTTAACTCCCAAAGAAGACATCCTTCCTCCTAGCATTCCTCTCTATAGCCCAAAGACATGACAAGGCTTCAATTGATTGCATGTGTTTGTGGATGAGTCTTTTTGCAAGTGTGCTTGAATGTGTGCATTTATTTCAGTTGAAATAGTCTTAAAGAGCAGCTGGGAGAAAATGTTGTTATGCACATGTAGAGGCATACTCTGCGTGTGGGCTACGTAATGTTTGTCCCTTATCTATTAGTAATATTAGTTTGTCTTTTTAAATGGCAACCATGGAAATGTTTTCCAAAATATTATAACATTAAAAATGCTTCTAAAAGGATATTCAATACACTAATACACAAATATTTTTTTCCACAGCCTGCTATTGCTACCCCAGTAATGGCCTTAGTATTTTGAAGCACTGTCCTACCAGCTGCCCATGGGATGCATCTAAGCCGTAATCAATCAGCAAATTACCAGTTCTACGAAATCAAATGAACACTGACCAGGCGGAACAGCTTGAAGAAATCCACATTGGCGTATAACTTGTCTTCAATAATCTGGAGCTTTTGCTGGGTTAGGGCACACATGGCACTGTGGACCCCATACAGCCCCCTGCGGCTAGGGAAGATGATGAAACGCTCCAGGAGGTTAAGACTACAGGCAATCTCCTTCAGGTGGAGGTCAGGGACCCCATGTGCAAACTGACGGGGGTTAAGGAAGAAGGGTCAAAAGCTTTGGCCATGTGTGGAACTTAAAGTTTTTGATGCTTAGTTATGTATACAATGATATACACACTAGAACGCACACACATACTCGCACACACACACTCGCACACACACAGACATCAATTCACAGCACACATTCGAAAATACAAATTGAAATGTATAGGGCAGTGTGGGTGTGTAGTTTAGGTGCATTTATAAAAAATAAACATATATAATTTATTATCATTTGAATCAATGAAAACTGTCTTTTAAATGAGTTGTTTGCTCAGAGATCCAACAATATCGCTGGCCTCTTTCGACAGCTTCATTTCAGACTTCGTAAACTCATAATTATCTCATCTGATTAGTCACCCGGGACTTATCCAGCAGGCACATTTCCCCACAGCTATAAGCACTGAATTCATTTTCAAACCCTGAGAGACCTGTTTCATGGATGGGGCTTTTTTCGATGCCATTTTTAATAGGAAAGCGGTGACTAGGGTTTTTACAACATTTATTTGTCATTCTATAGCTTTAACTGGATCAAACAAAGTATGTCAGCATTTCCTCTATCTGCAAATTACATCCTGTTGCTTGGATGTGATCTGTGCCTTGTGTGTGTGTGTGTGTGTGTGTGTGTGTGTGTGTATGTGTGTGTGTGTGTGTGTGTGTGTGTGTGTGTGTGCGTGTGTGTGTGTGTGTGTGCGTGCGTGCGTGCGTGCATGTGTGTGTGTGTGTGTGTGCGACACGTGTGGCACACAGCATCTCACCTCCTCCAGCCTAATCAGGGAGTTTACCAAATCCTTGACCACAGATTCAGTCAGAGGAACATCCCTCAGAAGGTAAGATGTCAAAGTCTCATCGTCTTTCAGTATGTCATCCACTTTTATTCCACGACCTGATCAGAGGGGAACCAATAGGGGAAGAGAGAGAGAGAGAGAGAGAGAGAGAGAGAGAGAGAGAGAGAGAGAGAGAGAGAGAGAGAGAGAGAGAGAGAGAAAAGAGCAACCATGAATGGAGGATTAACGGAGGATCAATGTAGGATTAGAAACATTCCCATGACCTACGACTATGCTACCACCACCATCAAAGGAAACCAACTTTGCATTGCAGACAGGGTGTGAACCGACCTCAAGCTATCTTGTCCACCATAGTGTCTCTTTCCTCAGCTTAATACAATCGAGCTAACTGATCTTTGCACACTTATTGTGATCCCCCACAAACTACACGCTTCGGTCAACTCCTCGTTCTCCAGTATATTTGTTGTACGCTACCATTTTAGGTCTATGGGGAAATGTATTGGAATGTATGAGCCTATAGTTTTACATGAGAGGCCCAGTGAAAGAAGTCACTGTCTACTCAATGTCGCATTACACTCGTATCCATCAGAAATATTTGTATTCAAAAAATGTGTAAAATAAGTTTTAGGTTCTAAAATGTAAATGTTAACCTTTCCATGGGACTGCAAGCATGACCCATGCTCCCACGGAGAGGTCGATAGCTTTGTACTTGTTGGGAAGGGGCCACACCTGAATTTCCCAAATAAACAGTCCGAAGGTGAAAGTAAGCGGCTTACGTCTTCACTACGAGCGGGCCCTGCTAAAGCGCATGTGACGTAATCACCTCTCACTGTTCACCTGGCACAGCGCACAGACAAAAGGAGCGTCGAGGTGTAGCGGGTTGCTTCGGGTCTCCAATCAAATCATTAATAAGAGCTGCGGCTTTCCAGTGGATCAAACAGAGAGAGCCAGCTAGGTTCCACACCACACGCTGACCAAAGACACTCGCCTTGATATTCATCAAAGTGGCTGTCTGGATTAGGTCACTCGGCTATCTGCCCAGAAGACTTGAGGACCGCTGACCCTGGATCGACGGTCACGAGATTGCCGCTGCGCAAACGGAGGTGGAGATCGTTCGTATTGTGCTGACCTGCGACCTGCTCCGGGTGGGTGCGAAGAATGTTCATGAAGTTACTCATGGTGGTCAGCTCCCTCCAAAGACGACCCAGCTGGAGGAACTCGGGGTCACTGAGCAGAAGCTCCTGCGTGTCTGAGTAGAACCGAGCCAGTCTGAGGTGCCAGCCAAAGAAGAAAACACGAACGTGAGGAACAGAGTTACAGAACACAATTTTGGATCATTAAACAAATAAATACACACCCAAGCGATTTAATATGAATAAATACATGAATCAAAGAGTCAAGAATCCAAGGGTTCCTGACAAACTACTGCTATACAGTATATTCATATTTCTAAAGCTCATGGAGTCTGATTGACTTGCTTACATGGAGTTGTTGTAGTTGGAGACTAAGCCCGGAGATTCACCGCGAGTGGGATGCTGAAAACAAGGGTTGTTGGCATTGCAGAAGATCCCCTGAATCCATGGCAGAATCCCAGTGGACGGCATGGCCTTGTTGGGGAAGTGGCCTAAACGCAAAGAAGCTAGGTTTCAAAACTAGAGTACGTACACATACTGTAAGTTAGCTGACCAGCATGTTCTGTTGTACTGAATCTTTTTTTAAATCGACCTGCCCGGCAAATATTAAGAAAGAAAATTACGTAGCACTTAATACTATTGTGACAATTTAAAGTACAGCAAATTTGGTCTCCAATGTAAAAATAGATTAAAAAAAAGATAAGATAATTCATTGGTTAAAACTAGAAGCTTTGATAATCCTTTAGGTGGCCCTTAAACTTTGCAATTTTGAAAGAGAAACTAGGCACCCTACAACACCGTCTTATGAATCCATACAAAAACTTTTCCAACTCAAGTTTCAAACAAAAAATGTCAATCCATCCTTGTCCAAACTTGGATGCTTTTAGATTCTGAGTCTTTTAGATTCTGAGATTCCTTCTGAAGTTATTGTAGAGGCATTATTTACAAAATATATGTCCACAGTACATAAGTGAAAGGGCTTGAATAAGCATGACAAAGACTTGTCTGCTTACATTCATGTTGGCGGTAGAGCGGGTTAGCTCTCCTCAACCATACTAGTCCAATGAAAAGCACCACAGGCCACATGATCTCCATGAAGAACCGAACCTCCAGAAAACAAATGTTTTGTTATTTTAAAGATTGTTTCACATATTCTGTAAGGGACTAATTTTAAAAACATAAAACACTGTATTTGTCATTACATATTTTTTTTAAACGCATAAGGGGAACGGAATGTACACTAATCTGTATGCTTTTATGTGTGTTCCATAGATTTAATAAACAAGGGCAAACTGTGATATTCAAGGATGGTTCATTGATTTTTCCAAAGATTTTCAGTTAACACTGCTATATTGAGCTCTATGCTTATGCAATCTTCTAACAAGAAGATTTACATGGGTAAATGTGCTCAAAGAGTCTTCAGTCTAATTCATTTACAATTTTGACATGACAATATACAAATTGTTATCATTAGCCTACCTACATAGCACAAAACATATATATTTCAGGCATAATATAATGTTGGTCTAGTATCAAATATGACTCTAGCTGCATTTCCCTTGGTTTTGGAAAGCGACAGTTCGCCTACATAAGATGTTGCTGAAGCCAGACCTGATGACACGAGCAGTTTACCTTCTGCCTCTTGCGGATGGTCCAGTTCTTCCACAGAAGGAGTCGGACCTGACTGCCTGTCCCCATGACTCTGCCTCTTCACCCCCTGAGGGGGGCCACCAGGGCACTAACCTGCACACAACCGAACCGCAGCCTTGGACTTGGGAATATAGTGGCAATGTCTTATACGAACGTGTCAAGGTTTGCTTCTTCCATGACCAGGCAAGATACAATAAGCAATAAATATCACTATTTTTTTTATACAGATTAAGTCGCCACTAACCAAACTCTGTAAACTTTAGTTTGAGGTGGAAAGCGTTCTACTTCTCATTCTAATGTCTCTCAATATTGAACGAAAACCAACAAAGCATAGCCAGAAAAAGTGGACCAAAGCTCTTTTTAGGTCGGCCCAATCAATTCCAACAATAGGAGCCCATGGGACTGACTGGCAGCATCCAATTGTTGACCATAAACATATTTCAAAAACAAAACCACGGGGTAATAACAACTGATTGTTTCGGAAACTGAGAAAGAATGGAGTTAGGTTCAGCCAGCCGACTGTTAGTGGCACAAAATGTGAAAGAATATTTGATTGGCTTCGACATGACTGTAAAGTAATATTTGATTGGCAAAGGCATAAACCTGACCCACAGTTAAGAGCAATAGTCAAGCAACATTTTTTTAAATATCAAACAAGAGATCTTCCATTTCATAAACAATAATAGTTTGTTTTCCCAACAACTCGAGTTAGGTTCACGTTATTAGGTGCTGCATGTCTAGGCTGCTTATAGGTCAGGGTGAACGAGAACAGAATACAGCACAAGTGTGTTTATGTGTTCAAACACTACTGTACGCTAACAGACCCGCCATGGCAAATTCTTGTCACCTCTGATGTTGTCTAAAATTACACTTGAGCAAAGAGCTCCGAAGATTTCAATGTTTAAAAGCATTTCTCACAGCATAATGAAACACGGTGGTGGAACAACAACAACACAACCGTCTCGGACCGCAAATTGATACATGACCTAACTGTCAAACAAACAAGACCATAGAAAAACATAACTGATGACATACCTCAGAAGAGAAATTTAGCCGAGGAGTGACATCTAATAAATATAATATACCATCGAATGCTGTGCCGTGCTCTCCATGCCTGGTGTTAACACTACCAGTTGCCCAGACCTTGTGAATAGTTAAGCAGATTGATTTAATCTTCTTTTTCAGTGCCTGAAGCCTGCTAACTCCACTCATCCATTTGCAGAAAGACCCACATGACCTAACCTGTTGGCCTAATTAACAGTTATAAATGGTAAATGCAAAAATGAGACGTTTAAAAACGAATTCGGTTGCTGACTATTCTGTAAGAAAAAAGTTGCCATTTTTGGAAGTTGTCAATTATGTTTTAATAAGTTACAAAAAGGTGTTTGTCCATATGTACCTTAAATGTACACTGAAAAGAATATAACACAACAAATATATTCTGACATACTTGCAGATTATATTCGTTAAATACAGATACGGTATTACATTTACAAAAATGTTGCACTTGCTTTAACTTGAAATCTAATTTTAGATGACTATGTCAGTTAATCAGCAATTGATAAAAACACAAAACTAAAATTACTTTGGCCATATGAGAAACTATTAAAAGGCGAGTGATTTCATTTTTTTATTCTATTTATCTTGTATAACTGAAATCTCAAAGTAAACAAAGGTTAATGAAAACCCTTTGAAACAGTTGTTCAGACCTTCCATTGCATTTTTTTATATAGCAGGTTAGAAAAGGTCGCAGC
Source organism: Aplochiton taeniatus (assembly GCA_017639675.1). Taxonomy (NCBI): domain Eukaryota; kingdom Metazoa; phylum Chordata; class Actinopteri; order Galaxiiformes; family Galaxiidae; genus Aplochiton; species Aplochiton taeniatus. The sequence continues at coordinate 15,700,857 of CM030174.1, read as the reverse complement.
AAACATATCATAAAAATGTGAAACAATAAGTAACACTGTATAATAACTGTATAATAAAGCAATGTAAAAAAGGAATACTAACCAATGTGAGCAAGTGCTTGTCCTTTTCATTGCAATGGTGATACAAAGTAATGTAACAGTTGAAAACGTATACTTTTTGGTATTTAAACATGAAATAGAGTTGGAAATTTATACAACAGTACAATTAGTTAATATTACATTTCTAGAGTAAAATGGATTTGCACAGTTTAATCGAGACACTAATATATTGTCTAGATATCCCTGTTTACCTCTGAGCATATTATAAAAATTCATACAAAAGGGGCATCTTTTTGGAAGATAATAGTGATTGGTAAATAAAGCATATTTAGATGAATTTCTGAAGTAACTTCAAAAGACAAAACGTAAGTGCCTCCTGTTTTTGTGTCGGTGACCTTCGGAACTCATCCCCACAAGCGTAAAAAAAAGGGGACACCCCGATAACAAAGAATATATTAAAATATATACAGTTGATATATACATCATTATTACACCTCCAAAATAATTTTCTTCACAGTACATGCAATTCTATGGTAAGGTTCCATAACCAATTGCCCCACAAATTATTCACATGTGATGATGAAGTCATAAAACTAAGATGGATCTCGGTGACATTACGAATAATGGTGCTCAGACAAAATGAGCCTCCCTGTGTTCAAACTCCTGCATGCGCCTGGGCCGCAGTCTTTGGTACACAGGCTTGGCTTCGCTTGGGCTTAGCTCCTCCGGACTCGAGCTCGGCGACTGCGGCAGAGAGAGCGAGGGAGTGGCCTGCTCCATCTCAGTGTCCTCCTCACACGGCTCATCCACCGACACCTCAATCTCAATCCCCAACTCTTCGTCCTCCTCCTCCTCATCATCATCCTCCTCATCATCCTCCTCCTCCTCTTCTTCTTCTTCTTCCTCCTCCTCCTCTTCCTCCGCACTGTTAGCCGCTGCTACGCGCTTCTTTTGGCCTGCGCTTGCAAACACTTTTGCCTTGCTTCCCGAAGGGGGCTTATAAAAGGTTCCGGGGGGAGGCTGCAGCATCCTAGCGGCCCTGAAAGGACTGACTACTGGGCTGTACTCGCAAACGTTCTCCCCCCGCTTCAACGTCCGGCTGGGCTTCACTGCGATGGTGTATGGCCTGTCGGGGTAGAGGGTGCCAGGACTTCCGGGGGAGGCGGCAGCGGAAGGCGTGGGCGTAAACAGGCTCCCGGGCGTGTCCCCCGAGGCGTCGCCGGCTGGCGAGTGAGCCTTGGCAGTCCTGGGGCTGACATCGCCATGTTTGTACTGCCTGTCCCACGTCCGGCGGAGAGTCTGGGTGTCGATGAAGGTGCTCCGGTAGTGCGTGCTGACGCGCGCCTTCGGCCTCTCCTCTTCGGACACTTCCTCGATGGACGGGTCGCGTCGGCACTCACTCCGGTCTTGTTCGACGCTGTTGCGAGCGTTTCGCTCTTCCACACAGGCTCGGTTCAGCAGCCGCTCAGCGGGCATGCTGACTGGGCGGGAGGAGAGCTTGGAGCGAGGATGGCGGAGTTGAACCCGAGCGACGGCGGTTTGGTTGGGCCGGCTAAAGAGCCTCTCTTCGGACCGCTGGACCTCAGGGAGGCTCGAAGGTGGGAGCCCGTTGAGGGTCTCTGAATCCCCATCCACAACTAGGGGACGATAAAGTCAACAAAACATGCGTGAGAATCCACAATATGGTATACTTCAATAAAGACGCGTAATAGACTCTTTGCTATATATATTATTTATATATACCATTTATATTTCAAATGTTTTTTTATAAAATATACACTAATAATAATAATAATTATTATAATAATTATTATATTATAACTAATAATAATAATTATTATTATTATTAGAATTTTATGATGTAGGATTACTGATCCTGTATTCATTACATGGGAATTAACCTACTCATCTGCCTCAGGATATTTTACCCCTCCCAACCTTTGCCACTGTACTACTGACCAGATTCAAAGTCTCTGCCATCCAGCATGGGCCTGGCCTCTGGGACCTCCGACAGTAAGTGGGAGGAGGGAATAACAGAGGAATGCCTCTTATACACTTTAGAGCTCTGCTGCAATAGAGTGACAGGAACATTCAGCAGCACATACAAAGACACACGACACACCCACAAGGAAATTAAGCAAGAGAAAGAAACAGAAAAAAAGAAGGTGAGTTTTCAAAAAAGCTATACTTTGAATAGAATATCTTCATTCTTTTGCTGCTGTATTGGCTTTACACTAGTGTACTATTTTGGGTTACTTTGTGACTTTTTGCATTCTTGAATATTACCACTGACACATTGATGTGTAAAACAACATCGCATATAATCCCTGGGAAGAATTATTCCCCAAACATTATTCCAGCTCACCTCTTTGATGTCTCCCAGAGACTTGGAGTGCCGGCTGAGCTGCTGCTCCTTCTCCTGGGGGGTGAGGCGGGGATGAGGCTTCGGAGGACGGCGTGTGCCCACCGGCGAGGCGATCGGCAGCGGGCCGAGGGGGCTGTCAAAGATCATCTGGTAATGCCTGATCAGCAACTCCACAATAAGGGCCTGGTAGGGGTAGTCCACCAGGGAGGACAGCGACACCTCGGCGTCTATCTGCCGGGGCTTGATCAGCGTGGGCCCAAAGATGATGCCCAGGTTGCTAGCTGTCATCTTGTTCTCTTCGGCTCGCTCTGTCACCCTGGAGCGGATAGGAATGGATCCAAAAAAGAAGGATTTACTCATTGACATGTTTCGACTTTTCTGGCACATAGCTGGCTTTTATGGAGGCGTCATATTTCATGGTCTGTCAAACTTTCGAGCATGCCGCACCTGTAAAGGTGCTCTATGATGAACTGAAGGGTCTTGTAGTGGGTGGAGGGCAGCTGCCTCAGCAAGTCTTTGATCTTGAAGAGGACACGGTTGAGCTCTACGCTGACCTGCGGCGCCTCCGCAAGGGGGCTGACCCGTAAGGCCTCGACTTCCTCCACGATGATGCTCTGGCTCTCCTTGGCCAGTCCGATAAAGTCGTTATAGTAACGAAACAGGATGAGGGGCTCTGGAAGCTATGCGGAGAATAAGCAAACAAGAAGGCTAATTATAAACCGTAACAACAGACATGTGAATACAAATAGACAAACGGAGTTTAGAAAGGAAGGCATAAACATTTTGGGGGAAGAGTTAAAATAAATAAACAGGCAAAATATTAAATTGGTCTAAATATTATTGTTTGAGGGTCTATAGAATTCTTTATGACAAACCCCAACACACTTTGTCCATTGCTATTTATGATCCTTCCATACATACAACCAGTGTGATTAATATGGCATGATTCCCAGACCAGTTTTACTGCTCTCCTCCTGGATTACACATCCTAGTATCGGTTGCGGTTTGAGGAGGTACCCACTTGTCTCAGGTAGAGCTTGAGAACGTTGCTTATATCATGGGGGTAGAGGTCCGAAAGCTCCACTAGGTCTTTGCCATTCTCAAAGGCCTGGCATAGCTTTTCCACCCGGGACTTGGCACCATTCACACGGTAGATACCCTTTACCACAGAAATACAACAGATTCAATTTGGTCATTAGGAATTATGGAAAATTAAAGGAATTTGTGAAGCGCTTTAAAACTATACCACTACCTTGATATTCAATGCTCGATTCTCAATCTCAGATGTGCACTTCCTAATTATGAAGGGGATGCCGTCTGGGTTGTTCTTAAAAGCCTGAGTGAAGTCCACACCAAAGAGATGCAGCTTTCCCTGGAGCTTCTTATGGCCACACTGGATGGCCAAAGTCTCTAAGCACTTCTTATGGCAAGCGAGTGAGCACTGGGAACACAGACAGACACATATTTGGCATGAAGATTTCTGTGGTTCCATCGGACAGCACACCATGGTCACAATGACAGATATAATTGCAAATGCAATATACTGCTAAGTCTGATAAAGTAACTATTTTCTTAGCCACATGCTAATCTTTGTTATTCTTAAAATACATGGATCATGCCTACAATATCCCTAACCCTATCCCTAATCCTAACCCAGTTAGAGTGAGCCTTCCCGTTGGTCAGTGGTAAATAAATTCATTTATCCATTCATTTTCTTTTGTTGTGCTGTTCAATGTATGAACATATTACACTAAGGTATTTACAAATGTGTAAGGAAACTATGGGGGGTATGCTAATGACAACTTCATGGACAACAATTGGTCTTTGGTTTCAATTTCCCATTCTCTATGTAGTGAAACCAAGTATCCAGTTGGTATCAAAACCAAGTCTAAATCAAAATAATTAGCATTTAAATAATTAAATGTGTCTTTTTACCTTCTGATTTTTGATTTTAGAAAGGCAATGTAAACACCCTTTTACAAGCTGTGCTGTAACCACAGTGCAGGATTGCCCTAATGTATTGGGCGTTATCTTGCTGCCAAGACCCAGTCAATGAACAAATGGCTCCGATGACTAAGCCTATAACTAATCTGGCTATGAGAAGTTTGGACAGATGCTACTTCGAGATAAGTGCCGACCCGACTGCCTAATCTCGAGCACATGTTGTCGAGAAAGACCTGCAGGACTCACAACCACGACGGCACACCTCACCTCCTCGCACTCGGCCCCGTGGAAGACCACCAGGCTGTCACACTCTCGACACTTGGAGGGGGCGCGGAGCTTCCTTAGCTTGTGGGTCTGGGCGGCCTTGGACATCTGGGCGTTTCTGAAAGGGCCTGGCGAACTGGCCGTCTCTGTCATAACCTCACACAGACCTGGGGAGAAGGGGTGCAATGCCAGTGTCACACACACACACACACACTAACACCGAGACAGGTTCTTGGATGGTGGCTAAAGATGTTTAAGACTGACACGACTGACAAAAACGAACACTATCAACCTCTTTAGACATGCAGTTTATCCTGAAAACCTGGGCACTCTGCTCAACAGCACACATTGGTTTATGTCTTCCAGTGCTTCACCACAAAGCTTACATGAACTCACCGTTATCAGAGGGTGAGGGGGGCTCTCTCTCATCCAAGTCATCAGCGGACGACATGGTGCCAGTGGAGGGGGTTCTGGGTAACCTCCTCTTAAAGTCACCTGTACAGGAAGGGATGATACACCAGTTAGTTCTCATCCTGAATCTAGTTAGAGTCCAACTGTAAAGTTGTCTGCGCTCGATCCAATCTCTTCTTTCCATCCGCTGCTTTAGGCCTGTGGTGATAGTCTCCTCAACTTTATTCAAAAGGAGGACAGTTTATAAGACCAGTAAAATGGGTGGGTGTGGTCTCCTAAAGAGCTGAAGGTCATCGATTACCTAAAAACGACCATTAAGTGATTCACACCTACATTCTATGATCAAGGATTATATATGTATTTGCATTTTCAGTACATTGGGGAGATCATCATCCACTACTGTCTTGATTTATCCTTATCTCGGTGTTAAGAGGGAACTACAATACACACAACAAAACAATACTAGGGGTAGTGATAAAGTTTGGAATAGTTACAAAAATGAAATGTTAACCTGATAAAAGAAGTATTCTCAATCCATCGCATCTAGATACAATATCTCTGTGTTCAAGATCTATCAGGTAATGGAACAGTTCAACAACAAAGCACGATGCTAAACTCGTAGTGTTCTTGGACAACATTCCGATCTTGTGATGGCCCTCAGGGTATTTACCCTAGATTGACAATCACTGCTATTAGCAGCTGCTTTGCACATGACATAGGGGCCAGCAATTTCCTGCCTAAGGTGTTGAAAGGTGACACAATGGGAAGTTGTCTGGTGGTGGATGCTGTATACTTCTGTGTGTTGTTATTGGCAAAAGGTAAAGAAGACGTTACATTGGGACAAGTCGGCTCAGGTTAGAAGGGTGAAGAGGAGAAAAGGTATAGTGATGTCGCCAGGGGTAAGTTAAAGTAAATAGTCAGAGTAGTCTTAATGAAGGCCTAAATAAAGAATGTGCTAAAGAAGAGAGGGTTAGGGTTAGGGTTAGGAGAGAGGGCCTCACCTGGGCTGGCTGTGGGAGAATCCATGGACCGGGTCTCACTGCTGCCCCCGGCACTCTCTGAGTCACTGCACATTCCTCCTCCCTGACTCCCAGAGGTCCAGGATTTGAATGGGCCGTGGATTCTCAGAGCTAGGACACACAGAACGGTATTACCACGCCGCTATCCACTATTACCGCGCCGCTATCAAAGTAAATGTTGTTACAGACAGAATAGGATTGCAAGGGCTCAGATTCCAATGAACAATAAATTGTAATCAAATGACGGGCGAGCCCTCTACAGAAACTACTAGTAGTGTGTTTTAAAATAGTTTGGTTTAATTTGCCTCAGTTTCACTTTGACACTATATATTAACGAATCTGGCTAAATAAATAATGGCTTTTGCCACACAAACAAATACAGTCTTTAGAACTGTGGTATTAACCTACCTGTAACACGGACCAAATCTAAAAATGTGTGATTGTAAACGCTACAGTTTATGTGTTAAACAAATAGACATACCATAAGGGACCACAAAGGAGCTTAACTTACTAACTCATTCATTACCTTTGGACAAGTCTAGTCTAGACTAGTTCTAGTCTAACCAGATAAAAAGTATTGCGGTATTTGTTGTGACAACTGCCAATGCCACTACCTTGAATGTCAGCGTTGCTGTTCGAGCGTCTGTCAGCAATCTTGGCAGGCCGTATGTGGACCGGGCTCTCCACCTCGTCAGTGCCAAAGAAGTCAGAGTTCACGGGGGACAAGTTACCATGAGACGAGTGACTGCTACTTAGAGAGCGCTTGGGGAAAGGTATCCTGCGGAACAGAGACATTTTGTGTTTCCATCAATTGTCTAACCTACCAAGCCCCATGTGTTGAGTTTGAGCTAAGAGTTACCAGACACCGAAAACATTTCTTTTTTCTTGAAAAAAAATACAACAAAAAAAAACAATGTATTTGAAAGTAGCTATCCAGCTTGTAATATTCATTGCAAAGCTATTGAGGTTTGCATATCTCTACCAAATATGACTTTTACGCCAGCAAAGTTTAGAAGCCCATTCTGCCACAACTACAGGATTGTAGCTGCCACCTGATTTGAGTATTTTTCAAATTTCTTATAGAGCCTGTGAATAGGTCTACTTGGGATGACATTACACATAATTACCTATTAGAGTGCAACAGTAAGCCAGTAACTACGTGCTTAATATTAGTCCGAATGGAAAAAAGAACAATATGTGACATATAATTTCTAGTCTAATTTGTTTTAATAACATTCTTAAAATGTCTTTCTGTGCTCTATGTAAAGCACTTTGAGTTGGCGTGTGTATGAAAACATGCTATACAAATGAACTGGATTTGACTTGACTAAAGGTAGGAGCTTCCTTTCAACTGGAATAAGGCAATTGGCATAGCAATGGACAATGAATCCAGCCTCATTATGGTTACTGATCTAAATGTATCCCCTGTAGATGTTATTTGATTGGAACAGGTGTTTGTGGGATGGTGAGCTCCTGCTTCCTTTCCCCTCTGTTCCAGTTCTTTAGATCAGAAGGGAGAGGATCACAAGGGACACATTAACAATCAGATAACAAAGCTTATTGTTCTGTCTGCACAGTGAGTTCGTTGACACTTCTACTGAACAAAGAAAAGCAGAATGCAGGGGACTAGGCAAAAAGACAATCCCACCCCCCGAAAAAATCCTTCACTTCAATCAGAATAATTGATCTGAGAAAAAACAGCATTCTCTTAGAAAAGTGGCATCATAAGTTTAGCATAGCCTCTCAGAAAGTTTTGTATTTGTGTTCTGCCATCTCATTTGAAAAAGAAAGCGCAAACATGATGTTTAGCAAGTGAGATTAGATTTCAGTGTCAAAATGAAGAACATGATTAAACAGAGCCTTCAACCGGTGAGTCAAAATGGCTTCCTTACCCTGAGATAGCAGCATCAAAGGAGGAGGACTCCACTCTGGGTCTGTTGCCAGGCAAACTCCTGACAAAGTCGATATAGCGCTGGCCTGGATCATATAGCTTGGCGTTCTCACACAGAGACTGGTGATTAACTGGCAGGGACACTACCTGGACCTGCTGCAACTGGAACCAGTTCACGGTCACCTGATCACAAAGACAACATGAAACCCATTGTAGTTTCAAACGGCACCGGCAAACAGTTCATGCACAGTTATTGGATACTGTCTAACGTAGCTGGTGGGGACTCACAGCCTTCAAAGTGAGGTCGCACTGGAAAACCATCTCTCGTAGCTGTGTGAGGAGGTCAGTCTTGGTGTTGGCCAGCTCCAGCCTCTTCTCTTTCACATCCGTCTGGCAGGCCTTGCAGTGCTCGCGAGCTTCGTCCGCCTATACAACACACGGCACAATTTGCAAACGTGCATGTATCCACTAAACACCAAGTCCAAGATCTAATATTGACTTCATTTACACATGAGTATCCTCTATGTTGAACGTACGTAATAGTATACAAAATATCTCAAGTGTTGGTTCTATTAGAATCACGGAAAAGTTGTGGGCCTTGAAGATGAGCTATTGTCTACGAGCATTGTCAGCTACGGTCTTAAGGAGTTACAGATTGTCCTCAGGGAGGACGAAATACCTTCTGCAGCGCCTCCTCCTCCAACCTCCGCCTCTTCTCCAGCTGCTTAGCAACCCCTACTCCACCTCCTCCTCCCATCTGTTCCTCCTCCACTCGGCTGGTGGACACCCGGGCTTTCTCATGCTCCTCCTTCCTCTGCGCCTGCAGCACCTGGGCCTTCCTGAAAGCACTGTCTGCCTCATGCTGCACACACGAGCAAGGCTTGTTGTAACACTATTGTACGATAGTACCACCTCCCATCGTCTGCAACCCCATAGAGCTAAGACCGGTAACACATGCATGGACTATGAACATGACATTTTTTTTTACATGAATTACAGTGCCTGTATTTATCTATCTACAGATGTGAACAAATCCTCTATAACGACCGAAAAGGACAACATTCATTTCCACATTTGGCTAATTAATAGTTGGTGCCTGTGCGCGCATCTGAAAACAGTTTCACCCACCATTTTCTTTTGCTCTCTCTGCCACTGCTCCTTGACCTCCTTTCGAAGTTTGTCCAACTCAGTCTTTCTGGCAAGGAGAGGCTGCAACAAAAAACACACACACACACATACACTGAAAAACACTGACGCAAAAGCAAGAGCAGACTTCCCATGTATTGGGGTCAGTTCATAAACTTGAATAGATCAAAGTACCTGCATGAATTTGTTAGACTGTAGGGCAGCCGCAGTGTGAAGCAGGAGTTGGCTGTACTCGATGTCATTCTTAAATGCCGACATGTAAATGTCACGGAATGGCATGAATTCCTTACACAAGTGAAAAACACAATTGATAATGTCAGAATGAAAGGTTGAAACTTTACAGTATATGTTTTTGTGATGTTATTATTTCTTATCTATCCTATAATCACCTGTTGACTTGCATGTGTCTTCGCAGACTCTGCCATTTTGGCGTAACTCTTGGCACACTCTACATCTTTATTCAGAGAAACAAAAAGTTCAACAGTGTCAACAGAACATAGAGAAACAAGAGAGAACAAAACTGCCCACAAAGGCCCTACACCAAATAAAAAGCTGGGGGCTGGGATATGTCATTGCATGGCTGTGCATTGCACCTTGAATGAGTCCCCTATGTCATTGTATTTGGACTTGCTGACAACAAAATATAATGGTTGAAGTGATCCCAATGTAATATTGCATTTAGGTAATACCTGCACGATTGTCATTTTAGTTATAAAATAGTCTGAAGAGAACGTGTTGAGATGAGACAGAGTTCATGACTATAGGAGCAAAAAAAGGTCTGAAGAAAAAATTTGGCTAGAGTTATTCTGCACTGAGACTAGAATGGCAAAATTAGCTTACAGCAGTAGGTCCACTTACAGTGTGAAACGTCTCATTCCCCACAGCCACCCACCCTTTAGCCACGTTCCCAACCCCACCTCCACTTACCCATACTGAGGCGCTTCTCCACCCAGCTTAGCAGCTCTTTGGTGTACTTGGACCAGGCCTTGGCATATAGCAGGGCCGACTCCACCCCACTGTGGCTACGCTGCAGTGCCACGTCCACCTCCCCAGCCGCCGCCGCCGGGGACAGCCCTGTGAGGACCAGCGCAACGCCACAGGTCACTCTATAGAAAAGGGGCCACCCCCTAAGCCTCTGGTCCACGTGTCTGTTTAACTATGACTACGTGGGAGTGTGGCAGGAGGGAAAGTCACCCAGTGACCTTGCCGGGGAACCTAAAGCTAATGGGAATGCTAATACCCTGCCCTGGTGAGGGGATTTCACAGGGATTGTCTGAGTTGATATGACCTATACTGACAGATCACTGAGAGGTGAGTGACAAGGTGTTGCACCATAACAGTGACACTATTGAAATCCCTCCTGTACAGGGGTAAGAATTGGCAAATGCTACAATATGTTGACATTTAAAATACAAGTGTTAACCCAAAGTATTTGGGCACTGGACAGAGACAGCTTTGTTGTAGTGACTTCACTTCAGCAGATAGGACTGGAAATTGAACAACTACTAGAAGGTTGTAGTTCTGAATATCACCTTAAACGTGAGTTTTTTTTTTAGATCCACGTCAAATGAATCGTGTAGGAATTGCAAGCCCCTTTTTTTATAAATAGTCCCCCCAGACAAAATTGAGAAAATAAACTAAAATTAAGTTTTGGAAAGGTATAGTACGCGGTCCAGATGGTAATGCAGCAAAGCATTCCCCAACCTGTAATGGTACCACCATCAGGCCACAAGATGCGGGCAGCGGGACATTGGTGTGACAAGCGTGACAAAAGTGTGTATCGCTATAGTATGCTTATCAAAGGCTATCTGTATCCCATGTCAGGGTAGGGTAGTTTAATCATTTGGGGATTTTTGTGCTTATCAACTGCCTCTTTTGATAAACCGGTATCTGTATCCCATGTCAGGCTGTGGTAGTTTAATCATTTGGGGATGTTGTGCTGAACCAATTGTTGCAATCAAAAGATCAATTCATTTGGCTCACTATCAGAAAGTTCAACCGGAAAAGGTCAAGTGCCCTGGCTATAGCCTAGAAATGTAATGAAAATGGCTGTTGGAGGAAAAGGTCCACCCTTTAAAAATAGTTCCCTGTTAAATTGTGTGCAAGAATATCTTCACCGCAACCTTTAGAGATGCATCAGCAACCAGAAAAGTTTGGTTAAAACCAAAAATGTAATCCTACAACTTTAAAATGGGTTCAGGTTAAATGGTCCAATTGCTTTTGGTCCCTTAGAAAGGGTTGACTATAAATTAAAATGGGTGATTTTTCCACAAGGTTCACCCAATAGGTGAATGTAATCTTGTTTTCCGAATGTTTCTGTTAGACAGTGTTCCACTCAGTAAAACCTTCCGTTTCCCAGTCTGACGGTACTACGGGGAGTTGTGGCTGTTGTTCTGTCCTACCTGATGGATCATCCTTTTCTGGGGCAGCTCCTCCCGATTCCACAGAGATGTTTTCAAATGACTGCTTGAGAAACACAGAAACACAGAAAATATGACTCAATGCTAAGGGCTCAACAACAAGGCTCAACTGTTGACACTTCCCCTTTAGGTCTGTTACAAAACCACAGACATTAGGAAACACCAACTCATGCTATAAAGCCATCCATTTTTCAATGCAAGTAGATCATTTCAGACACACCCTGAAGCCCTATCTTGTCCGTAAACGCCGTTAGTCAGTCCTTCCTCAACGCCTATGACCTTCTAACTGTCAAATTACATGCAACATTCCATGTCCAAGGACTCTTTGGACTGTATTATTTTTGGAAAAGACACAAAGATAACAATAAATGAAAGCGTGTCTTACCCTGCTGCTGCTAGTTAGGGGGACCCCCAACACCAATCCATTCTCTACATCTCCCATAAGGAAGTCAGACACTCTGGAAGGTAAACGTAATGACAGCAATACATTTATTCGAACCCTCACAGTAAGTTCTATTTTTAGGGAAAAGTTGGAACGATTTTAATAAAGATATGGAAAAACACAAAACAGTTTAACAGTGTGATTCCTAAGTGCAATGTCAAAAAAACATCATATTATCAGTACTTACACATTTCCAAACGTGAATGCCAATGTGTCAATAGAAGAGTAGATCTCAGAAAAAAGCTTTTGTTTGTTCTCCTCGTTTACTTCCTTGAAGTTGACACCTGCCAAAGGGATAATATATCCATATGGACGTTTTTCATGTGTTAGAAGGCCAGTGAAAACAGCAATGTTTACACAAGGACAAAATCTGAAAACAACCATTTTGCTCCGCATTTCACATTCTTACATCTCTACATTTGTTAAGAAATACATACATTTTGAAATATTATTAAACAAACCCAAAAAACGTTAGAAAAAAAAGATGTTCTTCAAACCATTAATTCGGAAATCCCACAAGGACGTGGAAGTGTAATGATTTGACTTTAGAATGGAAAGGAAACTTTTGCTTCCAAAGGTACAAACACAGTGATAGCTTAAAGAGAGAGAGAGAGGGGGGGGCTCTGATAATAACCCATAATAATTCTCCACTATAAAGTAGTCTTTCCAATCTTGAAAGGACTCTGGGGGAAAAAAGGCAGAAAAAAAACGATGGCAAAAAAGAAAAACTCCCTGGTGGCATTCCCCATAATTCCCCTTTTCTGCATGGTTTCCTCTCAGGCGAACAATGGCGATTTCGAAGAGTTCAAATAAAAAATCTAAGCAAAGAGGTACTACACTGCAATATTTTCTGTTCTTTTTTTATTATGATTTGGTAAACCATTTAGATGGTCAAAACATGGACCAGTCTAAGTGTCAGATATATTGTTTTAAACCAATACAGAGCACTTATGACCTTTACTGAATGGTCAACACAGAACAATTTGGTTTCCCAGTATTAGGATGCACATTTATTTTGCGATAGTTTGCCAAATTAATTACGTCGCCAGTGACGAAATTAGGGAAAGGCCAATGCACACACACACAAACACAAACACAAGTTAACTAAATCCAAAGGCTTCCATCAATGGGTCAAATAGTGGCCAATCAGTCTTTTGGGGGATTGTATTATTATATCATTGCTGTCAGTTTTTTAAATATTTTACCACGTTCCAAAATAAACATTTCCCTCTTCCACTCCCCTGACTACAAAATCCAGTCATTTTTTGGTTCAGTTTATAAATCAATGGAAGGACATTTTTGTGTAATAGAAACTGCTGTTGAAGTTTCTTTACTAACCTGCCTTCAAAATGAACCTTCCTTATGCCCTACCTTCAAAAGAGAAACCGCTTCTTTCCTGAGGTTGAACAGAAAAGGGCGTCAATCCAAATCCAAATGGTCGGCAAATATCTTTCGTGTTTGGGGAGACGGTGGAACGTTCGACAAAGGGTGACAAGTGGAATAAAGGCTTTGCCCGTTGTGGATTCCCCAGGGTGGGCATGTGAACAAACCTGGCTTCTGTAACTCCTCGTACCCTCACCTAGGACCAAGATTCCCTCATCGTTGGGTTCCCTCCTCTCCTTACCAACTCCCTGACCACCCCCCAGCCCCCAACAGGACATCCTGAGGCTTGCTGAAACACAATGACGGTGCTTGCACAGTCCTCAACCAACAGTCCAAATGTGGAAGTTACATCATGGGACAAAAATGGCATTGTTTTTTGCTGGGAAAGCACAACACTTCTTCAGCACTAATCAATTGCACACTCTAAGGTCGTAGGGATAGAGGGAAGCTGGCTGACTAAACAAATACTAATGGAGAAGCATAACACAGCTTACGGATGTTGGAAGGCCTCCATCAAAAAGACCGTTGACTGAAATGTAGGACTATCTCAACAAACCGGACATGAATATGACAGGTTGATATGATTGATATGTTATCCATATGTTGGGTATATTAATGGCTAATAGTGATCAGCTCAAAGTATTTTTATTATAATTAAAAAGACAATAATACTTCTAATTATAATTATAAGAACCTTGATATCAATAATATTCTTTAAAAACAAGGTTATGCTAGATTTGTGGAAAACACTGTTAGGATGAAAGCATCATTGTAAGTAGTTACATCTAAAAACTCAACTACCTGGTTGCATGGACCGCCCCGACACTAGTACACAAATTAAAATACACTGTAGAGATATTGCGACAATTGTCATGAAAATCTTTAAGCTCTCAGTGGTGCGTAAAACATTTGTTGACCGTCAAGCTCAACCGATGGTCAACAAAAATGGTCAAATTCCACACTGTTTCAGGAAAGGCCCAGTAACTGAAAAACAGATTGAACTAAAATATAGCTTGCAACATTGTGTGTGCATATAAGTAAGAACACATACTCATCGTAAAATAGTACTAGCACTAAACGTTGACTTTTCTGCATCTGCTCCTTGTTGGCTCATACAAGTGAATTCTCTACATTATCTTCAATCTCAATCCCCATTTTAATTGCTAGCTAGATATACGACGACACCATAGCGAGTGCGAGTTTTGTATGAGTTGGTACGTGGGTTCGTGTTTGCACATGTTATTGTGTGTCTGTGTGTGTGTGTATGCAGTCAAAGCTGCATAAAAAGGAAGGATGTGAGTGACTAACTATCTGGATAAGAAATTCAGGGTTCATGAGAAAGTAGGGATTCTGGCCACCTAGTGGTAACATCAAAAAATAAAATGTGTGTGTGCGTGCGTGCGTGTGCGTGTGTGTTTTGTTTGTGTCAACTTGAGACTACATTAAAAACCTTACACTGTGTTGATTGATGACAGCTCAAAAGCACCGCTTAATCTCATTAATCATTTAAATGTTATATTATGATGGAATACCAACACTTGCACAGTTCCTTTTGTTGAGCCTTGAGAGTGTCAAAGTGCCTGGGTTCTTTTTAGCATATCAATAAAAGATGGAATTCCACCCATGGCATTAGGCCGCATTCTCTTTTATTTTTTTTAACTGAACAAACGCATTACAGATCCAAAATGTAGACATCCTTCAATTTAAGGCACACACTTTTCCCCCTAGCAATCCGATAACATTCTTAGGTAAACAAGGTGCTGTTAATATTCAACTGTTTCCTAGCCTCCACAACCTTCCCATCCTTGAAAACAGACTAATGATTTGGTAGTATTACACAGCCGAACAGAGGGATTTCTATCAGACACCTGTCTTACACAGCAAAGCACACGGATCGATGGTATGGAAGCTCACCCTGGGCCTGTCCTGTTCCTGTGCTCGATTCAACTCCAGAAAAGTGCTCATGGTGCATAAGGTGAGATCAAAACAGTTTAGCTTGGACTGTTTGGTGCTCAATATGCATGCGCTCTGAGCAATGGAAGAATGGAAAGAAAACAACACATACAAAGGCGCATACAAACTTGCGCCAAAGAGCCTTGGCGCTACCTCGACATGACATCGCTTGTATCATTAAGTGAAAGCTTTGCCAAAACGTTGTGGCTAAACCAGGCCCTCTTTGCAATGCAAATTGAAATGAGGTACTTCGAAATTCTTGTGTGTCGGCCAAGTGAAGAAATGCCCCCAATGCCAGATCATAATCGCAGAGAAAGCAGGAGAGCAAATGGGATTCCTTACTTCAGTTCCCTCAGCAGTGACAGACAAAGCACAAAGACTTCCCTCACACTCCTCCTTGACTCACAGGGTAAGAGCGAGAGAAAAACTTTTCATAACCTAAGTCTATCTACAGGGGATACTGAACACACACTGCGGTGCTCTGAGATTCCGTACAAACACTGCATTACTTTGAAGTTTGACACCACACAAAATAAATAATGCTATTCTTCAAAGGCCTGCTTTCTCGTATGTTAGCCTTTTAAATATGCTCAAGAGAAAGAAAACGCAAAAACCAAAAAGAGCAAAGAGTGAAACAAAAAAGAAAAAATGTGGCAAGAGTAGGAGGAAGGAAAGGAACGTAAAAGCATGAGATTGGAGAAGCCGAGAAAAGACAGAAAACAGACCCCAGCTGGACTGGAGGAGGGAATGGACGAGATATGACCAGCGTAGGGAGGGCTGGATGTCACGGCTCACCTTTGACCGAGGCGATGACGGTTCCTGCCACGCTGAGGATGTCCACCGAGTTGAGGCTCTGGTGTTTGCCGATGACGGACTTTAGAACGCGCAGTAGCTCTCCTAGGCGCTCGTGTACCACCTGATGCAAGCAGTCTTGGTGCTCTGAGAATGAAAACAAAAAGAAATTCAGTAGCAGGGAGAAAATCCACTTCATTATCAACTTTAATGTTTTAACAAGGTCATCACCTCCCTACCACCTCAGAAATAATTCAGAGATGCCTTTATATCTACCTGTACCTCAACCTAGCCCTGACCCTAACCCTATAGATCTACCTGTACCTCAACTAACCCTTACCCTATAGATCTACCTGTACCTCAACTAACCCTGACCCTAACCCTATAGATCTACCTGTACCTCAACCTAACCCTGACCCTAACCCTATAGATCTACCTGTACCTCAACTAACACTGACCCTAACCCTAACCCTATAGATCTACCTGTACCTCAACCTAACCCTGAGCCTAATCCTAACCCTAACCCTATCGATCTACCTGTACTTTAAGTATAGCATTATTTTATAGTCGTAGCAAACTTAGTGGACCAAAACTAGCTGAAAACAGTAGGATAACTTGAACTCTGATTTTACGGTAATTAGCTGTTAGATGGTCAGCTATCCATGCTGAACTTGGAATCTCAGGAATGTTTACAAAGGGTATGTAAATGTCCATTAACACTGAGTCACAGTGTGGTTTAACCTACGAAGAGACACAGCTCTTTACCAAGTGAAACCCAGTCACCTGATTAGCGAGGTAGGCAAATGAGGTAATACGAATTTTAAAACTACTGAGAGATTGTTAGTTTAGTTTCTTTCTAGAATGACCAACACCGGTAATGACTCGCTGGTATCAGAGAGAGACAGAGCTGCTCCGAAAAATACATAAACATACTGAAAAGCCTTATTGCAAGACAAGCTCTCTCTCTCTCTCTCTCTCTCTCTCTCTCTCTCTCTCTCTCTCTCTCTCTCTCTCTCTCTCTCTCTCTCTCTCTCTGTCTGTCTGTCTGTCTCTCTCTCTCTCTCTCTCTCTCTCTCTCTCTCTCTCTCTCTCTCTCTCTCTCTCTCTCTCTCGAACACATACACACTCGCACGCACACACACACAAACACAAACACAGGCAGTCAAAGCTACATTTGTGCTGACAGTCCCTCCTGGATTACCCGCCGTATGGAAAAGGGGATCAGGGAGACTTTAGCCGTCTCCCATTTTTCCTTTTATTCTTTCCCTCTCTTTTTTGACGTGGGACAAAAAGGGCTGGCAGTGGAACTAATGTTTCTGGGTGGATGTGGCTACTATGACAATGTCAGCTCCCAGCTAACCGGTAAAGCGATGGTTTCATTTGAGCATTACCAGTAGTGGGACGGTTTGACACCAGGAATCCACTAGTGCTTCATCGAGTGAGAAGCTGAAGGAGACATGCATCGACCAGCCCTCAAACATATTTGTTCTTTGTGGAATGAATAACCAGTAGAAGAAAAAAAAAACATTCAAAATAGCAAACAGGCACACAAGTTCATCGACGGCTAGATCAAGGCAGCAAGCCAGGGCACTGTGGGCGGTGGCTCTATAACTAAGTGTACAACATTTGATGTTTACTATAACAAAAACTGAAGACTTCAACAGTTTCCAAATCAATACATCCCTAGCAGGCAGCAGGGCAAAATTAGACAAATATCTTTAATGAGCCAACGGAGCCAAAAGCTACCCAATTCAACAGAATTGATAGACAAAAAATGAACAGTCCACAAGAGCTTTGTAGAGAAGTCAATAGCCTATGTAACCCTGCCACCAGAGCTGCAGGGTGAGCACCAGCCACTGTCGGCCAAACACACTATGCTTCTATTTTGCTCGCAGTAGCCAACGCTCTGCCAAAATCTTCTCTGGGGCTCTATAGCAACCCTCTCTATCCGTCTTCATCAGACGTCACCCCTATAGCTACTACATTAGTGTTCTCTTTTACGACTGTAGCTTGTCCTTTTTGTTTCAGCTCACTGCTCCCCACTAGGCAGGAAGAGGGCCAGTGGTGTGCCACCGGCTCTGCAATGTCTCATACTGGGGCTTGGAGCTGTATTGCATTGGCTCAAAGTGTTTACATTAAGGAATGTGTTAGCTGATGAGGTCGTCACATCATTGTGGCAGTAAAGTTTGAACTGCATTTCGTCATCCAAGAGGTTTTAGTAGTCGTAGCAGAGTACCATAAACTCAATCTGTTTAGTTCAACACAACTTAAGGCCTACGTAGTCTAACAGAATTCTTTAGTCACTATTGTGTGTGT
Organism: Aplochiton taeniatus; assembly: GCA_017639675.1. Taxonomy (NCBI): domain Eukaryota; kingdom Metazoa; phylum Chordata; class Actinopteri; order Galaxiiformes; family Galaxiidae; genus Aplochiton; species Aplochiton taeniatus. The sequence goes on along the minus strand of CM030174.1, from coordinate 15,682,472 downwards.
AGGGACTATTCTGATAACGATAATACAGTAGCTTGTGTGGTTTCCCCAAATACTGCGAGTTACTCATATCATAGAGGCATGTTAACTTTTCAGAAATATTTCACTCGATACTTGCTTATAAAAGTATAACAAATTTAATTGTAAGGCTTTATCAACATTGGTGTCAACATAAGTTATTTAACCAACCAATGTTAATCGTTCCACTTGAATCCCTTGCCTAAGTCTGAGGCCAGGATTAACATCGATCAGATGGGTCAAAGTTTACAGGAAACCTCCTCAAACCTGAATCCTTTAATTGGTCTGGTTCAGTTTAGACCCCATTTCTTGACCTTAGAATTTGAATGACAAAGCATGCACAATGGTCTCAAGCCCATCCCCACAGCCCAATCAGGGAGAGTAACAGAATCCTGTGTCCTGAAGGCTTCGTCTACTGGGAGCTTAAGTTATATTAAGGACTATACCCTGAAGGGCCGAGATATGAGGGTCTTCCTTCACTGGCTTCAAACTACAATGGTTGTGTGGCCATTAGGGAAACCTAAATGCCGCTAATTAGCGAGACGTTATGGTAATGTACACTGGTCAAGCAGGACATTGGATAATGTACAGAAGCTGGTGGTTTAACCTCACAACCTGACTCAAAGGCAGGAGGTCACAGGGGAATGGGCTTGTTCCTGAATGAGATTGGCCAAAAATCATGTATTTTACAACATGCCTCTGTTTAGCAACCAAAACCGTCTTTATGATGTTGCAAATTTTGGTTTTATCAAGAAAAACTTGCAGTTAGGACTGTCACGATCATTACATTTTAGTTGACGATTAATTGTCATTCAAATGAGTGTGATTTCATTGTCTTTGTGTTTCAAGTAACTTTAATATTATGAGCCTAATAGTAGTGTCATAACAGAAAATACAGGAAATGATTGCGGTCACCTGAAATAATTGCAATCAGGCGATTATGTCAAAATCGCAACAGCCCTAATTGCAGTAAGAAAAACAAGGAAGTGAGAGAGAAAATTATTATTTAATTATGCTATTATGTGATCTTTAGTTAAAGCTGATAGGAAGACCCATTTGGCCGATACTTTTGCAAGGAAGACCATTGGGTTTTCTGAAAAGGCCTTTTTTGAGAGCAGAAACCTCAGTATTGTCCCAGGGGCCACTAGCAAACAGAGGGGCCTGCCTGTCGCCTCATGGACCTGCCACATGAAGCATTTATTGAACAATAAATCACAACGGCAGCTTTTCACTTTTCACAGGACGCAAAGATAGGGAATTGCGAGAAAGAGCTGTAGAGGAGGAGTGGTGATGGGTTGGGAGGGTAAGGGAGGGGGTTGTTTGGTAACAGTAGAAGGTCCTTCCTGAAGGGTTTTGTCCCCAAATCGCCCCTACACCCCACGTCCAAGCTTAACCAGAGGTTATGTGAGCAAGAGAGACATTCCCGGGAATAAAAAGAGGCTATAGGGGGATCAAACTCAGATCCTGATGAGGAGGAGGTCTACAATCCGGAGTGCAGGGCTGAGCTGCCAGCAACACATTGCCGCATTTTTACTTCATTAGCGTCATGGAAACCCAACATTCCAGCACGCCCGTGCCTCCTGTTCAGAAGCAGGCGAGGGGTTAAGGGCTGGAGGGTAAACCTTAATGAAAACATTTTCAGATCGTTCACTATCAAAATGACACCTCGATATGAAAACATTACACAAAACCTTTCAGAGCTACCTACCAAGTTAGGGATTATACAAGGCCATTTTTATCAGTGGAGTGTAATGCTGAGAGCTCCAGCAACTTTATTACAATCCAAAAAGAAATGTGGTGTTCAATGTTTTGTTTGTTTATTTTAGGTCAAAATTTTAACTTGTTTTAACAGCTCTTGGATAAAGTATTTGAGGGGTTCGTTAGCAAGGAAATATGCAGTAAATAATGGGCTGTGACAAAGTCCTCAGCGTCAATGATATGACCCAGTATGGAACTGTCTCAAACCGTCTCCTATACAATGCGACTTGGAGACATTCCATTCCATGTGACCCTTGCTAGGTTCAGTCATGCATTGCAAATCATGGGAGCAGTGTGTATGCCTCAAAACATTTCAGGAAACGGCGGGAGGTTTAATGGCGACAAAGCAAGTGTGAAATCAGTAAACGTGTCACAACTGGGTCTGAGGCTAAATATGGTGCTGGACAGGCTACCCGTAACTAACGTCAATCAGGCCCCCTAACGCTGCCCAGTGAGTCAAGCTATCAGCTGGACATTCCATTGACTTGAATACATTTTTTTTTTAAATGATGTCTTTTGTTTGACAAAAGGTGCATGAATAGTGAAGGGCAACGTTTCACGAGGATTCCTGGAGTTTCTTTCTGGCACAAGAAGCCAAACTTGAGCCTGATAATTAAACACTGTAGAATTGCTTAGGTAAATGGACCTCCACTACACTGAGCTGGATTCAACACAATTTCCCGAACACACGGACCTTCTGAAAAGGGTCTGGATCAGTGCAATGATTTCAAAGCACGGTACTGTCTACTATGCAACCTGTGTTCGCATAGTGTTTGGGAGTGAAAAGGTAAACCATTCATATCCCACTATACCATATTTATCAACTTCATGTGGAAATATGGAGAAAAAAAAGAAACAAAGACGTAGCATCTAGTCTAGTCTAACAACTGGCTGCAGCCACAACCATTAAAGAACGTGGCCGTCATACACTATGACCTCCACTCCCCTCCTTGAAACCCTTCTTGTGGCCAGTTGACATGGTTCACCTCTCTCGCTGGACCACCGGCAGCCCACTCTATGGATTACAGAGATTACACGCTGCTGGTAAAAGGCAAAAGGACCTTTGGCTTCTTCAGACTTCCATGCTCATGCCAGGGCCTTCCCTGCTGCTCCACCTTTGAAGTTCTCTTTCCCGTGACCGCAGACACAAAGGGCCAGCGTTTAAAAGGAGCCTTGAGCCATAGAAACAGGACCTTCCGCCTAGGTAGGGGGCTCTTTTTTTTCCCCACTCAGCAGGCGATTGCCTCAGTCAAACAGGTTAACCATTAGCATAACAAAATAATTCATAATACATGTATGTATTCTAAACGTAGACTTATAAATGGTTAGTGGAAACTATTTATTTCGGGATGCTGTGATTGATAGGAGGAAGAGAGCAGGATTGTATTAGCCTAGTTCTCTGCTACTTCTTCTTAACCTGCGTGATGCCAGTGTATGTCAAAAGTATGGGGCTACAGCGGAGCGAAGCACACACATGCAGGCTGTTGATTACATACTGCAATAACAGACGTCAACATAGATACAAACTAAATAACTGGCATTCAGTGAGTGATAGCTCAGTCTCTATTTAACACATATTACAATGTCCCTATTGCCTTCCATCAAACCAGCTGGTTCAATGTTTTTTTTTGTTTTTGCTTTTCAGTTCAGATTTTGACAAGATATCAAAGCCCCAGTGCCTAGGCATTACTCCTTGGGCTAAAGCCATTTGATCTTGAAGAAAATGCTTGCCATCTCCAAGGGTAAACTCTTAAAGAATAATACCTAAGTCTCTTTTCCAGCCAACAGACTAGGCAGACATGTTTACCCTTGGATATTCCTCTCCAGTCTTTTGCATATCAATGAGATGCTTAGCGTGGAGTCAAGAATTTGCTTCTTTTTTTTTCTCTCTTTCAGTTTGTTTTTTCCAGAGCTGTCGGTCACCGTGAGAGAAGACAGACAACCTCTTTCTCCTGATACCCCTCCACCCTGTCCTCCTGTTGATGCAAAGCTCTGAAGGCTGGCATTCCAACTATGCTTTCTTTAAGAGAGACGGCAAATCCCCCACAGTGTAGCTTCTAGCTGGCAGACCAAAATGTTGCTGCTTTGGCCTAGAGAGACCATGGCAGCTCCCTTTGCTGTTCATCATGGAGCCCAGAAATCAAATGGACAAGAGCGAGTTTCTTTGCGAAGCTGAGAATGGCTGATGGAGGCGGCCGCTTCACCACACCTGTCAAAGGAAACGGGACTGAACATTGCTTTCGTTTTTTAGCATCTTAATCCGGACTGAAAAGGGATTGGACTCTGGATGGCTTCAACCGTGGCCTTTAGAAGCGATTATTTTCATAACTGCCAATAATTTATCTTGCCACATAGTGGGATGGTATAAACCACAGTTGGAGAGTGCTGCAGGGTTTGTTGCCCACACTTGAAATGCTCCTTTGTTGCTTGTAAAATCATATTAAGCAACCATCAAATCCTCTTAAGCAATCTTTAAAAAAAATGCTTCCGAAATCTTTAAAGCCCCTTTTCAAAATTGCCTTATTTGTCACTACAAGTGAATGATTATATAGTCAATGGCTCCTGATTTTTTGTCTCAGTATGCATTTGCCAGTGGAGGCCATGGCCGTGTTTTTCCCCCCTCCTCTTTCCTGCCCATTTGACCAGACCTTATTTAGGTTCACCTGGAGAGGACAGACGCTACACAGTCCCAGCCACATTCAGTCGTTTCACCATCAAGGAGGGTTCCCTTCTTTTCCCCTAGCCAGGCCTGAGTGCTTCAGGTTGAATAACCAGGGTAGACAAAGCCAGTGGACAGTTATCACAACAGCATCAACCCCAGTGTTCTATGACTAGCAATGAACTGTGCCCAGCATGGGTCTGCTCCCCCACATACGTGCGTGGTTGGAAGGTTCCAACCATGGATGAAAAGAAAGGCCAATTAGTCTACTCTGAACAGTTGTAAGTAGAACCCCAAATAAATATCAGCATTCTACAATGCTTGCTTTAGGATTCATTTAACTCAAATAATGTACTTTGTACTCATATAAGGTTTTTAGTTTTTTTTATCCTAGATGGTAAGTTGCATGTTGGAACGCAGTGGAAGTTGTCCAATTAATACGGCATACTTGTGTGGACAACTTTAATCCTGAGAGTTGTAGATTCAAGGGGTCCCTAATCTGATTTTGTAGGATAAATTTGCCATCTTGGTTTTAAATTCTTAATCCAAGAAGTTAGGTAGGGTATTTGGGTTAGATTCGATTTGGGTTAGTCTCAAATTCCTATCTGATCTAATATCTTGTTTTAGGTGACAGTAAAATGGTGGATTGATTCCCCTAGTATGTTAAATGCAGTTATTAACAGAATAAAATGGAGTACTAGGTTCCAAGAGGCATTTTCACATTTGAAAGCCCGAAGCCAGTTAAACAGGTGGACAAAGGATTGGATAAATGGATACCCAAATGGCTCACTGTTCATGTGACAAATTATTTCTCCAAGACTAACAGCTCAATGTCCTGACTTAGTCAGAGGATTTTTCGTTTGTCAGGGACAAAAACAATGGTGTTCACCAGATTAGCTCGGATTTCCAGTCTCGAATGTGGCCCACTTTGCTGTCGGAGCAAAGCTGGCATTTTTGAGTAATCAATCCAACCAGCAAGTCTCACACGCTCAATATCATCAGGCCACCACATGACCAAATCAAAAGGTCCCAAGAGATATAATATTTCCTACTTTTCACAAGTAAAATCCAGGTACTAACACACAAAGCAGATTTGTATGAATCCAACCCAACGTGATAAAAGGACATGAAATACAGTTCAACTCCTTTGCCATTGGGAACGCAACATTTTTTTTTTGCAGTACGGATCTCACTATGCACACGTTCATTTAAGTTTGCATTTCCAAGCTTAAAAAAGACTGTGAGCAGGCAGGGGGCTCTCTTTCTGAGTAGCCAAACTCCCTTTGAGTTTCCCCTTCCCTAGACAAACTCACCCAGGCCCAAGCAGTAACCATAAATCTGACCATGGGTTTACAGGGGAGAGACAGGTAGAGAGGGAAGGGAACGTGGAGAGAAGGAGGTGGGGGTAAGATACAACGAACCTACCAAAAAGGAAAACAACAAGCTACAAATCTGCGCCCAGAAGTTGGTGAGGCCGTTGACTCAACAAATCAGCGTGGCACTGATCAAAATGGCCACACAGTAAGCACGCGTGCACGCACATAGCACACACGCGCCCGCGCACACACACACACACACGTGCACACACACACACACACACACACACACACACACACACACACACACCCATGCCATATGTCCCCTTGCCTTCCCCTTCAATCTCCCACTGTGTTGGTAATCCAGAGAGATAATGAAAATTGATAGGTTAAAACTTGGTTTGAAAAGACTTCCAAAAACAATTAAGCTAATGTAAGAAGCACAGAAGTCTAGTTGATTGCGTGCACAAACTGTGACCTGTCCAAATCACAAACAAAACACAAACTATTTTAAATTGTAAAAAGGGCAAGAGTGTGGTTCAGCCAAGATGTTCGACGTGGGGCTTGCGCTAATCAAGGTAAGACCGTTTCTTTCTAGGGTCATTTACTATGGCTCTAAAAACAGATCGGCCCAAAGTAGCCATAAAAGGAGTTTTGAGAGGAAGCACCAGTCCGAGAGGCATTACAGTGGAGTACATACCCAGAGGGATAGGTTATCGAAACGAAGCACTGCTGCAGCCATTGAAAAAGACTATAGGCTCTAACCAACAGTCAAAAGACCAAGTCAGACTTATTTTAAGACGTTCTTTCACATGGGGTTATTTTGACCACAAAAAAGTCTTGAAGGTTTTCCTGAAGGGCAGAAGAGCAGTTTTCCCACAAAACTTTGACATTGTGACGCACGGCCCGCTCATTACAGTGTAGAACTGTGTTTTTGAACACCTCCATGAAGCAGGTGCTGTACTGAGAATGAAATAGTGAAGCACTAAACAAGTGTCCAGTCATCTACTCAAATATGACTCTCATGGTCACGCACAGTACAATAGTTAAGATGTAGTGACTCAAATGAATTAACAAAATCTGAGGAATGTAATAGAAGTGTTAGTTGCAGTTGGTACAGGTTTCATAAAATGTTTGGGAAATGTCTTTGAGATACAAAGTAACTGAAGGAATAAAACTCGATTTGATGATGGAGTTGTGGAAATACCCAGTTGTCTAGGCCATAACGTGGCACATATGTGACAAATTAATTTCTGAGGAACACAAAACAAAAAAAGAGGAAGGGAAGCATAACAAAAGAGCACAAATTCAAATAAATTCTCAGTCTCAACCAAGTCTCAACCCTGAGACGAAGCACCACTCCAAAACGAGAGGCAGAAACAAGGTTAAGCCTAGCAGATGAGAAGGACCCCCAGCTCCAGAGCATATTGTAGTGGTGGAAGTCCTAATTCTCCTCATGCATCCTGTCGACTCCACAGTGTGTGTAAGCACATAGCCTCCACACACACACACACACACACACACACACACACACACACACACACACACACACACACACACTCACTCACTCACTCACTCACTCAGACCCCCATAAGTACACTTAAAGGATTAAGCTCAAATGCATATGGGGATTCATTTACTTTTCCTCGCATGAAAATGAGGTTTAAATTAAAGTTCAATGGAATCTCGGCACAGTGGAGCAAAGTTTGAAAGCACCCTGTACAAGAGCAATAATTGACCATGTGCCTTTCTTTTGTGTTGTTTAAAATCAGGGGTACTGATAACTAGCTCCCTTAACGGATTGGTTTGAGGTGCACTGCACAGATTTAGAATACATGAGAAAAGGCCAAATATATCAAGCAAAGAAATGTTAAACAACAGCTTTAATTAAAATACCCAGATTTTAAAAGACGTGGTAAATGATAACAAGGGTAGAGCAGTTTGTGTTGCGTCATGACCTTTCTGAAAGAAAAACATAAAACTATGGATACATGGGATACCACAGTATTCAACTGGGGTTATTAGACCGCTGTCTGACCACGAGTCTACCCCACCCACCCCCACCAACCCAATCGTTTTTTTGTTGTTATTTAGACAATTGTAATCTAAGTTACCAAAGCAACAAACCAAAATAAATTCCACCCAAATTGACAGTGGTAACCTAAACTTGTGGCAATGATAACTGCACTGAGTGACTCAATATTGACACAGCATTAACAAAAAAAGTTTCTTATGGTCTTCGTGAAATGCCAATGGCAAAATACACAGAAACTAAATTACACAGAAGTTGATTCCATAAATATTAATATATCAACATACTAAATACACAATCATATCAAATTCTAATATGATCTGTGATATCTTCCTTGTTTGTTTGTTAAATTATATTATAATCTGTGATTTTCCTACTTCTTGTTCGTAAGACAAAACAAACAAGTAAATACCTCAATCGATATCACCAAGTAGTCCAACCACGTGAAGAACATATTCTGATATGCTTCTAATGCCTTGTGAACAACTTGTGCTAGATTGAAACAGGACTGTCCCGGTGCAAACAGAGCTGAACATAAAACAACTCAGTGTCTAAAGACTAGCTTTGCATAGCATACAGCTCAGTCTGTCCTGTGGGAAACATGCAACTGCCAGCACCCAACCCAAAATAAAACGTCTTCCACTGATACTACTTCCCACAAAATGCCTGACTGAACTTACAATTCTTCTTACACCTTACATTTATTAAATCAGTTCAAAAACACTTCCAGACAGAGTGTTTTGCAACTTTGCTGTGGCAATGACTCCATAATAAGCAAATCACTAGTACGCCTTTTTTCAGTTTGCAGCAGATAACAGACAAAACAACAAACAGCTTACTTCATTAAATCTCGACAGATATAATGGCCACAGGCAATGTTTTCCTGAAATAGATTACTAAATACACAACTACACAATATCCACACAATGCACTACAACTGCTTCTTACTCTCACCCTGACACTCACTCTATATCTCTCTTACATACACAAACACAAAAACACACAAACAAACAAGCACACGCAATAAAAAACATCTGCCTCAATCAGGTTTGAATAAAAAGTAAGTAATTAAAGGTAATAATTTTAAGGCTTTATTACACAGCTTTTTAACTTTTCAATTATAGCTTTTAAGAATCTATACATTGCTGAAAGCTGTTTGCTATTAGGTCAATGTATGTCTATTATGGAGATTTAAAATTAAAACGTAATTATTGTCACTAAGCAACACAGGTTGCCATACTGATCCAGACAACTCACACAACAAACAACAACAAAATCCTGTCCATTTAATAACTTCTCCCTTTACAAGTATCAGGACATGATAACAAATTAACATCTATGCATGAAATCCACATAACAAAAAACTATGAGAGCTGTATCAAATCTTCCCTTTTCCCTCCACTACAAAATTGCACAACAAATTCTCGGAGACAAAAAAAATACTTAAATGTGCGTCATTGAAGCAAACTGAACTGTTTACTAATCACCATTTAAGGTGGCACATGCATTGAAAAAACTAAACTTTGTTGAGAAAAAAAAAACGCTAAACAGCATGGAGACTGGGACTGACTGAGAAGTTCCCTTGGGATCGATCCCATGGCTATTGCTATTCTTAACATGGGAAAGCAAATTTTCAGCCAAACTTTATAGTTATCCCAACCATACTAGTCTGGGAATTTCTGTGACAATAGATAACAAATTCACACAATTGACCATGTGTATTTCCTACTTTTGCAAAAGTCTACATAGTTTTGAGTTGTGGGGCAAAGAGAGGATTCCTCCTCTCCTCGTGAATGCCTAGGGTAATGAGAGGCTCCAGCTATTGTGAAGCACTGCAGAGACAATACCGTCATAAATTGGAGGGGGATTCAAATCACATCCAATCACACCATATGCCAGTGATTCACAACAGTATGTTATCATGCTCTGCTAAAGCACCACCAACCACAATCTGAAGGCATTTACTGACCTAGAACACAAATGTATCCTGAAGTGAATTTTCTCAAGTTCTCCATCTATAAGTATATCTACTGTAGAATAGATTGTGCATAAAAGTGTGACCACTATCTCTTGTGTTAATAGTATGCGTGAATAGGTCTCATCCTTTTGAAACTTTTGGGACTTTTCAGAAAGGCCTCAGTCTACCTTTACAAAGTAGCCCTACTATCCTCACAGGCCTCAAATACCTTACTTTTGATGAACTTATTCTAAACTACTGTTTAAAAGAGAAAGAATTATTTGCACATGGAAAGTCATGTTGATCAGGAAAATAGGTAGCATTTAAATTCATCTATGTGCTAATATTTATATCAGGCAGTTATTTCTTCAACATTAAAGTGCTCAGATTACAGTTTCCTGTAGGGCAATTGGTCTACATTTCTAAATCTGCCCTTTCCTGTATTTAGCCTAAATGTGGTAGATTACTGGAGTGCTCAAATGTTCACATGTTGTGGTTCAAATATCTTAAATAGTATGTAGGCCCGCTATATACACAGGTCTGTGCAGTTATAGTTGATTTCAAACAAAGATAGACGCATTTGCTCTCAGGTTTAAATTACTACATTTTAGTAGTACACTTCACACTACAGTGCTATGTGGCTTTAAGATGCAATGCAATCAGGTTTTACAATGGCAATGACGAGACAGAATTCAGTCAGTACTGTTCACATACTACCATGTTGCATAGTTAATGGCAAGTAAGGTGAATACTATTCATAAATTAGTATGTATATGTTGCATATAAAAACAAGACTTCAAATCATATGGTTTACATAAACTAAATTTGATCATTAATTACACCAAAATTTAAATCTAGTCAAAAACTGTCATGACAGAAATATCTCTGGGCAGTGTTCCCCTCCAAAAACTGATTCAGAAGACCAAACACTATTTCAGAATTTCAAAATGCAAAGGATACGGTGTTATAACATGTAACATGTTACAAAATATGTTATGCCATAATCCAAGATGAGAATTTTAGAAAACAAACAGGTTTATTTATCACTATGATCTGTGCACCGGTGACATGCCTCTCAAAAGTCATTCAAGCTGAAAAATGTACGCCCACAAGCATAGCCTTCTAAACAGTCAGGCTGTCCAGCCAAGTGAAGCACACTCAATGATCTCTCCAGACCAAGCGTGGGATTCCTTCTCGGTTTGAGGATGTCAATGCATATCTCTAATGGGAAAACACATCTTTGCTGGGGTAAGGATTAGCAAACCTGGGTCTGAACCAAAAGTCAGACCCAACAGTACCAGCTGTGGAATGCAATAATCAGACACAGAAGACCTGTCACTGCAGCATTCATCTGAAAAATGATTTTCGATGGTTTAATGACCTCCCTCTTCTAAATTCTGATGTCCAAGGAGGGACATCAATTCATTATCAGGTTTTATACTACTCTAAGTTTAGGTGAAGTTGAAAACAACATTATCCAATATTAAGCTTTGTTTTCAAACAAATGTTCGTAGGACATACAAGTAGAATCCCACAAAGACCTAACTTTGAGTAAATAATGAAGGAGAAAATATGTTTTAGATCAAATCTTCCTAACAACGGAAAGTTGTAAGAGATAAATAAAAGAAAAACACTGTAAAAATTTAACAAATGGACTGCATGCTTTTGGCATTGATGTCCCACTACGTAGTTTCTATTTTAAATGTAATGGTAAATTGAATTTGCCACAGTAAGAATAACAGCATTGAATTCAACTAACATGGGCAGAAAGGAGAGAGGTTAGGGGCGTAGAGAGGGAATAGATACGTGTATTTGAGTGACTGTACAGCCAAGGCCAGAGCAGTACAACCCATGTGAACGTAAGGAACACCGCTATCTAGAAGTTAAAAAAAATCAAGTCGATAAAAAGTCTATACAGGAGGAATTGTTTAAAATGTCCAATGAATGCCGTGTGACCATTTGACTACACGGAATCATTTTGCTCCCACAACTCACCTTTTGAGTGGAAAGCTTCCTTGAGGTGAAGAAGGACATCGGCAAACTGCCGTACATCATTGACCAGCTGCATTATGTAGTCAGCAGAAGGGGCGTCCATGTTATCGGACCCTGAACGTACTGAGCTCTGGGAGCTTTGGGAAGTAACTCTGCCAACCCCCCAAATACCTGTGTTTGCGCCTGTAAGGCCCATGCCATCTGACAAAAAGAGAGAGTTTGAGTTGGAGAGTCTTGAGAAGACGTGCGAGAGTTTGTTTCCTCCATTGCCACTTCCACCTCCTTCTCCACCACTACACCCACTCCCTCCACTGCTCTGGCGTAGCATGGCAGCCAGGAGCACTTTCGGTTCTGTGGCCTCAGCACCTGAATGTGATACTGTGATTTGGATTCACACTCTGATCCAACACTGTTCCGTAACACTCATGGAAGATCCTGTTGAATAATAAAGAACAACCATTGATGGACTGCTCTCAACCAATTGGTTAAAACAAGTTTAGCATATCAAGTACAAGTACTGTATATCAAATAATCTAATAACAAAAAGTGTTTGTACATCCTCAAAATGACCATGTCAAACAGTTTCCCGTATCTATTTCTGATGGTATAACCATCTATATGGAAATACATGGGATTTTAAGACTGTAATAAACCAAGTGAAACCCACTATATTTGCTGTTGCTGCAGGAATGCAGGATGTTAAACATGTGAGCCATATGGACATACCCATACACCTATTTTGGGTAGAGAAGAGTGCACAGCCTAATATGATCTCAGCATTGCGTGTCTGTGATTCTAAACAGTTTTCTTAACAAGCCTCTCACCAGCACTAAACCACATTTTTGTAATACCATTGTGAATGTTCTCTTGAAACGAATGATCGCTATATCCTAGGGCTATGACACTCAATATCTATATTTGTGAGAGGTGATATTAAACTGAAAATAATCAAATAAACTGTATGACTGTAAAATACGTACCAAAATACATTTTCATTCAGTTTTTTCTGCAGGAGGTTTGTCAATTAGTCAACTATTAGTGCACGAAAGCTGCTCTAAAATTCACTAGACCAATATAATGCGCTATTCCTAAAGTATATATGGGTGATCCTGATAGTATAGCCGACACACCTGTTGAAGAGTCTTGCAACATCGCCCCTGAATATATTCCAGATCTTGCTGTATATTAGTCCTCAGAAGCAACGGATTTGTATCAACAAGCCACTCATTTTCCACTTGTATCTCTCTCTAGAATAACCTCTCTGGAGTTGAAATCTCAAGGATCAGTGCCGCTAACGTAAACCCTGCACTTGTTGAACCGCCCTCTATTTCCATGTGATGCTACAAATAACTTGTGATTGGTTGTGGGGCGACGGTGAGAAAATAGATCTATACCCCCCATTAACAACAGGTGTCGTGCCTGCCTGTGTTCTTCCAACAGTGCCTATGCCATGCACAGACCGACTTTATTCTTAAACCTACCTCAATGAAGTTCACTGCGCTAATATGATGGAATTATATTATTATGGTAGGATATAATTTCCCTAATTCGAAATTAATTGTAAGCAACATGAACATTGTTACACACGAATATAAACAAAAATATACACTCTGAAAACGACTGGGATGAAAATAAACCAAATGTTTTTGGCAACCCAGCGCTGGTTAACTACTGGACCAGTCGATGGGGTTGGACTCATAGCCAGCATGCTAGGTTCGAAGATTGACCCAACTGATGGCTAATTTATGACTATAATGCTTAGTTTGGATAATATAACCTAATGTGTTGGTTATGAGAAACTTTAAACTTGAGAAAATGTTATACTAATTTCCAAGTAAAAAAAAAGGTGAAAAAATAAGTTTTGATTTACAAAATAACCGTATCGGCCAAATTCTTTCCAAAGATCATATTAATAACATTAAATAGATAACATTGATGCACATAGGCCTACTGTAATTCAGGACTTATGGGGGTTGTTTCCATTGCAATTGAAAAAAACTTAGTTGAAGCATTATTTCGAAAGTAGCTGCACATCACACACCCACATAAACAGAAGGAGAGAGAGAAGTTGGCAATGTTTCATATAAGCACAAGTAAGTAACCCTTGCTGATAAACGTATGAAACCCAAATCCGCCTCGCACAACCCTGGTGCATTCGCTTTGCATTGCTGTCCGCTAAGAGGGGCTCTACAGCTACTTCTGCAGCAGCAGTCGTTTTGTAGGTAGCTCTCCGTTGCTTCTTTCGACTTCCCACAATGCACATCGAGGTTCTTTCATCGGTCATTCTGTCAGGAACATGGCGGCCATCAGTAAATACTTGACACCGAAAAACTCCTCCATAGCCGGGGGTGTTTTGCTTGTTTTATACATTTTAAAACAAAGAAGAAAGGCTGCAAAGTTGAAAAGGTATGGCAACAAATATTTTTTTTGATTGTAGTCTGTCTTTTCGGTTAAATACAAATCTCATGGTGCCTGTAGCAGCAGATAACGTAAGGTTAGGTACTGCAAGATTCAGCCAGCTAACGTTAGCTGTATCAGTTTGTTAGCGACGTTACTTGGACAGGTTCACAGAAGAAGTCAAGAATGGATTGACTGTAACTTAACGCTGTTTTCAGAGGACAGAATTAACGTGCCCATTTAATTTAACTGTGTTTCCTATAGTTAGCTCTTCCATTTTATAACATATCTTCATATTGTCTAACAATGGAGTTCTTTATTCCCTGGACCACGGCCAGAGGGTGATGACGATGGTGGGGTGTTAAGTCTTGCCACATTTGGTAACAATGTTTCCTCATGTCACTGATAGTTTGTGTGAATTCATTTTGTCACGTTTAATTAATCATGGTGCGCTGGTGTTAGATCCTAATGTTTATTCTTATTTACCAAGACACTGGTTGGAAACTTCTCTAATGTTCTCCTGAAAGAGTATGCATTTGTGCCTGTGTAGATAATCTAAGAATATGATTTGTTCCATTACAGTAAGAAAGCAGGTTCTGAATCCCTGGTAAAGAATGAGGTGAGTTGACAATATAGAGCCACACTTATCATCCCAAAAATGTTGCAGATTGAATTTCCAGGTTTGCAAGTAATCTTGGCCTCATATTTTTCGTTTCCTGCAGAAGGATGGCAAGAAAGATCGTGCGGCGGTGGATAAAGTGTTCTTCCTTCGAATTCTTCAAATACTGCGGATTATGGTTCCTCGTTTTTTCTGTAAAGAGGTAGGCAGTATTCACAGTTTGGCCTTATACACATACTGCGAAAACTTAGATGAAAAGGCCTATTTTATTCAGTTGCATAATGGTGCACACGTGGAAGTCTTTCTAGCAAGGCGTTCAACTTAGTTAAGGGAGTCAGCCATTATGTTGATAAGCTGACATGACGTAATAATATGTTGTAATCTTCAAGTAATTAGTTCCAGGGAAGGTTATTGTTTTGTGGCCTTGGGTGGATGTGATGAAAGAGGCAGGTTATGGCTGCATGGAGGCCATCACATAAGGTCACCAAAGAAGAGCATGTGCACTTTTACGCACTCTTAATAATCGCTTTGTACTTTTCACACGTGTTCACCATATTACTCCAATTTGTGTCAAAATGTATATTTTAGCTTAATTTGAAGTATTGTGCATTTAACTACGAAAGCAACACAACAGTCAAGTCCTCAAACAAGGATCAGTGGGTTTAAAAAGCAACATTCCAAAGGACATCAGATTTGTAGGATGAATTAAGTGTCATGCTTTATTGATCAAATTAACATGTTAGGGTTAATAAAACACTTTACTGTCACCATAAATAAAGCAATTTGTTCAGTCCTCTAACTCTGCTCTCATTGTTGCCTTATCACAGACAGGGTACCTCCTCCTCATCGCTGCCATGCTGGTTACCAGAACGTACTGCGATGTATGGATGATTCAGAATGGCACCATGATTGAAAGGTCAGAAATAGCAATGTTTCATGTAAACAGTATTTTCAGTGATATCCTTAGAAAACTTGACAAGCACATCCTTTGTTGTTAAAGTCTCGTGTCAGCGTGTGTTTTGGAATCTTCCGACTGACAACGAAATACTGAAGATTCTAGATTTTTTGGTATCATTGAAAGTGAATAAGTAAAAAAATAAATACTACAAGACAGAGTTATTAAATGTATGCCTATGCAGGTATTGATGCTTTGTTTCAATTTTCCACAGTGGTATAATAAGCAGAGATATCAATCTATTCAAGACACACTTTTATTCCTACATTGCTGTCATACCTGCGGTAACCTTTCTTTACATAGATGTTACAGACGTGCTGTATAACAAATAGGGAGACTAATAGTGTGTTTTTTAACGTGTGTGTGGTTTGCTTGTAGTTTTTCTTTTGCCTTACTGATCTTCTAATATAGTGTTTTTTATGCCAATGAATCTATGAGTCTCCAAAATAAGACACAAAATCATACAGGCAAGGCTAAACTACCTTTGGTTGCCTATTTTGAATCATGTCAGGACTCCTCTGCTTTCACATGTCCACTACAACAGTGTTTCAGGGTAGAAAGTAATTGACAGGTTTTGTTTAAAAAATCTGACCACTTGTCAGTCCAGCTCAAATTTATCTATTTTTTTTCCTTCACAAGCAGCCCCCACTTACTATGATCATGTTTTTTCATCCCTGTGATGTTGTGGTTTACAGTGCAATTATTGGTCGATCCACTAAAGATTTCAAGGTCTACTTGTTCAGCTTTATCAAATTCATGCCATTTGTAAGTGTGATTTTATTTTTCTCTATTGTTGTTCACACTCCATTGAAATAGGCTATATTAGTCTGAGAGATAATATGATGTTTGGCTGTTGGAGTAGTCTACAAGTGACTTTGAAAAAAATCTTTCTAGAAGATTTCAGAGGAAGCCTGATATTAGCATTAGTACACTCCCGAAATATACAGAATGGTTGATTTCTTAGCTTAAGATTTTTTTTTAACTAAACGGCCTCATACATTCAATGGAAAGCTTATTATTTTCATATTATTATTACTAGTACTATGCTATTGGGAAGTAGGTAGTGTTTAAATGTTTTACTGTGCTTTATTTTTAATTGCTCCATTTGTATTACTGGCACTAAATTATTTTGTTGTATGTCCTTGGTGTTTCATTTTTCTGCGTTTCTGGGTTAATATCTAGAATAGTATTTTTAAGTAAAGAATCAGATTTCTTGAAAAACATGCTGTTACCATTAAGTGCATGTATTGCTGACCTCTTCCAGATAGCCTTGGTAAACAACTTCCTGAAGCTGGGTCTCAACGAGTTAAAACTGAGGTTCCGTGAGAGACTTACCAAGCACCTGTACGATGAATACCTCAAGTAAGGACTGCCTGTTACCGCAATGTCTGAACTGTGCCCTTCTTCTGGCCTGTTGATGAAAAAGCCTATTCCTGTTCCATTCTGTACTTTCATACTGGCAGGATGCCTTCTTAACAGCGGTCCTCTTATCCTGCTCTCTTGTTCCACAGAGGTTATACGTACTACAAGATGGGCAACCTCGATAACCGTATAGCCAACCCTGACCAGCTGCTGACCCAGGACGTGGAGAGGTTCTGTAACAGTGTGGTCGAGCTCTACTCCAACCTCAGCAAAGTAAACCCCTTAACCACCTCCTCCAACAGTCACCGTTTCAAATTCTAAGAAGTCGAAGTGACGTTTCTCCAGGGGACGATGCTAAATGTGGTCTGATCCGTTCTCTTTCAGCCTCTCTTGGACATCGGGCTTTACATCTTCAAGCTGACAACCGCCATCGGTGCCCAGGTAAATTCGAAATTAGCTGAGAACAAACTGAAAACCCTTGAATGAGATTTTTCATTGTCTGCCTGCGGGTGGCTCACAGGATGTGACCTCACAATGTCCTCTAGGGTCCGGCCAGTATGATGGCGTACCTGTTGATCTCCGGCTTGTTCCTGACTAGATTGAGGAGGCCTATCGGCAAGATGACGGTCACAGAGCAACGCTACGAGGGAGAGTACAGATACGTCAACTCCCGCCTCATCACTAACAGGTAATTAGGATTTCATGTACTACACATTTTTACATTTTGAACAAAAGTCAAGTCTGGTTCAGTTTTTTTTGTTTTAGTCAGCTTCTGGACTTTTAATTTAGTGAGGAGATTGCCTTCTACAATGGGAACTTAAGAGAAAAACAGACGGTTCACTTGACGTTTAAAAAACTGGTTGGTACATGTTCTATTTATTTCATCATTCACCTGTTCTAAATGTGGTTGTGTGATTGTAATACAATTAGAACCATTGTTTGTCATCTTTTAGGTGGACCACATGCACAACTTCATCTACTTCCGCTTCACCATGGGCTTTGTGGACAGCCTGATTGCCAAATGTAAGTTTTAAGATTCTGTCACTGGTTGAATTAGTAGTGATACGCACATCACTTTAGTGCTAGGTTCTTCAAAGATAGACATCAATGGGTAGTAGAGAAACCTGTGCACTGACTCAAAAGGCATGCAAACAAATTTAATAACTTTTCGGTCCAAGTGGAGTAAATTATTATTTTGCTTTTGAGGGTGCTTTCTAAATCTACATTTGGGTTCACAACGAAAGGTGTTGGAATACTGTTGGAATACTATTATTAACAATAAACTATGAAGAACGCAAGTATAAAGAATGCATTGAATACTGAAGACTACCGCAATCAACCTGAACAACCATTATTGAATCCATGGCCGATTTGGCCGGTGTCTGTTACATTATCTGTCTTCTGTTCAGTCAGTGCATCCCCAATTACGATTCCTCTCGATTCCTCCCTGGGCCTCTTTCTGCAGACCTGGCCACAGTGGTGGGATACCTGGTGGTCAGCCGACCTTTCCTGGATCTGTCCCACCCCAGACACATGCACAGCAAACACTCGGAGCTGCTTGAGGTAAAAGCTTGCTTAAACTCTCACACGCATCATGTCGATTGTATACTCACTCACGCGCACCCCTGGCAAAAAAATGTAAAATCAAGTGGCACAGAATTTCAGGTTCAGTTTCGAATAATCTGGCAGTGCAGGTATGACCGTAGTAAGAGTCTCCCAATAGTCTGCTGAACCCCCACTCTGTGTCTCTAACCCCCCCCTCCCCTACCTGTTGAACCTGTAGGACTACTACCAGAGTGGCCGGATGCTGCTGAGGATGTCCCAGGCCCTGGGGAGGATCGTGCTGGCTGGTAGAGAGATGACCCGCCTCTCAGGGTGAGTCACGTCCCCTGAAGATTGATTGGCTTTTTCCCCCTTTTTCACTGAACGTGACGGGGGAGCTCCACTAGACTGACCCAGAGTCTGTGAAGTCACTGACTTTTTCTGTGCGCCGATGACGTTCTGGTTTTCCTTCAGATTCACCTCCCGAATCACTGAGCTGATGACGGTCTTGAAAGAGCTCAATGCTGGCACATATGAGCGCACCATGATCTCCCCGACAGACAAAGGTGATCGCAGATATGCTGGTTGGAGGGTTTGTCAAAATGAAATGTAGTTTATGGATTTAATTCAATTCAATTACATTTATGTTTTGAAGATTCGGAAGACTCAGAAAAGCTTACGTTAATCCCTGGAAGTGGGCGAGTTGTGAACATGGACAACATTATCAAGTGCGTGTGTGACGCTTTGACACGTTCATTGCATTTGCCAGTGCCATATCTTTTTTGGGGGGGCTTTTTTGTTAAAAGTGCTTCTGTTTTTCAGGTTCGATCACACTCCTCTAGCCACACCCAATGGAGATATTTTGATCAGAGACCTCAACTTTGAGGTAGGTGGTCTCGAATTTGTGGTTTTGACTTTGACACTATCGCTACATCTGAGACCTCATTATTTGGGTTGTGTTAGGCAGCAAATCTTTGTAGGTATGTTTGATAGTCTAGGCCTCTGTCAGTTTGGCCCAAATCCTTCTGCATTGTCAGTCATGCTGTTAATAGGACTAGGACATAAACAACTTGTTGGGCTTAATATAAAAGTTATGTTTACATTCAATGTTCATGTTGTCCTGTAGAACCATTTCCTAATCACCTTCTCTGTCTCTCTCTCACTTGTCCCCCCCCCCCCCCCCCTCGCCCGCTTTTTTGTTCTGAAGGTGAGGTCTGGTACAAATGTCTTGGTTTGTGGACCCAATGGCTGTGGAAAGAGCTCTCTCTTCAGAGTCTTGGGAGAGGTACAACGCTTTTTTTCATTAAATGAACCTTTTTCTATTTTGGGGGACTTCCCTAATCTACGTGCTTAAAAGCAGTGGCCATTGTATCTAGAATAAATAGTCCTTAAACCATTGTTTGCTGCTTTTTCAGCTCTGGCCTCTGTTTGGGGGACAACTGACTAAACCTGAACGAGGAAAGCTCTTCTATGTTCCCCAGGTAATCATTGAGTAACTTATTTTCCTGTCGTAAATAATTACCACGTCCTATGCTTTCTTGTTTCTTTTTAACTGACCTTCCTAAGTGTCGGTTGCCATGTGACAAGTTTCTGTGTGCGAGCCTGACCATCCATTCAATGTGTTGCCAGAGGCCCTATATGACCCTCGGCTCCCTGAGAGATCAGGTCATCTACCCAGACACCTACGAGGATCAGAAGAAGAAGGACATCTCCGATCTGGTTAGCCGCCGGGCCGACCTTGACTCATTCCCTCCGTAAGCTTTCTATTTGGGTGGCCACTGATGGCGGCCGTCGCTGTGTGTGCTCGGCCCCCCCAGGTGCTGAAGGAGTACCTCGACAACGTGCAGCTGGGCCACATTCTGGACCGTGAAGGCTCCTGGGACACGGTGCAGGACTGGATGGACGTCCTCAGCGGAGGAGAGAAGCAGAGGATGGCGGTACGAGCCCCATCACGGGCCCCTGCCTGCTCGCGTCCATCTCGTCTCACTACGTTCTGAGGATTGAAGCCGTCGCTGTGTAACGGAATGGCTGTGCTTTTCGTCTGCAGATGGCCAGGTTGTTTTACCACAAACCCCAGTTTGCCATCCTGGATGAGTGCACCAGCGCCGTGAGCGTGGACGTGGAGGACTACATCTACAGCCATTGCAGAACGGTAGGCACACGCCACCGTCAATCCCTCGCACACTAACCCGTCCCTCAATAAGCATGCTCAAATCTGTTAGGACAGGCTGCTCGACAAGTAGTGTGCTAAAAGTCCTGTGTGTCCCATAACACTGAACTCTACGGTGCTGTTGTTCCCTGCTGGGTGTTCCTCTTTGCTCCACAGGTTGGCATCAGCCTGTTCACCGTGTCCCACAGAAAGTCCTTGTGGAAGCATCATGAGGTAGGAGCTATCCCGAAGCTTTCAGCCACTAATGGTCATGACACGTTGCGTTAATGTTTCCTATGATGATAAGAGGGGACGTTCCTCCATGCTGCCCTCCGTTAGCTTAGTATGTCATAAGTTTCTGTGCGCAATTTCAGCTGGGAACTTGGCACAGTGCTGTTACGAATTGTTTGTTTTTGTCTTATAGTGCCAACGATTTGAATATCAAAAAGCAGAAGTGACAAAGTTGTTGTGGTTTTCTTTCTCTTTTTTCTTATTTATTATTAATTTTTTTTTTTTAAACCTTCTCCAGTATTACCTGCACATGGATGGGAGAGGAAGCTACGAGTTCAAGCCCATCACTGACGAGACAGTGGAGTTTGGTTCCTAGGCGAGTAGAAAGGCCAGTTATATCAGCAAAACACACGCAGTCGGCCCCCGAGAAATGAAGAGCTACTAATCCTCTGCAAGAAGTTCAGTTAACATAGACAACCGTGGTTTTTAATCAATTGTAACATTGTTTGTTCCTGTTAATGACTCAACTGTATTTACAAAAAATCTGTTAGTTCCATTAATGGTTTATTATTTGTCCAAGTGTATATAATTTTTAATTTATGGTCCAGATGCCAGCTCTCACACTGTACCACACTTGTAGAGACTGTTGAGAATAAGCGAATCTAGATGAATTATGTTTGCACTATAAAACTGCAGGCTAAATCATGTTCTGTAAAGAGTTAGCTCACACGCAAACTCTGAGGCATTAAAACAGCTAGCTAATCTTTGCCCCAGTAGTCATCTCGAAGGGTGTGGTTTTTGGCTCATTTCAGAGCACTAGTATAGAATTAACGCAAGTGTAGCTGATGCTACGTAGATGCACATTTGCACAAGTGATGCTGCTGGCTGCCTCTCCCGGGGGGGGGGGGGTTAAAATCCGTTCACACCAGGACCTTCGGTGGGCATCTCTAGCTCGTCTCCAGTTGAGAGACGGTCCATGGTGTTGTAGTGGTGCTTGAGTCTCTGAAACTTTGGAGAAAGGGCCTTGTCCAATAGCCACCCTTCCTCTCAACCCTTCAACCTGGATTACTGTCGGATTTTTTATGTAAAATATGTAGCTGCAATAACACTGCATTCCAACATAATTGACTCCCATGATTTCCTGGGTGATATAATTAGTGTTCCTTTCTGGACGGAAAATTCTCACTCGTCAGTTAAGGAGAGTAGTAGTACGTCGATTATGAAATGTGGCTAAAGTGCAACGATGACGATGCATAGTTTAGCACAGCGGCCAGGATGGACACAGAAAGCCTTCTTCCCTTGCCATTACTCGAAAGTTGCCTATTTTGCCTCTATTTTTCAGAGTTGTTCGTGTACCACTATTCAATTGATTTTTTGAATTGTACAAAAAATGCGTCTATAGACCTCATGATTTTTTATGAAAGATAATGGTAATATAGTGTGACTCGGCACTCAAAGCGCATGAACCTGCAATAAACTGTATGAACAATGCTATTTTACTATCAGAAAAGTGTCTTTTTATCTGAGTGTGCATGCAGAAGATTATCATTTTGATCTAGTTTTGAACCGTGGGACCATTGCAATTTATGACATGAGTCTCTGTGGCTGTCTCTGCCCTCAATGGTCAAACAGGAAGGCTCAAACTCATTGAGACCCCGTTCCTAGACTTTTACCCTTCAAACCCCTCCCTGTCTTGGCACACTTCACTATCACTGGGTGAAAGGTTCTCACACACTTTGAAACAATCCAATGAAACCTCTCTTCTGTCTTTTTATTATAGTAGTGATGATTTGTCTTGAAAGTGCTGCTGTAAGATAAAAAAAATCACTAATATTACACGTTTACAGTCATTTTGGTTATAATATTGTGCACACTGCTTGATGCATAGTTATGTGGATTTTTCAGGTATTTATTGTTATGAATCCTTGATCAAGATATACTACACAGTATTTTACCAAAGTAACAATTGCTTTTCCCCATATCAAGTTAACAGTCATAAACTGTTATAGGGCTAGCCTGCTTGACGCCCAGGTTACCAGTGTCGTTTTACAAAACAATTGAAAGGAGGACAAAGGACCTATTTTGCTGAGATGACAGGAAACATTTACCAGCGTATCAGCTCCTGCACAACGTATTTCTTACTTGACCCAATACAGGAAGTTGTACTGTAACTTCAAATACTTCCTTATTTCTTTGATGTGACTCACTCATAAGTATTGTTGTAGTTTAGACGGTTTGGTTGGTAGGAGAAGTGGTGTTATGGACAGCCTTAGCCCACTGCTGCTTGTATGTTTTCAAGCTTTATGGCTTCACTGTCAACCCCTGGAGCAAGGTACGGTAGACGAAAAGGCACATTCAAATATTCTCTATAATCTTGGTTTTATTTCACGAGTGTTATTCAATGTTATCACAGAAAAAGAACACAAAATCAAAACAGAGCTCTAAATTTGTGTTGTTTCTAACCAGAGTCCCTCAATTTTGTTGGGCTTGGGGACTGGGGGGGCATTCCACTGCCTCCCTATCACACTGATCACGAGAAAGCCATTGCTGCAGAGCTTGACAGGGTGAAGCAGACCTCGGGGCTGGACTTTGTCCTCAGCCTGGGAGACCACTTCTATTTTAACGGAGTAAAAGATGTGGATGACCCACGTTTCAAGGCTAGTTTACACTGTCACATGGACTATATATAGTTCAATAGACATATTGTATGCAAACAAGCTAAAAAGGTGTACATTATCTCTGGTTGTAGTCTGATGGTGTTGAGTTGTATTGCTTACACAGAAGAAACAAATCTAATTCTCAATAAATAGAATGTGGTTTGTTGAGTTTAACAGTGATGCAATCTAGGTTGTCAGACGGCCTGCAATTGGTAGATATACACAGAGAAAGGAGGGAACTGTCATTCAACGCACTCATTTCACCTCTGGCCTGTTTAGTTTTTTTTCAAAAGAATGGGGGACATGCCCTCTTGTGGGGGAAGGTTGTTAGTAAAATGATAGGCTTTTTGAAATTGTACAAATAGATTTTTCTACTTGAGCTGAGATATGTAATTTAGCATTCTACATTTGGGGATCTGGGTATTTCAAGTGTAAAGGAAAATGGTTTACTCTTTAAGGAATAGTTTTTACTTCAACAGTACACATTTGAGAATGTTTTCTCTCAACCTGCTCTGCTGGATATCCCATGGTACCTAGTGGGTGGAAACCATGATCACCGTGGAAACATCTCTGCCCAGATGGCTTATTCCAAACGCTCAAACCGGTGGTAGGATCTGGCAGCCATGATCTTCAACTCATTTTGTGATCTTGCTATTTCATAAGCAAAGTGTCTACAATTAAAAGCTGTTGACATCAGTTTCACTCCTCAAATTACAACTTTTAAAAATTATTTTGAAATTGAAAGAAGATCCTTGGAGCCATAGTTTAATATGCATGGTGTGGTCATCATCAGACTATTTTCTAATTTGATTTCTACGTCCCCTGTTAAGGAACTACCCAGGCCTGTACTATGAGCTCCAATTTAAAGTACCACGCACAAACATGTCAATGACCATTCTAATGATTGACACAGTGGTGCTTTGTGGAAACACCTATGATGAAACCCAGCCTAAAGGACCAGAAGACCTAAAAGAAGCAGACACACAGATCGAATGGATCAACTCTCAACTGGCTAACAGCAAGTACGCCAATATTGCTATTATTGTTAAAGAAATAATATGGATTATGTTTCTGATTGTTTCATACTTACTCTTTCTCCTGCTCTTACTATTTTACTCCCCCCATGAAAACATAAACAATGTGTATTCACACACTTCTACATAAAATACTCACAAATATACACTGACATACCAATGGTTCCCTATGTTTTGAGACCATCTTCAGACAAACAATGACTATTTAATGAATTGTATGTTTCATGGTTGAGTGGTAAAGCAATTATCAGACAAGTGAATTAAACCTGAGGGGGAGAAGAATGCAAAGAGGAGAGGATGTTATTTCAGCTTCGGACCAATCACATAACTTAGACTCCTTCACCGGAAAGTATTTTGATTAAGTCAATCACAAAACACCAAACACACTCATGCTTCTATATTTCAGGTTTTGCGGACTTGGGACTTGAGAAATGAGAACGCTTAACAGCATACAAAATGAAAATCTAACATTGCACATTACATCTTCAGTAGACCAGTGAACAGCACACTAGAATATTAATTTATATTCACATAATACACCTATTAAACTGATTCTGCTCGTGTTCACAACTCAACATGGATAGCTTTATTATCATTTCGTTTTTTAGTTTGAAACTGGCTAAATTTCCCTTCGGACCTACTCAAGAGTTAACCCAGGCCGGGGCGCATTTAGCATGCCAATAGCACCGGTGTGATATAATTATTGACGTAACAAAACAACACCATCCAGGGGCTAATCTACTATTACAATGTGGATGAGGTGTTTACCGTAGTTTTATCTTTGGTGAAATAGAACAGTAAGAAAATGGAACAGAGCCCGGCTTGGGCATTCAGGGTGAACCAGGTCATCCAGTAATTAAGAATACTGAAAGCTCCGCTGTGTTACAGGAAAAACTCATAAGCCTTCTCTCCTCTTCATAGGTCTGAGTATGTTGTGGTGACAGGTCACTATCCTGTGTGGTCCATTGGTAACCACGGTCCAACCCAATGTCTGGTGGACAGACTGAGGCCAATGCTGAAGAAGTATAAGGTCACAACTTACCTGTGTGGCCATGACCATGATCTGCAGGTATGTATTAATCGAAGTTTTTGGAACGTCCATTTTTGGAGGATGTTGTAGAGTCAAAACTATGTGCTGTTCCTGTGAACGCAGTATATTTTTTGTCCATTGTTATTTATGTATTTATAAACATAATGATTAATTTACAGTTGTATAAACAAATGGTAAGCAATAGGCAATACGGACATTCCCTAAAGGCCTATTAGCACTTGCCTTAACATATAGCTCGATGTCCACTGACCAGTGAGTTCGGGTGGATCTGGGTTTGACTGTAATTCTTCCCCTAGTTTATCAGGGAGGATGACGGGAGCTCATATGTCATCAGTGGGAGCGGAGTGGTTTCAGACCGCTCCACTAAAAACAGAGACAATGTTCCATTGTCCTGGCAACTCTTCTCTAGTCCAGTCAACCATACACTTGGAGGATTTGCTTACTTTGAGGTCTCAGAAAACCAGATGACCGTCAGCTACATTCAGACAGATGGAAAATGTGTGTATCAAACAAAGATGGCTAAACGCATGGTTTGAAATGAACACATTTTGGCTATGTTTTAAAATGATTAATTGAAGGGGCTACAATTGAATAGGTGATGGATTAGAACTCAAACCTTCTTTGTCTGATGTTTCAACTGCGATACATTTCAGAACGCACATTTCATTTCTAAATGCATGCCAAAATAGCCTCTAGAGGGTGTCGAAACATGTGTTTTGGGATTGTCCTGTTAGGTTTATTATTTTGAGCAGGTCAACAGCTAGACCTTCACTTTAAACTTAGATGAAAAATCAAACTTGTATCAAATGTAAATATGTTACCAGATATTCAAATGATGACGTGATTATATTTTATTAAAACAGAATAAGAAACATGACTACTTCCAGAATTCATAATGTAAGACTGTATGTATGTATTTAATAACAAAACATTTTTATCAGATTGGTTGATTTAAAAACATACATAACATAGCTTGAGTATTGCTCTATAATGTATACAGCACACATTAAGTTAGTCATCTTAATGAAGTTTTAACATAAATAGTCCTCCATATAACGTTTATGGTAATAACAAACTAAACCACCATCATTTCCTTATAAAAAAATATAACTTTTCAAAAGTGTCTACAAAATAAATAAAACATCTTGATACAAAAATAAACTACTATATATATCAATAACTAGATTTTCATCAGCATTAGTTTTTCCCATAGCATTTAGTAATTCTCCCACAATGAATATTATCCCAAAATGCATTTTAACCTAAAAGTCTGATATAAATAAATAAAAAACATTAGTGTTTATGATTCCAATCAATCAATCAAAATCAGTAAAGTACCAGTCACCAAAACAAATCAGCAGTAAAGTACAAGTCCCAATATTAAACATTTTAGACTTGTGTACAAAGTATACAAAAGACCCCGCTTTCCAAAACCAAATCATCATAGTTTAAGCAAAAAAAAAGTTATAGTTACACCTGGTCTGGATAGTGCCACCATTATATGTCTAGCAAAGAAATATGTTTAACATATTTATTAGGTCGTTTCACAGAAACCATATGAAAGCTTCCAGTGTCTGATAGTGGAATGGTCACTCTACAGTAACTATTTCACAGGATGGATACAGTCCAGCAGTACCTTCTTTTCCCAAGTGTGTGCATTTGCCAAGTACATGTTTAGACAGCTCTCAGTGGCACTCCCTCTTTTCCGCTTTTATTTGCTCGACTTCGGCGTTTACAGCACACCACTATGACTGCAATAATGGAGCCTACAATTGCTAGAACTATGAAGACGAAACCGGCAATCACACCAATTGAAAAAACTGTGGGGAAATAATAAAAGCATAATTACATAGATATAATTAAAAGCAAAGAGTTGTTTTTTTTTTACAAAGTACTATTGCACAATTAGTTGCCCCCCGAAACCCAGCCTCTCTTCAAGTTTTGTAATTAGTCATGCAGAGAGATGTGCCAATTAGTCACGCAGAGAGATGTGCCATTTATCAAATGTCCTCGCCTGTTTGGATTTTCTGTCAGACGTGAAAGGAGCCAGTGACCCATTTCCTGATCTTACTTTTGTTTTTCTGTAAAAGGAACATTTCTGAAAGCGTCCAATGAATTAGAATGCCAGAGAACTTGAACCTTTTTTTAATGAATTACAATGATTAGTCTTGTGCATAATGCACTGTGCAGTTTTCCTATGGCTCAGCATTTGCCAAAATGACCTAAAAGGTTTCATCCGCAACTTCCAACTTCTAAAATCTTTCTGTTGTAATAGTCAACAATACAATTAAACCCATCTAATTTCCCATGAACTCTGATCTGAGAAAGACGCAGCCTTGTTTTCTGCACACTACAACTCCAAATGAGAAACGAATGATGGTATCTCACATCGTACTTGAGACAGCAAAAATGAACAGCCAGTTATTCATGCATGCATCACTCATTTGCCCTCACCTTCGAAAATGGACTGGATGTCTTCATGGGAGCACTGGGTGTGACTGAGCTCACCCAACTGCTTGTCTGCAGGACGGGTGGGGAGGTAGGCCTGCACGTTGAAGCAGTAACTCTCACCCATATCCACACCTGTCAACTCGATCTCGCTGCTCTTGGAGATGTACACTTTCTAGGGTGGGTTCACAAAAAAAATACAGTTTTCAATGCTTTTTTAAATATTGATGTTTTGGAAGAAGAAAAAAAGTGTAACAACAGTACATAGATTAACTGTCCTCATTGGCATCAAGGCATACACCCAGTAGACCCAATCATGAAATGTTCATCTCATATTTTCAACAATACAAGTAGCTTCAGGTTCAAGAAACATCATTGCTAATTGCCATATTCCAACATAAGCTACTCTTACCTTGCCAGTGCTTTTTGCTCTCCGGTAGGTGACCTTATACTGAAGTTTGTCACCAAAAATATCCCGAATACTCAGCTGCCTGAGCTTATCAAACAAGGCTGTGAGGGGGTCTGTTACATAGAGAGTGATTTTCCTTTTGTCTTTGCTCACATCGATCTTGAAGTCCGGTCTGCCTATTGTAGCTGGACAGGAAACAACACTAGAGGTCAGAACAGTTGGCTTGTCACTTTCCTAGGTATTGAATACACATAGTTCAACTTTGTACGTTTCCTTTGAATCTTTATGTCAGTGTGTCAGGGTTCATTCCTGTGTGTGTATGTCTGTGTATCTAAGTAGTGTATGAATGCATGTTAGCAATGCTATGTCTTCATGCTCCAGGTATTACTGTTGAAGGATACCTACTGTCATTGTATGGACAGAAGCGTTCCGATCTGGTGTGTGGGAACTCGTGGTCGGAAGTGGCACCTCTGGGTGGTTCAGAGAGGACATCAGCTGAGTAGGTGTCCTTCAGCATGGTCAAAGAGTTGGACAGGTCACACTCTGTCTCCGTGGTTCTAATGCAGTGGGGGTTCCTTTCTCTATCCTGGCCGATTCTAAAATTCAGAAATGAATCAATTTTGATTTTGAAGGTATTGTCTCAATAATTGTAATGGTAAAGTAAATTCAATACATAAACAATCAGAGACATTGTAATTCACAAGTTCCTACAACCAATTGATACAACATCTCTCATTTTTTTTTATAATAAAGGAAAAACGAAATAGCAATACATATTGATTCCATAACTAAGTATCCCATTATATGCACTGGAAAATTGACTAAGGTAACCCCACTGTAAAGGTATAATAACAATAAAGTCACTTTAAATCCTCATGCATAATTAATAAAACAACAATACAACGACTTATGGTAGGGGATGAGTATCAACAGGATAGTGGAGAAGACGTTCGTTTCTTGACACTTACGCTGAAAATTCCACAGTGTATGAATAGTCTGTTGGTTTTGGATTCCAGAGAAGAAGTGTTTTGAAGTTAATGGATGACCAAGTGACGTTTTGTGCTTTTGGAAATGAACCTGCAGAATGAAAAAAAAATGTTTAGCAATAAGCGGCCGTAAATGTTCTTGTGCAGTGCAGGGTTACATCGTAATTGCAAAATCATAACGTGAAACGCACTTAATAAAAATCGAAATCACTACCACAGCAGAAAACCTCCAGATACAGACAGGGAGACTTGACAAAGATCTTTCGGCTTTTCCTTATATCAAACACATATTCTCGGCTCACCTGAAGCATAGTTTGTAAAAAGGGTACTGCCACACAATGCCATAAAAATAATCTTAACTCCTGTTGTCGGCATGGTGAAAGCCTATTCCGTTGTTTGGTGTAAAATTGAATAAAATCCAGTTGGAAGCGTCGAAGGGAGCAAGAATCCAGGTGCGCGCAAATTTCAAAATCAAATGTATAAATATGTATTTTCTGAGCTGGAGGGGAAGCCAGTGAACATAAAATGTAATGACTTCAATTATTTGAACCCAGCAAAGATCCTACGTTACTTTGTTTTAAATTGTCGTCGACTGCCGGTTTAACATCAAATGATATTCCCTGATTGCGCTCGATTTATTTCGTGGGCACAATTTGCTGTAAGTGTCACGTACAACCATAAATGGCTATCCGGGTTGGAAGTGGGATGGGCTTAGTACATTCTGGGGTATTGTAGTGTTCAGCATAGCCTACGAAGCAAATACCAAGCCATTGACAGATACCCACATATTAGGAAAATACTTAATAGGTTAGGCCTACCTGACTACTTGTGCTCCCAAGGTTGGACACATTTTGACCAGGCTATGTGGTCGTCAATGTTTTATCCATATATTTTTTAGGTAAACATACTGTTCAGATTCAAAAAATCACACGTCAGACAGATCTGCTCTCAACCAAAATCTTTTTTAAATATTGGTTTTGAGAGTGCTCATCTTGGGTTAATGCATATTGGAAATTATCATCATCCTATGTGTTTTGAAATGACTGCGACCTTGCAAATTGATGTGAAGAAATCAGTAAGCTAGGTATTTATGACTACTTCCACACAATGTCTATTAACCCAGACCTGTTCACACCCAGACTTAAAGTATTTTAAGAACTTACATCCGTCATATTGGTTGGGTTTTTATGAGAAGCCATAACCACATATGTGTACATGAAAGGTTACTCACAGTGTCGTCACCACTACAAATTAAGTGACAAATCTTCCCCAGTTTCAGGGATGGTAGAACGTGCTAATGTGATTGTCTCACTCTTTTCAGATCCTAGCGTTGCAAAACAAGGTTTTTTTCTCCTCAAAATCAAAACAATGAGAGGCCAGACAATAGTTCCATGCTTTCTTGTGCTTTTTTGTGAAAAAGCACTCACTGGAGCATCTAATACAGCTACAAGCGAATATCTTCCAGACGATGCCCAAATATTGAGTGCTGAGTGCCTAAGCCACAAGTAAGCTCTAATCACCAATAATACATTATACATTTATAGTATACCATGAATTATTAGATGATCTGTTTATGAATTCTAGGAATGCAGACAGTATGACTTCATTCTTGCCCCTTTATTATCTTTATTTATAGACTATAGTCACTCTCATTGAATCCCCAGGGCTGCTTATGCCACTATGTAGAGTTCAGCATCACTCATAGTCTCTGTAATGGTTTAATTGATTTACCAGTCACAACTTGGGAAGTTAGATCATAGTTTATCAAGGCTTGACTGGATTTGGTTGGAGAGAAAAGCAACTAAAACAAGCTTTATCCGTAACTTTCTGTATTCCCCAAATCCCAATGATGGAGAAAATAGCACAATTCAGCTGAATAAGTATAACTGTGGTCAGCTGGATTAAGTATAGCTATTTGAAATGATTCAATCATTTGTTGTGAGTCAGAGGGTATGGTCAACCACTTTTACATACAGACTGCTTGCAGGGAAGTTTATGTCAGAGTGTGTAATGGAACAACTGCAGTTTTACACATGATACCCTATTTGCCAAAAAGACAGTGGTTCAATTTTTTTCTATATAAATTTGCTGTGAAGGACCACAAGATCGGACTTAAGAAGAGAGGAGTCTATTGGAATGAAAGTTGTTGAGGTAATTGATGAATAGTTAATAATGATATCTGATCAATTATAAAGATGTTCATTTGCTTCAAAGAAGGATAGAAAGCAGTCAGACATTTATGATTTATTTTTCTTAGAGAGGATTATAGTCAAGGAGTGACTAGTCAGGGCTAATCCAAGTAGTTAGAACTTATTTTTAAAATAAGTGTCCTAATGACAGTACTTTGAGTATGTTTTCTAACAATATGGGCTACTGCATTCTGTCACTCCTGCTGCAAAATGGTAATAATAACACATTCCATTATATTCTGAATGACTTTGAAATACACTCTAAACCTAATTTGATAACTATCAAACCAACATCCATACTGTAGTTTATTGAGGGTCAGTGGAAATATTTGAGGTTGTGTTCTTGAGTAACTCTCGAAACCTGGATTCACCCAAAACATAAATTCTTAAATACCTTGCAGAGGTGACAAATACATTTCAAATTACATATGGCTTTTTCAAAGGGACAATAAATACTTTAATTTTGTCTGTAGACAACACATAATCTGTGCAAGAATCTCAGAACCCATTGTACAGAACATTACTGGCTTTATAAGTGTGTGCTGTTTTGCTAAGGGTGTGGGTGATGTGGTATCTGTTCATGCCATCAGCATTCATTCGCATAAAATACCTTTTGGGCAATGTGCCTTCCAGTAATGTTTCAACAGGTAAAATAAGTTGAATTCACAATATTAAACACACAGCACGACCAGCATAAACTTGTAAGAGAATAAGGCTGCAGAGAACAGGCATAGACACAACAACTGCTGCATGCAGGTATTTTGAAATCCCACAGTGAATTAGTCACCATCTGGGAAAAAAATCTGGGAAAACGATATAATTATATCATAATATAGAGCAGACAACAAAAGAATGATTGTACAATCTGTACTTTGTTGTTGTTAAAAGAGGATGGCCTATTAAACAAACATGTTCCCCAAGTGAATGATCATTTAAACAAAACGTGATGTATTAGAATGTCCTGGAAGAAATATGGCTGATTTCATTCCCATGTTATTTCCCTCTAAAAATCTATGAAACGAAGTCTAGCTTTTATATATTTTTCAAAATAAGCTCCCAATCAATCAAAAGTAACTAAACACTCAGAGCTGCATTCCAGATTATGCTTATCACAATTGCTCTGTTGATCTGAATCTCCTGAGATCTGAAGTGCTGGAACATAAAAGCTTGGCAGAGGGACTGCATGCCTGTCTGGGGCCCTCCCAAGTCACACAGCGGTCACAAGGACCCATGTGAAAGAGAGCTTACCGACAAACATTGCACATATGAATGATGAGCAGTTGAACATTCCTGCTGGAATATTTGTTTTACGTAATATCAAATACATAAGGGCACAGTTAGGTTTTCAAATAGCCTTCCAGTGCACTACACGTACATCAGCAGGGTAGATAAAGTAGTAAATAGTTATCTCCTAGGCCATAGGTGTCAAACTCTGGCCCACGGGCCAAATTTGGCCCGCGAGGTAATTATATTTGGCCCGCGAGACAATACCAAATTACTACTTTTAATTTAATAAATGAATGCCATTGATGTGTTTTTTCATTTGAAATTCGATTTTGCATGTCTCCACTATTAAATTATATATTGTATGGTAATAAGCGATGCTTGTTCTATATTCAATGTTAAAGCAAAACTTTTTTGGGTCCATATTAAAAGGTTAATTTGTTCAATGTTGGCCCGCGACTTTGTTCAGGTTTTACATTTTGGCCCACTGGGTATTTGAGTTTGACACCCCTGTCCTAGGCGATGTAAGAGCCAGGAAGCTTACTTCCCCTTTTATTGTGAAACATGGTTGCACAACTTCCCATAGCATTTTATGTAAAGCAAACATTGAATAAAAGTACAGCGTTCTTCTAAGAAAAATTAAGTAATTCATATTCCTATGGAGCCAAACATACTTAATAGTCGTGATCACAGTATTCAACTTTTTATTTTAGGAATTTTATTGTGATAGGGAAGCTTCACGTTTCAAGTTTCCGACTCAGAGATACGGACTTACTAAGGTGAAGTAATATCTGTGCCAGTTTTTATGTAATTTAAAGGTACACGGAAGAGCATCGAAATTTGTTCAGCCATAATGGGTTTATTTTGGAGGTTCATTTAGGGATAGGCCCATCTTATCCAGATGAGCTATAGCCTATTTCCCACAATGTGATGAATATTTCTAATATTGGGGAAGGAATTTGCCTAATCGGCTCTCTAACAGTCTGTGGTTGATTAAAGACAATATTCCATCGCGTTCCATTAGTTTTGTGCTTATTTTCATTGGGGGGGAAAATAAACAACTGCTCGACCATAAATGAAGAAGTAGATGTCTCATCACTTCCTGATTCCCTCTTTTTAATTTACTTGCAGCTTGTACTTGCGTCCTCTTACTAATAGATAAGATTAGGCAGGTATATCAGGTTGCTGTTCAGCAACTCTCTGACCTTGTATGTCCCTCATGTTTTTTTATTCCGTACCGCTTTATCTGATAATTGACTGCGCAATTTGTGTAACTGAAAACGATGGTGCTTGAATTTTTTGAATACGGACAACACCTACGCATACATGCAGACACCACTTTTTAACACATCTCATGGTCTGAGGATTGTCAGCTGTAAGGTTTCTCTATTGATTTGGACATGGACTGAGCCATCTCTAATGACGGTCAGCCATTGTTGCTGCGGAGTGTTTATTTCCCCTCCATGTTGATGCATCCACCCTGTGTTGAAATGGGTTCAGGAAGTAAACATTCCTCTCAGTGGGAATGGGACCTGAAAGATCAGCTACATAGCTGAATGGTGAGTTGTATGAGAGAGTTGTAAAGAGCAGACAACCATTCCCAACAAATATGCTGAGGTTTTCCCGATAGTCAAATTACAAACAAAATGGAAACTACCTATTTATTGGTTTGGGGACAAAAATAAAATGAGAAGTTATTCAAGATATGTTCTTGGTCTATTAGTCTGACAACGTTGGCACTGCTTAAGACATTAATTTCCTTGTAGTTCTAATTGAAGTGCTGAGAATAAGTCTTAGAAAAACATGGCCTCAGGCTGATGCTCTCACATCAGCTCACTCTGAGTCTTTGGTCAAAGCAGCCAATGGCTTTTATTCACTCAGGCCCTAAACAAACATCCACACAGCATGCATGTTTATCCTGCAGTGGCTTTGATAACGGCCAGCAGAATTGACCAAGCTGTAACTCATAGACGGGTTAAGGGGAAAAACCTATTCCCTGTTGATGTAAGTCCAAAGTGGTTCAAATGTTGACAATATCATTTTACAACCATTTTGTTTTTTGGGTATTTTATCGCCACTATGTTCAAGGTCTCTGTGTACTACAGACATGGTGAAAAATGTATGTAATGCTTAAAGCCGTAGATCATATCCTCACTGTAGGCACACATAACACATAGTCCTTGCTTTAAGTGTGTGGCAGGTTCCACTACAGCAGGTCCACTTGTGCAGCCCCTGCTTGCCCAGGAATGTTCATGCCTTGTTGAATGCCGGTAGGGATTGAAAGCAGTTAGGTGGACAGTCTGGCGTCACCCACCTGTAGAGGCGCATCTTGTGGTGGCATGCTACCTTTGTTCGCTAGAATTACAAGATGAATGGTAAGGCATGCTAAAGGAATGAGTTGGGGAGTAAGTGAATATGAAATGACTAGGCAGTAGCAACAGCAGTGGCTTTGGGGATGACTCATAGTTTATCGAAAAGCTAAAATCAGGAATCAAAGAGATCTTTTTTAAAACAATCAAGAAGAACCCTGTCTTATTTTGTCTGCACTTTACAAATATGAGTTAAACATGACAACATAATGACGTGTGTGTTTCCCAACTAGAGTCTAAGTATGGAGACACTATTTTATTCCCCTTGCGGACATCATGAAAAGGTTATATGTTCAATAGCCTTCGATTTAAAATGTTATTACCTTAGAAAACTGACTACTACCTTTGGTACAATTAAACAACCTTGGCTTGAAGCATTTCATTAGTAACAAAGTATTCAAAATTCTTTAAGAGAAAAGGCTGTCAATGGTGACTTTAATCAAACTAATATACCCTACAACAACATGAGAGCATGAATTCTTTGTATGGGTTGCCCCAACACAGTCACATATAACAATACTTATGTTTTCCATTAATTGTGTGGGGATTGACAGGATACATTCAGGTCAAAAGTGCGTTAAAACATTTCTGTTGCTTTAACCCCCTTGAGTGTTAGCAGCTTAATTTGAACTTTTGATCTCACTGAATCATGCGGAGTAAATGAATCCATTTAGAAGATTATGAGTAAGGAGACATTGAATATTCCAATATGTCCACACCAAATGTTTGGTAGTCTAATACAGTTTTCCGTCTAGGTCAACCATATTATAAGGTCATAAGTCTCAAATAAGGAACAAGTGAGTGCTTATGAATTCTACACATCTGGAAGGGGGCTTTGAGCATAGATAGTTAAATGTCCAAGATTAAACATTACATTCTCCCCATGTAAATAAACACGCAAACCACTCCGCAAAAAAGGTTTGCTGTGTCGGTTTCCCTTCCATGTCTACTCACTCTTCTCAGACCTTAAATTATCTGACCAAACTCCAACCTAAAATGTTTTCCTAAACGGATTGCTGTAATTCAACATGAAAACAGCACGCTTTTATTGCATTCTATTATTATGTGTTTGGTTTTCCCACAGATTGTTAAATGTCTGGAAATAATATTGTACTCAATATGGGAACTCTGAATGTGGAATGCTGTTTTGTCTCTGGTGCTTTTCCATGAAATACTAAGGGACCAAAATGACATTATGCCCCATTTTGGCATAGTCATGTTCAGCACTGACCGAGTTTTGATTGAGATGGGAGATTTGACTAAATTCAAATTCTAGCAATGTTACTTTTTTTTTTAAATCTAACACGTTTCTTTCCCCAGACCTCTTGATGTACTGAAGCCAACATGTGATTATGAGCATGTCCCTGCTTGAGGTACAAATAAGGTCATACATCCACTTGAGTGATGAATAATTTTGTACAGTCAACGGGGTGTGGGGGTTGGAAATCTGCTTGAGAAATCCTGCAGCCAGTTGAGATAGCAGCAAGCTTTTCACTATAAGCACCTAGGAGGCGATGCCGTGGCAGAGCTAGTTCAGGCAGGCTACTCAGACAACAGCTATTCTCCATTCGCCACACCAATCAACCATTCACATGACACTCCTTAGTCAAACATGGTCTTTTAAAACACCAGTCTCACTCACAACACTGGCTTCTACTGCTGCACACTGCTGTTGCTTACTGCCATGCTTATTTTCTAGTTGCTTTGCACCCACACCCACCCCATGGAAAATGCCCTCTTCCTGGGCAGAAAAGTAATTTGGAGCATCAGACCCGTTTTTCAATTTTCTATTTATTACCATGTTATATGTACAGTATATGCAACAAACTGTAAAACATGGGCATAAGTTGTCTGAAATGAGTATTATGGGAAACAGAGCAGAATAAAAGTAAATGATTAACACCTTTCTAAGTACTTATGTTTCACTATAGATACAGTAATACACAAAGCAAGTATTTTGATTCCTACTTGAATACCACATCATTCTAAAACGCAACAATTACAATGTAATCTAAAGGATATGGTTATTGTATTGAGTCATACTGACAGAATACACAGTCTGTGCGTGAGTATGTGAATTCAATGGAGCAGATACAGTTACAGCAAAGAATGAACTACAGTATATTAGTCCACGGGTAGCTGATATATGTTATCATGTGTACATAATAACTTACAACTACATGATGCAGTTAATCATTATTTTAAACGTTTTACAGCAGCCAACCTTTCTGTCAACTTTAACATGTCGATTTGCAAGCCATCACATTATTTTAGTGTAAGAAAATATGATACGAGTGCTATCACGATGTGTTTAAAGAAGAGTAAATGTTTCTGTACAGTGTATGCCAACACATCTTTTCTCTACACTTCCACTACTTCCAAACACCCAGACTGTCGTCCATCTGGGAAAACAAAAATGCTGCGAAGTTATATTAAGCTGTGCTGTTTGTTATCTGTAGCTCTCTCAGGATGACATGGGATTTTAGGGGTTACTGGCCAACAGCTGTGAGGTAAATCATTATAGTTAGCAGGCCCTGCGTTGTGTAACAATGTTATACACCTTTCAGATATTAGTGGACTGGGTACTTTAACTGAGTGTCGGTTAATCAATTCTGCATTTTCAGAAGCTACTTTTTTTTTAAAGATCAATGCTTCTTAACTATTTTTAACATTGGAGCTAAGATGATTGTTATCAAAACCATTGAAGGGCTTTGTAATTTTTCTCGACCACAGAAAGCTGGCTAATCCCTCCGCCAGTGGTTTGCAGGTACCATCCTCGTCAGTTGAACATCTGGCTGCAGCAGTCCAAGGTTTGTTATTCCCAGGTTACTAGTGGTCTGTAAACACTTATGATAATTACAAACAGACACTCAAATCGGAAAGGAGGATACAATTACTCGTAATCATCACATTGCCCTATTGTTTTACTGTTTCCTGTGGTCCTGCATGGCACTCTTACCAAAGTGTGTTTCCATATGTTTGATCACAACAATTAGCTTTAAGATAACAGATTACATTGTCTGGCACATTGAATGTCACCAATTGTGGGGAATGGCACACTAATCCTCTGTTGAAAATCTTAGCCCATTTTGAGCGAACCCGGATAAGGACTCGCTCCTGTACTCGTTTCCAGACCTTTCTCACTTTCTAGCTCAGTTCCCACAACACTGTGAATTTGCTTTCTAGAAGAAATCACCATCACTGTAGTTTTCTGTAACTGTCTCGATGAACAATCGATTTTACATTCAACAGGCCATGAATTTTATATAAGATTTTACCTTTTTAACCTAGTTTTACCTTATCTCTAATTCAAATTGCACCGGTCAGTCAAGGCATGAGGTATGAATGAATGAGAAAACAATTACTTCAAAAGCTTAATATCAATTGGAGGTTTTTACTTTATTTGTAAAAGCTACAACATTAGATTTGCCCCTTACATTGGGTTTAGGTGATTAAGGTTTGATTTTGATTGACCACAATCAAACAGTCAAACTAGTAAATGTTGCTTGGTCATGAGCTGGGAATAGTGGGGGAGTTTCAACTCAGCAGCTGTGGCATGAATGATGTGTACAAAATCTGTCTGCAAAATAAAAAAATAAATAACTTGATGTTTCAAATGTGCTCGTCGATCCTTCCAATGTTCACCCTCGCCGGCTCCTCCCACACTCAGAGCCAGTTCGAAGCCTTATCAAAAGAGCTGCAAAGTAGTTCCAGAAGCATTCAACTTGCCTTGCATTCCTGGGCTCCTCTAGCTGTTGGTGCTGGGAGACTGGCACCAAGCTAAACAAGGAACTCTAATCAAAATGCAGCTTAAGCAGCTGACAGTGGGTTACGTAAGAGCCAGGAACTTTCGAAGCTGCCCTAATAAACTTGTAAGACTCACTGCAACCAAGTGGCTGAACTTTGTACTTTGCCCTTAGTTTTGACAAGAGTTCCTTCCAGTAATTGTGTTATTGGTGGTAAAGTTTCTATATTTCAGTAACTTTATTGAATTAATGGTGTCAGTATATTATAGTTGGTACTGTTAGTAAGGGCCTTAGAATGTGTCAAAAGTACAGAAAATTAGTTAATTCTTCAGCGTGTCAAGCAACAATGAGCTACATTTTGACCATGTGCCTTTTATCACTGAAGTGCAAACTCTTTCCATGAACATGTGGAATGAGTGAAGTCCCCTGTTCAATGATAGAATGCATCATAAAGCCATTCGAACATTCAACAAATGGGTGCAGCTGGGGGTAACTATTAACAATTTAGTGCAAGTGTCTTCATTATTTGTAAGAAATGTCAAATCATATAACCTTCATTTTGTGTTGGTAACAACAATGTAATTAAATGTATGTAGTAAAAAACAACTATAACACTATTTATAACCTTTAAAGCATGGAATATATAACTGTGTCCCTTTGTTAACGACTAGTTCCTGATGTCTTGTCATGGTGCATGTGCCAAATAAAAACGTATCGGGAAAGAGAAAACACAAAGGAATGTGTTTGCAGAGCATACTCCATCAACTCACACAGCCCCAGGTAGCAGCCAATCTGCCAAAAGGAACAGGTTCTACCTCATGGCTGTATTCCAATTTACATGACTGGGCTTAGAGAATAACTTGATACTGTTGAACAATTTCTTTGTATTCATCCCAAAATGCAGAGGTGACAGATGCATTATAGTGTGGTTTCAAACAACTCTAATGTCTTAATCCAGAACATAGGTAATATTCTACAGACAATTATGTGGATGTGGATGAGTTTCTTTAACATGCTGAATTATCACTCAAAGGATAATGTCTTGTGGTTAATAGGATATGTTTACAGCAATATTCCAGCCAAGATTTGAGTCATAAAAGCAATGAGTTCATTTGAGACACAGATAACAAATAAACGTAATTCAAGGCAAGAATAAGATCCTTGACTTCATAGAAATAAACAGTTTGTTCCAGAGAACATTTTGAAACTAGCATTCTGCATACTTCACATAGGCTTTGGTGCAAACTTCTACTAATCTGTGTGCCGGGAGCAGCAAATCCTCAACAACACAAAACTGCAGACGATTGCATGTTTTTTTTCTCAAACAATGAATGTAGTAAATTGAGCTTCAAGTGAAGTGAATGCAAGCCACAATATGTCAGATTTGATGGAAAACAGGAAAGGGTCTAAGGATTCACAGTGCCACCCTCTGGTTGACTTGTACATTATATGTGCTTGGCTCAATTGCTACCTTGAATATTACTGAAGTCTAGAATTTAACAGGCAGTTAGGTAAGATGAGATAATTCTTAAAACAAGTATGGGTATTTTAAAAATACCTGTTTCTTATTTGAGTCTTTTAAATGCAACTAGTATTAATGTCCATCACATATCTCACTATGAGTTACATGTCAAGTAATTCCCATTTTGTAATTCAGTAATTTTTAAAAGCTGGAACTGTTGCCGTATA
Organism: Aplochiton taeniatus; assembly: GCA_017639675.1. Lineage (NCBI taxonomy): Eukaryota > Metazoa > Chordata > Actinopteri > Galaxiiformes > Galaxiidae > Aplochiton > Aplochiton taeniatus. Next base: position 15,641,686 of record CM030174.1, on the reverse strand, counting down.
ATTTAAAAGATAATATCCAATTTCCTTTAGTCCCCAAAGAAGCAACAAATCATTCAAATGCATTGGTACCCTGCCAAAGAAACATTTTTGTACAAATATACGTCTTAAAATGCTTCCAATCAAATCACGTGTAAGACAAGACATTACATTTTTTGTGAAAACTTTATACTCTGAAAGGGTATTTTCTGCTTTTTGTTTTTTTAAGGAAATTTACTCCTCACGTAAAATAGAAATTGCTTGCATCTTAGTTTACACCACTCAATCTCTGTGCAATACAGATTGTTGCCTGGGAAAGCCAACAAAGTTTATTTCAGTTCATTTAGCATTTCTCTTCATGCCAAATACGAATACATGTAACTATTTCGGTTTTGTTCAGTTAAACTTGAAGGACATAATAATAACTGTGTACAGAAGGCAGACAGGAAGCTTTTTCCTGTAAAAATGCGTTCAGGAAGCAAGGACATTCTCTATTTATCCTGCAAGAGGGAAGGGTTTTGTAAGACATTGGATAATGAAGTGGAAGTAACCACAAACAGGCAAGGCCTGTTGATGTAAACCCTTTCATAATAAAAATAAGTTTGGAGTAAATAGTTAACTATGCCCCAGGCACTGAATACATACACAGGAAATACCAATTAACAAATAAATTATCCCAAAAGTGAAATAGGCTGGTTAACTTGGGTTGGATACTTATTTTGGGGGGTTCAAATGCATATATAAATTAGATGAAGTGGTAATATTTAGGGCTGTGGTAATAGTGAGTTTATTCTGGAAGATGGATAAGCTGTTCAAACACATATAATAATAACAATATTAATAAAAATATATTGGACTTATAACCGCCTTTCTAGTAACTCAAGGACACTGAACAAAGGGAGCCTACGGGGATAAGGAAAACAAGTGAGTTTTAAGACGGCGCTTAAAAATATGAGTCAAAGGTCCGAATAGCCAGGGGAAGGGAACTCCAGAGGATCAGGGCAGCAGCGCTGAACGCTCTGTCCCCCATGGAGCGGAGTCTGATTTTGCGGGTGGTGGGAACACCAGAGTGAGAGAAGAGGAGGGTACGAGAAGGCAGGTCAGAGAGGAAGGAGGGGGCTAGTCCATGTAGAGATGTGTAAGTGAGAAATAGCATTTAGAATGAGACGGGGGACTTGATGGGGAGCCAATGGCGGTGAAAGAGAGTGTGAGTGATATGTTGCCAGGGTTTAGTGCAAGTGAGAATCCTTGCAGCTAAATCTTGTACATACTGGAAGCTATCCGGGGCCTTATTTAACGACTCGAGTAGGACACCATACAGTAATCCAAAAGGGTTGTGGAAAATCCACAGAAGTGTTTCAGCAACATCATCTGTGTGTGATGGTCTGAGTTTAGATATGTTGTTCAGGTGCAAGAAGGCAGACTTGGGTGGAATCTTAGACAACGGCAAGGTTTCTTAGGAACAGATATGATGTGGTATGTTTGGCTTACCTTACATTACATGGAGGGAAATGTAGGATCAACATTTTTACCATAGCAAAGACATCGTGAAAGACATCAACTTTTAGCGTGATGGGAGGGAGATCTTTCCTGCCATCATGACATCAGAACAGCAGTTCTGGCAAGAGCCCACCAGAGGTCGGTATCATTGTACATGCTCATTCTGAAACTCTCCCCCCCACAAAAAAACAGACTTTACAGTGGCTCCACCTTCTCCACAAGAAGACGTTCCATGCTTGAGGTCATGACATTCCCAGCCTCATTCTCCTTTAGGCCATCTTTTACTTTCAATCAAGTGCTTTAATTTCAGCTCTACAATTCCAGGGCAGCTATGGTTTGACCAAACCTGATGACCCAGTCTTTCATGTCACTGACCATTATTCATGATACATGTGACGTGATGTATGGTACAGTGTTAGCAGTTGTAGTTTGGGGCTCTCAGTCCAATGATTCAGCCTGTTTTACTTTAGTTTACATAGGTGAGATTCAAAGCCAAGCTCAATGAAAAGAGTATTAAAAGAGCAAAAGGAAGTGAAGAGAAAAGGGAATGGTAACAGATATGTGGAAGGAAGGGAGAAAGTGTGTGGGAGTGCATTTGTCTGTGTGGAGAGTCATGCTTTTTGTCTCTCTCTGCAGGCACTTTCTATAATGCAGTGCACATTCTTCTGAACTACACAGACGATGCAGCAGGATGCAGTGCCATTAATGGGGTCAATGCTAATCACATGAAGTGCTGTGTTGAGATGTTAGTTTTCAGATTACATAAAGAGACTGACTCAAACACTCAGCTCTGTCTGTTCGGCTGGTTTGGGAATCAACTCTCCCAGTTCATGAGAGAGGAGGCCTCACAAGCTTTCCATTGTCTGTTAATTCTGCTGAGGCCTGGGCCCCTTTCTCTTCAGCCGGCCTAACATCTCATTGGTTCACTGAGTATCCTTGCTGCGATTCCCTTGATGGCTAACTCTGCTTCTTGGCGAGTTGCTGTCTTAGTTTTTTTTTGTTACATCTACATGTGCCCTTTGTGAATGTTTATACTGAAAATGCCTTTATGAAAAACATGTATTTTGATTCGTTTTATTGTTTATCTTAAAAAGCTTTCTGTGTGTTCATGTAAAACATTTCTACAAAAATGTCTATTGCAGTACCTCAGTGTCATTGCCAGTTGCAAACCTTTTTCTCCAGCTAGATTAACGTATCTTTCATCTGCAGCAGTTTACTCCGTTTACTAGACGAGGACTACATAAACCTCATTTCAAAAGGGCGCAAACAGGCAGCGTTGAACCATTGTGACCAAATCTTAGTTTGTCCCTGTCTCTTATCCACAATGTACAAAAAGAGTGGTGTACCAACTTACTACTTTGACTGATCAAATTAGTTCACAGCCTGTATCGCGGTTAGTTATGTAATATTGAATGCGTAATAGATTAAATGGAAAAGAGAAATAGGTGAGGAAACAAACAGATTGGTTACACTTAAGGATATTCATTATATAATCTAAGGTGTGGGTCATAGTACCCAACAGCATTGGATCAAATACCCTTGGCAGTCATTATTAGGGCTTACATTGAAAATGTTTAAAGTTGTGAAAGATGGAAATATAAATAGAGATAAATATGATGACAAATAGTGAAATTGAATGTTATTTTCCCTTTGTGTTCTAAATTATACTGCATACTGAATATTTTATTGACTCAGACTACATAATGCAACTCAGATGATAAGGATTCATACATCAGGAGACTTCTATTAAGAAGCAGACTTGTCAAATTAATAGCTTTGGTTACCTCTCAGAAAATACAATTTGTCAACAGCGCCCAGACGATGGTAATCGTTTAGAATCCAATTCAATTCCAAACAATATTATAACTCTCAGACAAATATAGCTAAACAAGAATTTTTAATTCGCTTAACAGATTACTAACTGTCTTCTGGAAACTGCTCAAAAAATCTATCCTGTGAAGTAGGGGTATTTTCCTGAAGCTGTGGTTGTTTTGGACACATTAGGAAAGATTTGGATCTGGACTCTATACTTTGTTCAAATTAACAAATCAGGGGAGATAGAGTGCTTCTCATATCATAACGTTTGATTTCCCTAGTGTAGTTTTCAGGAATCCCACTTACTTTTACAGGAATTCATAACCCAAAATCATTTCCACTGTTATTCCCATTTCAGCATTTCAGTTGATACCATTGGCTTTACACCTTTATCAAATAGAATAAAATAGCAACACTGGTCCACTCTCTTACGTCGGTCAGGTCTAAGAAGTTAGGTATAACGGGTTAGGTAAGAACCACACTTAACATTGTGAACCTGCTGTGGAGTTTAATGTTAGAGCTGGGATACATTCCCCTTAATTTGGCAGCCGAACAGAGGAAGTCCAACTTCTCATTTTACTGCCCAGCATCACATTATGGCAACCCAAACAACACATTGGAGGCATTCTGGTCCATTTCTTGCCAACTGTTGCTACCAGAAATGTGTAAAATGGTGTTGAGGCCATACAGAAACACAACCCCATCTTGGGTTCTCCTGTTACGACTGTTGCCTTGTCTCAATGCACAGGGCAATTAAGCTTAATTGGAGATATAGAAACAAGTAATGTATTGATGACACCATATAAGTCTCACTCAAAGCACATCTGGAATAAATTATCACCAGCTACAGAGGCCCAAGAGGAGCTTTTCTTATATAGCTGGGGAGAGAGTTTAGGCTTTCCACTGCTCTTTGCATGCTAGGTTTATTGATGGGAGGCAGGAAAACGTTTTGTAGACACATAGATGTATCTTTTTGTCAGAACACATTTTGGATTTGGCTAGAAATGCTCTATTGATCTCTTGACACTTACCGATATAATGTGGACCAGAACAGGCTCATAGAGGTTATCGCTGCTAAAGTGGTGTAATTGTTACTCTTGTAATAGATGTTATCCCTTGTGACACAACTTTAGGAATATAAGGTTACTGTGACAGATAGTCAAGCGATGAAAACCGGTAAATCGATCAAGAGGCAGTATAACTAAAGTACTGCTCTGCATGGGTTTAGAAAGTCTGCTTGACTTGTAACGGATTTCTCAGCCATAAAAACCAGGCCCACTGGACTTCCAATCAAATATACCAAGTTAACAACGTCACACACAATCAATTCAATTCCTACATGAAACTGGGAGGCTTTTATTTATCGAGGGATGAAGGGATACTCACCGCTGATTCAGTTTGCAATAAAGGGAGGCTCAAGCGGCCCTTGATCACTCCCAGTGGCTTTGACCCCCAGCCCGAGTCCCCATAGTGAGGCCCATATATCATCATGATCAGCAGCCTGTCTGTTGCTGGGATCAGCCGCCCCCCCCCCCCTCCCCCCCCCTGCCAGAGGCTTGGTATCTACCTTCTCCCTCCCCCTCGCTGTAGCTTTATTATCGCTGAGGTGCATTGAGTTACAGCCCGAGGAGCGGTTAGTTTGAGCTTTTAGCTAATAAACTCCAGACGTTCAACTCTAAGAATGTTTTCTCAGCTTCAGCACATGGATTTCTGCTTCTATTGTCCTTGGAGGTAGAGAGGACTCGTTGTGGTTCCAGGACTTGATTTGTTTTCTATGGAAAACCAAACTGAAACCTCAGCTTTGAAAATTAAAATTGCTTATGGTGTAGGTATATTCATTTTGCCCATTACAGTGATCCATTTAAAAAATATGCATTGGGTAACATAAATAAGAAATAAGTCATTTTTAAGACATTACTTTTTTCTCACTCCCAGCTAAAATGCATGTTCTAAACTACAATTGTAGAGGAAAAAATTTGCATAGGACCAGTATTTTTAGGATATTCCAGTGGACTGTTTAATGGTTAAGATTGAAAACTCAGATCACAAGCTTGCTCAACCTTTGGACAAATTACAGATGAACTGTGGCAACATTTTACTGTTCATATTTCATCAAAGGCCTTCAGCAGACAGACCGCTTGACAAGTTTTTGGCAAGAATTCTTGAGGTAGGGTGGGTATGGAGACGGTTTCTGTTTGCAACAAACTATGCTCGCAAGACTGGTTAGGTTTCTGCCTTTCCTTACAAGGCCTTCCGTGGTTGCTGTGGTAACCAGCCTTTTTTGGACTCACTCTCTATAATTGAGTCTTGCGTTTGCGCCCCGGATTCCACAGCCTGCACAAAGCAGTGATTATACCTAAGCAGCAGACTGGGGGAAGAGCGGAAAAAAAACAGAGATGGCTCTTGAATGAATGCCATGGACTTCTCATGGATCCTATTGGCTGCTCATTCTCTGACCTTACTGTTGCGAAATCCCCTTCTGCTTGGATTGAACCCCTTGTACATGGGCACAAGTTTGTTTGATTATGTCATCACATGGGCTGGACATACAATGTCAGTAGACAAAGTTCAACTAAATATAGTCTACTGTCAATGTCACATGCCAATTTATGGACACTTTTTAAGAGGAGAACACTTTATGACCATCATAGTTTAATAAGTATAAATGCTGAATTGGTCGACAGCAAAACAATCGTAAGGTGTATTGTTTATCGTTGACTTGGAATATTAATAAACTAAACTTGGAAACCTCATATATTACTATACTGTAAACTCACCAACCCACCAAGATTCTTACGATTTTAAGAATCTTATTTTCGAGCTAGGGTAAACATTCTTATTTTTAAATTATTACAGAGGTATGATTGTAATTATTTATTTCAACCTATAATAGACGGGGAATGTTAGATCAAATTACATTGTGGCTGGAGACGCGAAATGTACTTTGCCCATTTTTTTTTTTTAAGTGAAATATTTTGGGACATCATCCAAATACCTGATATGGTTTTATGGTCACACGGTTTTATGGTTTTATGGTCACACGCACACTCCATCTCCAAAGATATTCCTGTATTAATTGTTTTGGATGTATTGGTTTGTGTTTATCAGCACAGCCCTGAGTGCTATGCAAGCAGGTATTTTTTGGAGCTTACTTGATGTTTCTTTGTTCTCTGGTGAATTCAACACTGTTGTTGGTGTTCATCGTTTTCTTAGTTAAATTGTTACGCTAAATGCCTGGAGATTGTTTAATTAAAATCCCTGAGTCAACTGCACCTGTGTCTTGACAATGGAATTATTACAGAATACTACCTCACCCGAAGAAGCAGCAGATGAACAGAATCTTCACCAAGCCGTCAGCGAACAAGTCCAGCTGAATCAATTGGGTTCAACAAAGAATGAGGCCCTATGGATATTTCATCAACTGTTCGCAGGCATAGGTAGTAGGCATGGTATTCCAGCTTCCTCCCTTCAACCATCTAGACCACTTTCTGAGTCACCCTTGCTCTCCCTGATAGACCGATCCATATTGGATGGTTTCTCTTGCAGTGCTCCCTGTACTTCACCAATCTGGAGGCACCTGTTTTAGAGGCTTCTAAGGTCGCGACGATCATCTCTCTTTTGACTGGTCGCGCACTAGACTTGGCTACTGCGGTATGGGAGAACAATGACTATGGCAGCTGGTCTTATGCCAGTGGTAGGATCTATTGTCCCACTCGCCCGCATTGCGGCACTGCTTTTGTGGGGGATAGACAAGAAGATACGGAAATCACTTGAGCAAGCACCCGTTTCGTCCAGTTTGTTCCGCAGGCATTAAGGGATCAACTCTTGATTTGAGCACATTCTTTGCCAGCCACGGGTCGTCCAGGAGTCACCCTTACCGCTCAGACTCTTATGGAGAAACATTGCCAGGACTGAGCAGGGATGTGACCAAATACATGAGGTCCTGTTCAGTCTGTGCTCAGCCTAATCTCCATGGCGGGCACCGGCTGGGCCGCTTCAACAGCAAACATGGTCGCAGCTGGTCACTGACTTTCTCACGGATCTTCCACCTTCCCGGGGGTCTACAATTGTGGTGGTCCTGCAGAGGTCCTGAAGATTCATCCCTTTGCCGAAGTTCCCTAGTTTATTTCCAGCTGGCTAAAGTCCTCTTCACTCACACATACGCTGATCAACCACAACATTAAAACCACTGACAGGTGAAGTGAATAACACTGATCACCTGGTCACAATGGCATTTGTCAAGGTACGGGATATGTTAGGCAGAAAGTGAACAGTAAGTTCTTTAAGTTGATGTGTTGGAAGCAGGAAAAAAGGGCAAGGGTATGGATATGAGCGACCATGCCAACGGTCAAATTGTGATGGCTAGACAACTGAGTCAGTGCATCTCCAAAACTACAGGTCTTGGGGGGTGTTCCCGGTATGCAGTGGTTAGTACTTACCGAAAATGGTTAAAGGAAGGTCAACCGGTGAACCAGCGGCAGGGTCATGGGCACCCAAGGCTTATTGATGCGCGTGGAGGGAGTGAAGGCTTGCCCTTCTGGTCCGATCCCACAGAAGAGCTACTGTAGCGCAAACTGCTGAAAAAGTTAATGCTGGCTATGATAGAAAGGTGTCAGAACACACAGTGCATGGCAGCTTGCTGCATATGGGGCTGCGTAGCCCGAAACCAGGCAGAATGCCCATGCTGACCCCTGCCACCAAAAGCTCCTACAATGGAAACTTGACTGTCAGAACTGGACTATGGAGCAATGGAAGAACATGGCTTGGTCTGATCAATCATGTTTTCTTTGACATCATGTGGATGGCCAGGAGCGTTGTTTACTTGGGGAAGAGATGGCACCAGGATGCACTATGGGAAGATGGCAAGCCGGCAGAGGTGGTGTGATTCTCTGGGCAAGGTTCTGCTGGGATACTTTGGGTCCTGGCATTCATGTAGATGTTACTACGACACGTACCACCTTCCTAAACATGTTGCAGACCAAGTACACCCCTTCATTAAAACGAGAACAAGAAAAAGAAAAAGCTCAGGACTGGTGTGAGGAACATAAAGAGCTTCAGGATCTCAGATCTCAATCCGATCAAGTATCTATGCGATGTGTTGGAACAAGTCTGATCCACGGAGGCTCCACGTGGAAACCTAAAGGACCTGCTTCTAACGTCTTGGTGCCAGACACTACAAGACACCTTTAGAGGTCTTGTGGAGTTCATGCCTCGAAGGGTCAGAGCTGCTTTTGCGGCAAAGGGAGGACAATATTAAGCTGATGGTTTTAATGTTGTGGCTGACTGGTGTGTGACATTATGGTTGTGAGCTGGAAGCTGAGACGTCAGAAAATTGAGCTGAAATGTCCCACCCACGCTCCCTTTCCATAGACCATCATCACCTGATTATTAATCATGGACACGGGTTTATTGGTTTGTGTTTCTAGGCAGAGATCCGAGTGCTGTGCATTAGGTAGTATTGTTTGGACCTTACTTGATGTTCCTTAGTTCTCTGAAGTTTGTGGCTGTCTTTAGTTGGGTTGTTACGCTGAATGCCTGTAGATGGTTTGTTATTAAAACCTCTGATTCAACTGCACCCGCGTCTCGTCAATGGAATCATTACATACGCAATGTATTTTCTTCGTTTTTATTGCTTATGGATTAAGGGGTAAAGGATATGTATTGCAAGCAAAACCATGCTAACGATTTGACTATGAAGTAATAAAGATGCTTGGAGAACCAATGAATTTAAGGCTTTTTATTACATACAGTCTTTCTTAAGAATACCCATCACAGTGGACTGGTTTATCATGGGAGGCTGGTAATAAATACAAAGGGAATGGTGGGTGAACTACGGTATAGGACTATAAAACATATCATATTACAAAAAAAGAATAACCCTAGTAGGTAAAAGTAAAAAAAGGATTAAACTCTGGTTTGGTCTCATCTGATGATATAGCATTAGTGTACTCACACTTCATCGTGTTTGGGTCCATGACCTAAAACCAGGCAGAGGAGTTGATGGAACTGCCACTTTCCAGTTCACCCAAACTCAGTACCAACTTCAGTTCTGGTTAGTATTAAAATAAATTTGTATTTTAAGGAATGGATAATGACAAACGATCAAAGCAGTCTGTTAACTAACAAGGCTGGCATTCCCTCGAAGCAAGATTTTAAGATGAGTCAAATATATCCAGCCTAAGAAAGTGAGATTGTAACAGTTGCTATGCCGTTGGTCAATAAGGAATGTCTACTTCACAGTGTCACATACTTCATAAAATTTTAAAACAGGCAATTTAAAAAATAAACTGAACTTGAGATCTTCCTCATGGTGCCCTACATGTCTATACTTAACTACAACTCAAAAACCATAGGTGCTCAAATGAGAGTACTCTTTAGGCTTTAATAAAAAAAATAAGAGGATGGCAAAAAACTTGCTCTGTTGAGTTGTCGATACAATGCACTTAGTAATACTGCTCCGACTAGCGGTTGTATAGGATGACGAGGCACTTTTACTAATAGTCGATGCCCTGGTCATTGTAGTGGGTGCTGTAGTCATCGTGGTAGCTGCCTTGGTACTCCTCATCCTGGAACTCGGCCTGATAGTCACTGTCGCTGATCTCTGAGCCGTTAGTGCCTGTGCCCTGGCTTCCATTGGCGTGGAGGACGGGCTCTGTTGGGGTGGCGCAGTACTTGGGGTCGTAGACCTGGCGGCCTAAGCCATACACACTCATGCCTTTCTGGGAAGCCACCTTGTTGGTGCCCATCTGGAGTGAGATGGTGGAATTGTCCACTGATGCCACCGCTGCCTTCTGATCAAAGATGTCTCGGCGTGTGCCAGGGGCAGACATGCCAGCCTTGAGGAAAGAGAGGGAAAAAAGAACAAAGATGGTGACATGAACAACACCTGAATCTCCATGTTTGTTAACTTCACAAGGAGGTTAAGTAGCAGAGAGGGTTTGTACCTGGCTGGCTCCTTTGTTTGTGCCCATCTGAAGGCTTATAGTGGTCTGGTCGTAAGGTTTGTCCGTCTGCGTCTTTGGATCATAAAGATGTCTCCTGGTTCCATAAGCTGTCATACCAGCCTGACTAGCACACTTGTTTGTCCCCATCTGAGGATACAGGGAAATGTGGAGGTAAATAATACCGAGGTAATAATGTTGTCCACTTAAAGAGTATTTATTTTCTCAACTAAATGGTTATACATTTTCCAATGTGTTAGAACTATATAAATTCAATGGCCATGGATCTAATGTTTTTCTGTTGTTTTTAGCATTGTCAAGCCATACCTGTAGTCCAATGACACACTGGCCAGCTTTTATCTTCTCATCATCAAAATGTCGTGCTTGCTTGTCTGCATATTTCACACCGATATCGATCTTTGTGTCCATACCTTTAGTCTTTGCCTTATAAAGGGGTGAGATTTTTAATTTGATTCACCATTAAAGCTATACCAAAAACTTAGTAAGTAATAAACAGAGCTATTATTAAAAAATGTTTATAACTCAATTCATGAGATGTACCATTTATAATATCACTGTACATTAACAGTCTTTGAGTAAAAAAGTTAACTGATCAAGAACAGCAATTAAAGCCCTGATCCAAATCATTAATTACCTAAGATGTGCTTTGAACCACATTGAATTAGTGGTGGTAGCATAAGTAAAACATGAAATGCTTCATTGCTTTTAACAAATAAGTAGCTTTAATAGATGCTTAAACATCCCTGAAGTGGCTTTCTACACATTGACATCAGTGGAAAACTATCTTTGAATCTTTTTACCATGCTGGCCAAAGCGAGCAACGTGGTCTGGACTTGAGTCAAGTTCCCGTTTTCAAACAGGTCATTAGCCTCAAAGATGTCATTGTGCTTTAGGCCATAAGCCAAGATGGCTTTGATGAAATTTCCAAGATTTTCCAGCTGTAGAGAAGACAAATAACAGTAGAGACCTGTCTCAATAACATCACAAGAAAGACATTACACCTACAAATAGGTAAATTAAAAGCCTAATCACTCAAAAAGCCTAGTATACAAGCCTACTTATCTTGGGTGTACAGCATGCTGCAACAAGTCATCAGTGTTATGATACTGTGCGAAATTAATTTTCAAGTGGCAAGTGGTAGTAATTCAAGGTGGCAAACAGTTTGCAGTAAGTTTGATTTTATGACTATTAACTTGCCTTGTGCCAGTTCAGTTGTGAATGGTTTATTTTCTTTATCGAAGCAGGCTGCAATTTGTTAATCAACCTGCAAATTAACAAATAAATAAATAAACAAAGATACAATGCAATGCACCACTTACTATAATACACACATTGTTATCACAGATTCATCTAGTTATAACACATGTCTTATGTCCTTGAAAACAAAAAAAGTAATCTTACTATTTTACAGACCAAGATGGAAACTAAAATTGATTTATAATTTGTAACATTTTACCAGAATTACCACAACACGTTCTGTGCTTTGTAAAATTAAAAGCACATACAAATTTGATGTCAATCCTTACACTTTACTAAATTCCCCATAACTTCTTAGAGACATAGCCCTTACATACGTGTGTGTTGTTCACACACACACACACACACACACACACACACACACACACTTACTCGCACAGAATGACGCCATCCTTCAGACCCTTTGAAAAATGTTCCCCAATAGCCATGCCTGTGACCTCCTCGATCCAGAAACGAAGCTCTTCCTCCTTCTGTAAGTCATATTTCTGTGCAATCTGCATGATAAACAAGCCAAGAAATTTCACATTTTAAAACTACTACTACTACAGAAAATTGAAAATAATTTAAAATTATGAAGCGCTAATGTCTTCATACAGCGATATTAATACTTAATTGTTGGTATGGTTTAAAAGGTAATGTGTAATATTTATGGATATCATTTTTTTCTGGATTAGTAGTTTGTAGATGGGCCCACCATCTAATACCAACCCGACATATGATAAATTAAATAAAGTATACCCGTTAAACATAAGACCTGGGGTAATGCATAAGTTGCCAATAAAAAGGACGTTTATCCTGATCCATTTCACATTTCAAGAACCAAGAGTTCCCTGAGGGTCATCTTGCTACAAATTGGAGAGATAATCGAAACATGGGTTCATCAGGACACATATAGGGTGCCTTTATGTTGGCCTCACAGCCTAAAGCTCAATACATGCATATTGGAGCAGAGTTCTACACTAAGCGAAAAACAGCAAAAGTAGACATAACCATGTTGCTGTCTGTCACATTCATCAAGACAATTTGGACCTCCTAAATCAAATATAATTATTGGGTCTGAGAGACATAAACATGTATTTTGAGCATTTGAGTGAAATCTGCTTAGCAATAAATTAACTGGCTTAACTGCTACCCCTCCAGTGCATTGCATTTATTTCTTTGTTGCACTACCTCGCTAGACGCTGGCAACAAACTTGTAATGCCCTTCTTGCCCTTTTTGTAGGAAGAAAGGTTTTAAGTTGAACTAGTCCATCACCCCCCCTCACTAAAGCCTGTCAACTGGAATAAAAAAATGGGAGAAAAGGCTCCGTGAAGCAACGTGTTCATTTCCGTTAGCGTATGGGAGGTCAGAACATACACTGTTCTCACATAAAATGACATGCCTTCTCATATTATAAAAATGTGTGTGTGTGGCGGGGGGGGGGGGGGGGGGGGGGGGGATCTTGTAAAAATGGGGCTTTGTTTCAAACATTATTCAAATTGTTTTAAGTATGATGTTACAGAGGAGCTTTTCCTTTGAAAATATAAAACATTACACCACTGTCCCGAAGGTCATAACTAGGTAAGGAACGAGAGTATTTACTGGAATGAAGAGAGACCTAACAGTATTGATATGGGAGATTTTGCTTCAAATGTGTCAGTAGAATTATCTAATCTGGCAAGCTTGACAACCTAACATGACCCCCCCACCCCTTCAGCCTAACAATGTCAATTTAGCAAACTTCTGAGGCTGATTTTGCAGTCATGCATTAGAAACAACCCTTTCAAATTTCTATTATGAATCCCAAACCATTTCCTGATCAAACACTCGGCCAAATAGGGATTCCATTTCAGAGCAAGACAAGAAACAGTTTTTTAAGACATTTTAATTACATTACTAAACATCTTCCTGATGGTTTAAGTGATAATTTGGTGAATCATACAGATGACAAAATATTGAACCACGCTTTAACTGAAGGCCCAGCTGGTATTCATTAATAATGAACTACCTGCAAGCTCGGAGTCTAGCCAACAGACTGCTATACATTGGGGAAAAGATTGGCCTTATTGTGTAGTGAACTAGAAAGTAATTTTTCTTAATCCCGTTATCAATAGATCTTAACCAGGTTTTAAAAACGATGGCGATTTAAAGGAAATTATTTAAGGTTCCATATACTAGTTAATCATTTTGAGATGGCAGTTTAAAACTGTTGGGAGTATCAAAAGGCTTGTTATTACATTTAATGGACCACTGTTCCAAAAATGATTGTTCACTTGATGATGGTTAAATAAAGTTGGAAATTAGTCAATATTCTGGCAAAGCAGTTGCTTTTTTCTTTACACCTTTAATCATTAATTAACAATTAACTCTGAACTGTTAAATCAAGGACATTCCAGAAACTGACAATCTCAAACCAATGTATACCGATCATAACTACCCATCAAGCCTGAACATGTCACATCTAGTAGGCTCTAGCTGTTTTGTTGTCGGATAAATTGACAACAGCTTCAGGGAAAGGAGCTTTCCTTTTTAGCTTAAAGGATTAGCAATGGGTTAAAGTGATAGTTCAACATTTTGGGAATTAAGATTTGCCCCAATTTACCCCAAGAAATGATTGATATGAATTCTTTGTCCGTACGTCCAGTATTGAGTTAGCTACGTGGTCATCGTAAAAATAGCCTAGTCTAGCAATATAGTAAGCTTGAGGTAACCGCTAGCATGGCTCCCAAAAGTGACTTAATACTCCTTACAAAAAATCCAAAGCTGTGTTATTTACAAGTTATATCTTCTGTATTACGCACGTGTGGAAATTAAAATGTAAAAGCAAGACGTTATTATTAAAACAGGTAAGACTATTGCAATGCAGAACCTTTGTTTCACCTTGTGTCTGGTAGGGGATGGGACCTAACATCTGAAGTAGGGTGGTGACCATAGACATACATACATACAATAACAACAACAATGTCTAGCTTTTACATTTACATTTTGTCACAGGCAAAATAAAGGAAATATAACATGCAAAGAACACAGCTTTGGATAATTTTTTTTTATGGAAAATGTAGTCACTTTAGGGAGCAATGCTAGCGGTTACCTCAAGCTTCCTATATCGCTAGGCTACTTTTACGACTACCACGTAACTAACTAAATACTGGACGGTGACATAAAATGTATATCAATCATTTCGTCTGAAATAAGTTGGAGCATATCTTATTTCCCAAAATGTTGAACTATCTCATTAACCTGACTGATTTTAATTCAGAGAATACAGAGCAAAACTCTCCCCTTAACGGATACTAAAAATGGCTGCCATCGGCATAATATGTAGTATAGAGGGCTGACATGTTTCCAGTCTCCCAATCTGGGGGAAGGGTATTCTAGAAAAGAGGGGTCAAAATATAAGTACTACAGCTGTTGCTTTATTATTAGTAGCCTATGCTCTGCTAATGGGGAAAAGTCCCTATTCTGACTGCAATGGTCTTGAGTAATATCTCAGTTTAAGAGACCACAGCATAACGTGTTTCTGTTCAGAACATTTGACAGACTATCTTTCAGTTTTTGAGAGTTGTCGTGGCAACCATGAACAGTACACGCTGACCCAGAGTTCACAATTAAATATAAAATGAAAGGCTAGCTAACTGACACAGTTTGTTTACGTCAACAATATTGACCACATAGTAGAGATGCTCTGTGTTCTATCCATCTAACTATAAAAGAACTGGAAACCGCAAGCGGTATGGATTCAACGAAACGTCCCTAAAGACAAAAAGGGCTTTCTCAGACCACGTTGAATAGTGACAACATCCGGAAACCAATTATGCAAGTTAGATGGTGTGTCTGTGATGCCCATACTCGTGACCAGCACTTCTGTAGTCGATCGAAATTCAAGACGCTATCATGGCCTAAAATAAACATTGCTATCACAAAATCACTTACTTACTCTTATTGCTTTTTTGCTCGACTTCGATGGATCTATTATGCCGCCAAGCACGAGTGTTGTGGTATTGAATTTAAGAATTTTGGGGCCTTTAACACTCAATTTAACTGATCAAAGATTTTAAAGGAGACCTTTTATGCTCATATTCACCCCTTTTTGTTTTACTCTGGGACTCCACTAAAGTCATTTTTTCATGATTCTCAGTTTAAAAAAAATCTTTATTTGTCTTATACTAGCCATTCATGTGAATCTGAAACACGCCGTTTTAGATCCTGTCTCTTTAAGGCTCCCCTCCCTAAAGCCCTCTTTCTTCTGATTGGCCAACTTCGCCGAAGCATGCCCAGGATAGTGCTATGTCTGTAAAAGATGACCGTATAAGGAAACCTGATATCAGTTCGCCCCCGAAATAGAAAAAAAACTGTTGAATACCAAGCGTTTAGAGCCATCTGAAGCCTGAGGCTTTGGTTCACAGGAATTACTTTTACATACCTTTCCCTCAGAGTTGAGTCGAGTCATTTACGGCACAGACTCAAGTCAAGTCTTTAGAAGGAATTTCCAATTCGCTTTGAGTCAGTACCATTGCCGAGTCCAGTCAAAATAGCCCCTCAAGTCGCGTTGATTGACTCGGGTCATAACATCTCTGTAGTGACCGTACCCACTCCTTCATAAATCATGTCTGTGATTGGCAACACTTCAAGGGTATGCGGATCCCTTTAAAAGTTATTATCGGTACTTAAGTAATTAATTTCAATAGATGACCAAATGTTCACTAGCTAGTCTTCTTGCCAACATTAGCTCACTTGCTAAAGTGAGGGCGGGTTACCCATAATAAAACCTCAACACAACTTTAAAGGCCAGCCCAGTGAAAAGCTCTCAGACTATGCCAAAAGATGACCGCCTTTACTGGTCTGCATAACAAGTAAAATTGGAAAAAACAAAGTAAACATTTCAGGAGGGGACAGAGATAGGCCTACAGCAATTAGTTTCTTTGTTTGCTGATAGCTACTAATTAGCATGCTAGCCTAACTGTTAGCCAGCCTTCTAATTGGAGAACTGTTGGCCATCTCTGAAGACTGCCACAGCGCCTGTGAAGGCCATTCTGTTCTCCTATTTGTGAGGTAGTTAATGAGGTGGCAGAGTCTTGTGAGCCGTAACGTGCAATGCATCCTGGTATTTGAGGAAATCATATAGGTCAGATTCAGGCCGAGTTTAGTTGCGGAGCACATCCTCCTTTAAGGAATGGAACCAACATTTCTTTGAAGGAAATATATGGGCCAGTCATTTTTTTAAGTGTCCCTACATGACCTCTACAGTTGAATTATGTCAATTTTGTGTATAAAAAGATTTGGAAATATTAAAAATGTTTATATTTCATGCTCCCTAATCAACCAAGGCCTACATAAATGTACCCCAACTAATTTGCCCCGCAAAAATGTACAGCTCGGTTTGCCTTGTGTGTATACAAGACTCACAAACAGAATTACAAAGTGCCTCAAAGATCAGGGGAATCCAGATTTAAAACCCTACATGACCATAACCGTTTTAACTATACTGGAGCATACCTCTGTTTGTGACATAAGAACCCTTCATGTATTCTCATGTATAAATGATTCAAAAGATTAGTGCTTTAGTACCTAGCTTTCCAAACTTGCTTGGATGCCGACTGGATCAAGATTCATGACCTTCAACCCCACATACCAATTTGGCAATATCTGAATTTCTCATACATTTTACGTTTCCGTCCAGGATTTCCCAAATGCACTAGATCCTTAAAGCACTGAACTGGAACATTACAGTTGCAGCAAAACTTTGAAATTACCTGTTTAACAAATTCGTAAAGTTCATGAACCAACTGTAATGCTGATGCAAAAAGATGCAAAGCATACTCTTAATGGAATTTGTGCTTATTCTTCCAACACTCAAAATCAATTAAGATGGAAAAGACATTGCCAAATATAAAAAAAATGTAGATAAAATAAAATTTGACTGTCACAATTTTATATAATAAGTTGTATTAGGTTTGAATCCAAGTTGCTAATATAAATAGGCCTCAGTACAACAGTTGAAGATTTCTGCTCTTTCAAAAGAGTTTAACAAGAACATATTTCCACTTCCCATATCATAGTCAAGATGACTATTACGCTTCTCTAATAATAAAAATAACACATTGAACAGGCTATTTACTACGGGCATAGATACCGTAGATCAATTTGTAATTTACAACTATAGGCAAATAAAATAAGTTGAAAGTGTCTGACAGTGACAGCAAATATGTTTTTACTCTCCAAGGTCAAAGATGGAAAACATCTCAAACAACATTGTCCAATTGTATTTTGATTTGACTTCTGTCTAGACTGGCTCATCTGATCAAACTATACTGTGTCCAATGGTAAATTCAAATCTAACAAATAATAGAAGTAAGTAAAAGTAGACTACATAAGGCATATTACATCTTTTATACTTAAAGTTTCCTCAATGCTTCTTTAAAAAAAAGGACTGGACTATACCAAGCTGAGCAAAATCAACAGCCCTTCATCGATCAAACAGGAAAAGTTCTGGAAAATCACAACAACTATGAATAGACTATCATGGGACCCTCATTTATACTACTACTTTTAAATTAAACATTTTCAAGAGTGACTTTCGCATGCTAGCCTCCTGGAGCCAGTTTAGTCAGTCTAAGCAAAAATGGTCAAATTGAGTACTTGTTGGCTTGCAAAAGCCATCATTATTCATGAGTCAGTAAACTGAGTGTGAATATGAGTGTGCGTCAGTTTCTATGATTTAAAACAATGTTGTGACAGTGCAAATCAAAACAGTTTCAACTGGAAATGTCACTGTAGGCTAATAAGCCTGCACAATTATTATCTCTTGATAATATAATGTAGGATATGAGGGGAAATGTAGCCCAAACCAAAACAGCCTCAAGAGACCGATGAGCTGGCTTAAAATCCAATGGTGTTATTATCACTAGGAGACACCAACTTCTATCCTCAATGTATATTCTAACACTAGTAGTAGGATGTACGGCCTACTTGCAGTCCATACTTATTTAGGGTTGAACAATTTAGAAGATCGCCCGGACTACGTCATCATTTAAAAAAACATTATTATTGTTTGGGTAGGTCTCGAATGTTTAAAATAGCCATAGCTTATAGCAAGTAGACTAAAACATATTAATGCAATAAAGAGGGGTTGTCCCTCGTACCAACAAACCTCATCAAAACCTTTCAGTAACCAAAATCTCTGGTAACCCAATAGGCAACGTGGACTCTTCCCAGATTTACGAACAATGAGCTGGACTTGGCTTTCGTTTCATGGCGTAGGTTACTTTAAGAAGTCGTTCTAGTGTTATTATTGAATAACAGATAGACTATTAGTCATGTATAATCAAAACAGCTCCTACCTAGATCTATAACATATTGGGCTAAGCGATTATGTTCCAGTTACAAAACCGTCAATAGGAGTTTAGAACAATGTATCCCATGAATTGTAGTAGCCATAAGTTTACACCGGACAGGCATTGATTTAAAACTGCAACACTAACTCTCTCTTTGCTTATTTGATACTGCCCAGTATTTTGCCAGTGTCTGTTCGTTGTGTCTAAGACCTTCCGAATACGGGTAACAAATTAAACAAATAAAATAGACAAACAACTCGTTGATTCTGTGCAGCTGTTGGTATTTTTGAAAACTTCTGTATGCATGCACTGGTTTTTCACTTATTATTATTATTTTTTTTGTATTAGAGCCAGCAACTTACCTTGCTTTTCACTTCTGCTGATAATCCGTAGGCTGGACCTTTATTGAATTGAGTCATTTTTGTTTTGTGATGAAAATCAAATAAAATGAATATCCGCAGCTACAATGTAGCAAAAACGGCTCCTATATGCAACTTTGTTGCAAATGACAAATAGTTATTTAAGATCCTAATCAAATAGTCCGAGGGGAGAAAATCCGTGCTGGTCCGTTCGAAAAAGCAAAAAAACTGGTAACCCGTGTACAGAAACTTCTCACCTCATCCCCAAAATTTTGTTGGGGAAAAAGAACAATTTCGACTGACGGAGCAATGCGAACCAATCCAAGCCGACTGTTTTACATAGGCCTGCCTCTCTTCTCATTGTTCAACTTGCATTTCAGTCAGCGATGTATATTTGGTATCCAAACAAAACCATTGCTATCAATAAAATTGTGTTTGTGCAGTAAATTGAGACAATGAAACGAAAATAAATGTGATACCAATAAAAATGTATTGTTATTAAAAAAGAGGTAAGTTAATGAATCACTCAAACTAGCCAATGTCATGTTTTTCCTCCAAACAATTCTCAGATCTATGTGTGAGGTTTTTTCCATTTTCCTTTCAATTTTAAAGGAATACTATATAAAATGGTAAACTTGAAAGATACAAATAATACTTTTATTATTAGTTATTTAGTTTGTTCCCTCATTAAATTGATTACATTTATGTTGTCGTTACATCTTTGATTATAATTTGGTCAATAAAGACTAGCTAAATGACAGAGGGTGATTGTTCTGCTTTTATCTTCGGGGCAAGGGGGTATTCCTCATTCAAAACGTAGGTCATCTTTAAAAGGACTCATTTTAAGAGGTTAGGCGTATTGCCTGCAACCCTGTGACAAAATGGGTGGTAGTACACATTCAAACAGTACAGCAACACTGTGCCTTCACCTCGTTACACATATCTTAATTATTCCTTCGTGAGCCCATTTTATAATTCGGAATTTTTAATGACGCTTGGGTCCTTTATAAAACTTGACCTGTGCAGTCTATACCAAGTAGGCCTAAAGTGCAAGTGAACATCAATAAAGAACAAGGATGGCACAGGTCTGTAGGTAACATAGGGTAATAAAGCATACAACACATCATTAAACACAAGCCATAAAATCATTTATGCATAGTCATGTAGATATGGGTAAGAAAGTTCTGGCTGGTTCTGAAAGCGTTTGTAAAGTGAACTCTATATTGACATCCTAAACAGACATGCTCAAAAAGTTACATTTGAAAGCAAACATTTCAAAAAAATATATTTCCATAATGACATCTTAATAATGACGTTTTTCCAGTACTTCCATTAATTCATAATTTGTGTTAAAAAAAAAGACCCCCGACCCCCGTTGCTCAAAACTTTAAAAGTGGGTTACGCCCATAGTCAAACACCCTTTAGTTATCTTGCCTGCCAGATACAGTAAGTGTGTATTACTGATGTTAAGCGATAATACTATAAATAACCCCAATTTGAGTTCACAGACTACAAACCTTTTCTCACACTTCTTCTCTTACTGGTGCAGTTGAACATGTTGTCTCAATGAGTCAATGTTTATCCTTTCTTGAGAACCCCATTCTTGTACAGGAAACGCTCCACAAAGGAAACAAACATAGTTAGCTCAACAATGCTCCCTAAACCACAAACACTTTTTCCACAACAATACAATGAGCTAGTTTCAAAGTAAAGCTGCTGTGTTCAAATGACTGTTAGATCTGATATTAATGTATAGTGTAAGACTGTGAAAGGGTGAGTTAACAGTGGAGCCCTGGATAAGGCATTATAAGGCTAAAGACTGCTTGGTATTTATGCCTTTAAAAACCAAACAAAATAAACGATATATTTAAAACATGGGTCGGTCAACACATACTCCTACTCTTTAAAACTTGTTTTGTTTTTTCAGGATCACTTAGCTGAGTAAGTCTTTTGCACTTTTGAAATAGTATTGCCTACCCTGCATTAGATCAGCTGTCCCTTTTCTCTCCCATCCTGTGCCTTCTTCCTCCTTCATGCAGTATAAAAAGGGGCGGGGTGGGCAGGGACATATTGTGTGGAAATGATCACAGCTTTACACCATTGGAGAACACTATTTGATGCTTGCACAAAAAATATACTTCTAATTGTCACATTGTACTGCCAAGGATGCACAGGACATATTCTGGTACATGCAGGGGGAAATTATGTATAAGTACAGGGGCCAAAAACATATACTATATACTTTTCCCCAACACCTTCCATTGAACCAAAGGTATTCATTAAAAGTACATGGAAATCTGTGTGGATTTATTTTTGTGCCAGCGCCACTGTTTTTTTTCCCACATATGTACATGACCCAGCCTCTACCATCACTACGTTCCTCACACAACCATGCAAGCTGGATATCATTAAAATAACCCATTTATTAGACGCGTTTTAAAGCAGTTACTTTCTATTCAATACAAAGTAATCAGGTTGGTTATTGCTGTGAATATTTAACAGTTGTAAACCAAAAGAAATACGCCTAAGATTGCGTTCCCTTTCATATTATTTGACTGTAAATTGAGAGAACTGTATGCAACATGACACATAGGTTATGACCCAAAAGCCTCATGTCTATAGTTGTACAAATAGATAACCATGATGTTTTATTTTGATTCAAGATCATAAAACATGCCCATCACCCATTTAAGTAACAAAAAATGTCCCCATATGTAATATAACCTAGATATGATTTGACAGGTATAATAGGTGTTTGCAAAAAATAAATACAGTCTATCGATTTGTCTGCTTAGACAATTCTTCCCAGGAAGATGGATTTGGGATATTTGTCCCTTAAAGTCGACCACTGTACAAAGAAGTAATCAGAGAGATAATAGAGGAGCGTTCCTGAGAGTGACAGCGTCTCAACTCGGCAGATGCTTTCTACGTAGACAATTAAGACCTTTTTAAGTCCCAGCATTCCTAGCAGAAGTCCCGCCATGCATATAGGCACACAGGTTCCTGGGCCATTGCACAGCACCTGAAACAACAAACACACAAATAGGTGAGCGTTGTATAGACAACAGTACAGACAAAATCCTGACTAGGAGGGCAAGAAAAAGATTTTAACCGAAACAGCAGTAAAACAAACTCTTAGACAAAGAAAGATGTGGTAGAGAAAGCAAGGGATAAGGAAAGAG
Organism: Aplochiton taeniatus; assembly: GCA_017639675.1. Lineage (NCBI taxonomy): Eukaryota > Metazoa > Chordata > Actinopteri > Galaxiiformes > Galaxiidae > Aplochiton > Aplochiton taeniatus. The sequence goes on along the minus strand of CM030174.1, from coordinate 15,619,321 downwards.
AGAGCAAAATAAAGTGACAGAGAATAAGGGGATACTGTATATGGGAAGTTTGATGCCTTTAAGGCAGGGGGGAGAGTGAGCAAGTAGAGTTTGGGGAATCAGGGATTTATGGGAAGGCAGACAGATTGCTACCAAATCAGAAAGCCACAGGGCCTGGAAAACTCATCATAAAGTTCTCCAAGCACAGACGTTGGTTAGGCGCATGCTAGCATTGTAATATTCTCTGCTTGGCCATGGAAAAGCCTGTGTCGTCTATGGAAAAGTCATACTATTCCCACATAGCGGAAACAGATCTCAACATGTAAAGTTCATAAAGAAATGCTATACTATAGGAAAATTAAGACCTAGAGTATATATAATTTGGGAATTATACGATATATACACTCGATGCTCCAGGAAAAACATTCTTCTTTAAACAAAATGTGTCTGAGAAAGGTAATTTTATTCAGATTGCATTGCCAAAATAGTTTCCCACCTTCTGTAAAGGGAGCCTTTACTCCAAAGCCATTCTTTTGTAGAACTACACTCATTAACCTGTCTGGAACATTCCTGGCATGCCTTTCCTTGGCACTGTGGAGAACTATTTTCAATGTCCAGCACAGGCTGGATACTAACACTGTCCTGGTATCAATCATTTATTTATTTCTACAGGGTAACCGACTGAGACTAGGTCTCTTTTCCAGCAGTACCCTGTTAAAGGCATAAATAAATAAAGATAATAATAAAAAAAAAAGGATCATCGAATCATTCTGTACTGGTATGAATCCGCCGACAGCCCTGATGAACGCTAATAGAAGTAGATGTGACCACTCTTACACACCCACACCCACACACACACACACACACACACACACACACACACACACACACACACACACACACACACACACACACACACACACACGTTTCTTTCTCGCCGTTTCTTGTCTTTATTGGTGATAAGTATTATCCTCCCGTATTTCCAAATATCTAAAAACACCCTTTCCTTCTCTATATGTCTACAGTTGAGGACAGTAGCCATAATCATTTCACTGTCGTGGGGAAACATTTTAACGTGGTGAGCAGCTGACAAAAGGTATGGCAAGGACACCTGGTGGTTTGTTTGAGGACAACAATTTGGTGACAGACATACACTAGCGGCACATCACATCGTGGTGATACGATGCCACACCACTGACTCATAGTTTGGTGTGAAAAACCAGGGAGGGGGCTGAAAGGATTTCGCTCAATGTCTACTTGTTTGACTGGCGTGAGCCTGGGTTTTGGGATTTGGTTGTGAGCTAAACATGTCAACGCGTCGCACCATGGGAATTCATCGGCAGTAACTTCGGGGGTAACTTGGGGTTGGTTCAGGTACAGAGTAGGTCCTACATAACCCTGGCCTTAAGCTCAACTCATGTGGCAACAGGGGATGGGAGAGGTTATTCATCCATGCAGCCCATTCACAATCAGCAGCATGTGATGACTGCCTGCCTAGATCCTGTGTGGGGCCTGCCAGGTGAATCATCACACTGATTACAGTGTAGACAAAGACAACCAACTCACATCAAATAGAGAAAAAACCCTGCGGATGAGTACCAAAGAATTTACATATAAGCACAGTTCAAACATGTCGCAGTCACACCCTAAAAACAACGACGGAAGTGATTTAGAATGTTATTCATATTCAACTATCAATTTACTGTATATCTATTGTTTTTTTAAGTGGACTAACTTAACAATTTCACTTTCAACTCAACAAACAAAATATACAATAGCATTAGACTGATTTAAGACTGGTTTGCACAGCTGCTTGACGTAAACGTCTGTGAATGCAACTTTTTCCGATCATTATTATTTTTGAAAGCTGGAGATGGTCAACGGATCTAGTTACAGTGGAACATTGCTGAGGCTCTGTTTAACAGATGGTTAAATGAAGGAATTGAGGCCAAAATAGAGTCTGCATCAACATATACGTTGAGTAAGATAACAGACAATAGGACTGACAACTATGTGCATCTAGGCTTTTACGGATTAGACTGTTTTGCCAAACCTTTCCAGCCACCAGCTACAATACAGCATGTTGGGCACATGTGAAAACAGTTTTTACAATGAGTTACAGACAAGGCAATGTCATGTATATTCAAGCCCAAATCTGTTAAGATGCTTGAACAGGACAAGAACTTTGTCCTCGAAAGCAAAAATCTTTACCGTGTCCTTGAACATCTGAGCGATACTGTACCTACAAATTTGGTTACCAAGCATTACTAAGTGTGATAACATCTTATGTTCGTTTGTAAAATGATTGTGCTTTTGGTCCCTACAAACTGTGCGACTAAGTAAAAAAAAAAAAAGAGAATGGAATTTTACATAGTTGACCTGACATGAATAGACATGCCCTCAAATTAAAGGTGACTGCACTTTAACTTTGTACTCATTGTTTGACTTCAAATCCATGCAATGCAGTGCAGAAGACAGCCACAACATCAAAAAAGTCGCTCCTATCCAAATACTTAACGTCAGAACTGTACATCAAATACTGAAAAGCCGACATGTATGAAAACATCAGGTGAATGCCTATGTCTGAGTCTAAACCTATTTGAGAACATCGTCAACTGGTTGGATTGTGCTGACACATCTGGATTGAAGGGACGGTGGTAATGGGTGTGTGATCTCACAAATGCCCTTTTATGGCTAACACACGCTTGAGAAGCCCAATAACCACCCTGCACATTCCCCATTTTCCCTTTCTCTTCAACAACCCCTTCCCTGTCCTGGTCCCCCACACTTTCCTGTGACTCCAAGCTGGAATGTGTCCCGCTTTGCTGCCATAGCCTCCATTGACACATGCTCAAGTATGGTCAAAACAAATAAATGTCAGCTTTTGGTCGCTCTCAAGAATGTGTGTGCTGAAGTGCTGACCCAGTCTTTTGTAGTCTCCTATGAAGGAGTGAAAAAGCAATGAACTAATTAAACTCTGTATACAAAGTCAACATTCTGTTTCTAATAAAAAGGGCATACAACAACAACAACTTCCCCCCTCTCCTGTCTTTCTTTCCACGTCTGCCAGCTTAAATCAATAACGGAGAGAACAGGGCATTGATGAATAAACAAAGCAATCTAGCCTTCTTCAGATAAAGAAAACAAAAAGAGAAGGTTTGGGTAAAAATGTTGACTACACAAAATTTGTTCACGTCTACCCTTTAAAAAAAAAAAAGAAGGATTGGATATGGATATGCTGAAAAGGTGGTCAAAATGATTGAATCATTACAAGTAAAGTCTGGATACCATTACTCGTGACTGATCCCCCCCCCCCCCCCTCCAGGGCCTAGAATGGTATAATCAGTGAGAAGAAAGGGGAATATATCAGCATGGATTAAAGGGCAGTGGCAAATGAAGAGATTCGTAGGAGGAGAGATGGCAAGCAGACGGTCTTAGCCAACTGCTATTCAACAGTGTTCTGCTTGAGCGTGGCCTTGCTCTGTAACCAGTGGTTCCAGTCAGTGTGCTTGCTTAGTCACGCTCCAACCTAGCACACTCCATTTTTCCTCCCTCCCTCAAGCCCAGCCTCTCCCCTAAAGCCCACAAGAAGAAACCCGATCTCTGCATCTTCTGCGAGCTCTCACCCTCTCTTCTTTCCTCCCTCTCTACCCTTCCAACCCTCCCTCCTATTCAGCTGGGGAACCAGTTAGGTCCTGCCACATCCTGTGAACAAGACCCCACTCCCCAGCCCCTGCCATTGCACAACAGAGGGGAAGGGAAGACAGTGGGAGAGGAGAGGAAAACAGTATGGGAGGAGTAGGAGGACGAGGACAGAGGGAGGGAGATTCAGGGGGCCCAGTTTTGTTCATTCCAGACCAGACTGAACGATTTTTCTTTCGGTGGAAAGTAATCGGGAAAGAATGGTGGACTCAATACAGGCCAATCCCTGCATTGAGGAAAAAATAAACAGGGAGTCCAGCCATACTGCTAAATTGATGGACCTGTCCATGGTTAATGCATTTATATTATGATACACAAACAATTTAAAGATAAGCCAGGCTTATGTGATGCATTTCCGAAGCAAAGTGATGATCTCTATAGAACGTAAAGAAAAGCCTTATTTTAATTTTTTAAGACTGAATGCATCTAAATGAGATTTGTCACGCATGCCAGTTTAGCATAACCTTACCATTCATCAGTGGAGCTAAACTGTATGTCCCAGCAGTGTCTTTTGTCAACAGTATATTGCAATTGGTTACACTTCACTATGGGTATACCTGCTAGTTAATAGGTGGGTAATCTCACCAGTGACTATGTGCATATTGTTCTGTATCTACAGATAACCTCAACTAAGCCACTGGATGATTCCGTTTATAGTCTGTGCGGAATTCTCCAGACGTCCAACTCAAAGAAACTACAGAGAAACATGTCCAGAGGTCAAAGTAAAAGCATATCTCCTCTAAAAGACACAGTATCCTCCATTTAGGCATGATTCTATTCACAGGCTATAGTGTATTTCCATGGCTTTTTGATCAATGGCATCGCTACAACAACAGTTATACTGTAAATACACCTGTGGATAAACCTTTGTGTGACCGGAAAAAAGAGAACGAAGAAATCAATGCCTGTGTCTCTTTGCTCACTGAGAATGAAAGCATAGGAAAGTAAAAGACATTTGTGTGAATGACTTAAGCCTTTGTTTTTTTTGTAAGCGATGTTATCCTCTTATAACCTGACAGCTAAACAAAGTGTGCCCAACCGGTTAATTGGGCAGGTTACAGCAGGTAACAGGGGTTAAAAGCATGCCTTGGTTTCAAAAGAAGACCGACTTAGAAGCTGCTTGTTGATTTTCTATACCATTCAATGTCCAAGACTTTGTTGATGTAGTACTAATCTGTCAAGGCAACAAACTGTTTACAATGAAGTAAGCCGAATGCCCTCAGCTTCGGAGATTTAACCGGGTATTTCATTTGGTTGACAATAACCAAATAATGGTTGACAACTGTTATTTGGTTCCGGTTCATTACATTCTTTTAGTCTTCAAGTCTGTAAGCTTATATTGATGTACACAAATAGAGAAAAGGTCATGATGTTAAAATACTCGCTCTACATGTAACACTTAAAAAAAAAATGTCATGCTGTTTGCTATGTACTTTAGCCACATATTCCATGCTTTAGGAATCAATAGGAAAGACATTTTCCTTTATGTGAAAATCCAGCTACAATGCAATCTTTTGTTTGAACAGATGTGTTGGAAATCAGGTTAGCAAATGGAGCAAACACATTTTTTTTTATGTAGACCTTGTGAACTTCAACGTACCATATCCGGTCTGAGTCTGAACACCAGAGGCACTGAGTAAAGAAAGGCGTTCAGGGTGCTAACGACAGATGAACCCCACGATTGCTGCACCTCCCGACTCCGGGGGATTCGATGGATTGTAAACTGAAATAAAAGAAGGAAAGACATGAGCTCTTCTCTAGGGCTGACTGCTATTATGCTCTCCCTGATAACGCATTACTTAGATGTGAAAGAAGTTACACATAACTAGTATATTCTGTTTCTCATCAGTTTAGAGGACAAAAAGGTAATGGCTTATGTCATGTCAAAAACTGTATATAACATATATGAGAAAAACTGTTTACGTTCTTGATTATAGCCATACTATTAAAATAACTAAAATATAAATAATGTGACAAAGGAAATACTGAAGTGGTCATATCTGGAGTTGAAAAGGACAACTATACCACCTGCTGGTGAAAAGTGGTTTTCAGTTTACCGCTCAATACAGTGCAGTTGTCCAATTACAATCGAATACAAAGTCCCAGCATGTCTTGCTGGGCTTTTACTTAATAGGAAAAAAATATTATAATAATAATTATAATAATAGTACAATAAAATATTAGATTAAATTAATTATAGAATAAAATATAATTTAAAAAAAGATGCAGCTTTATTGTGTCTCTGCTGTATGTGTTTTTTGAGACAAGGAAAATCGTATTTTAAAAAGGTCTGTCTGTTGTGAAACTGGGTGAGGGTGAGATTCTAAGGTATCAGATCAGCAGTTATATGCCGTCTGCTATCCACTGTAATGCAGCCTGTTAGAAAACCTGGTGTAAAAGTGGGACACAATAATAAAAGAATAGCAAGGGATGTAATACTCAAATATCATATATATTAATGCTCTTTACAAAAAAAAAATGTAATGTTACGGTGTTAATTTTCTTTTAAACAAAATACTGAAGGTCTTTCATAACATTCATATTGGAAAAATTGCCTTGAACTACCATCTTTGTTTGTTGCCCAAAAGCAGTAGTTTTTTCCAATCGCATTGTAACTTGAGACCGTGTGCAATAGAAACAAGCGAATTCAACATTGTCCGATTTAGTTAATGTGTTTAGCTGTGGAACGCTAAAAAGAGCAGTCTTCGATTGACTACGATTAAAATTAAGCATAAGCTATGTGGAGACAGTATATTTAATATTATCTGTTACTAGCTATATTGGCCTTAAAGGGTATGCCTGTGTGACTACCACAGGCAAATGTGTTAGAGGGTCTTGTTTTGGTAAAAGAAAGAAGAAGAAAAAAAGACAATAACAGCATATTGATGATTAAGCTACCTTTGATTCTTTGTCTTCTTTTGCGCTTTCTAAAGTACGGATTTTATCTTCACTCATTACGTCAGTCTCCGCAATAACGTAGTGGCGAGGCCTGTATGATTTCGAAAGACTGTCCATTAACCGAAGAATCTCGGATGTGTGCCCCCCTGGGAGAAAAAAGATATAGTAATTCAGTGTCGTCAGTGTCGATGTGGTCAGCCATTTTTATCCATACAAATGACCAATTCATCGATAGATATATATATATATATATATATATATATATATATATATATATATATAATATATATATATATATATATATATATATATATTTATGTACACACACACACACACACACAATATATATATAGATGTGTATAGACACACACTCATGACACACTAAAGGAAAAACCAACATATAGTGTCTTAGTAAGGTGTTGGACCACCACGTGCCCCAGAACAGCTAAGTCTCTGAAACTCTACTGGAGGGATGGAACACCATTATTCACAAAAATGTTCCCTTATTTGGTGTTTCCATGATGGTGGACGCTGTCTAACAAGTCTGTCCAAAATCTCCCGTAGGTGTTCAATTGGGTTGAGATCTGGTGACTGCGAAAGTCATAGCATAGTATTCGCATGATTTTCAAAATCATCAAACCATTCAGTGACCCCTCGTGCCCTATGGATGGGGGCATTGTCATCCTGGAAGAGACCACTCTCATCAGGGTAGAATTGTTTCATCATAGGATAATCACTCAGAGCAACTTTGCAGTGATTTTCAGTGACTCTTCTCTAAGGGAACAAGTGCCGAAGTGGACCAACACCATGCCAGCAAAATGCCCCCCACAGCATAACAGAGCCACCAGCATCTGCAATCGTTATGTCTCTCCACTCATTTATACAGGTATTTCATGTGAATGTGTCTTTCTTTCAACGTAATCAGCGTAATCAACGTAAACAGTCAACCAATTCTGGTAAATTGTTGCAGTTTCAGTGCACACAAAGCAAAGGCGCTATCATCTGCTCCAAGTCCTGCATCGTATCACCATTAGTGTTTTTAAAGAGAAAATGGGGCATCAGTGTTGATCATAACGTGTCAAGACATAAGTGTTTTCAAGCTGATTGTTAATACCATAGAGATATAACAACATGTGATAGAAGGTGTTAGGACGTTAGCTAGGCTAAGTATCGCTAGCTAGTCTGTTCCTATACGTTTCTACTCTCAAAACATCTAATTTAAAAAAACGTGCTACCTGATCCAGCAACTACGAGGACGCAGACTTGACCTTTGTCTCCAGGTTTACATTTGGCATCCGTTTTAACCACAAATATAAGCCGCAAAAGGAAAAGCAAGAAACCTACAAATCCCACTGTTATTCCTAACAACATTGCCATGACAGATATTTAGCTACGGAAAGTTGTGGTGTCCAAACCTCAAATTATGCGAAGTGCAAGACTTTACTTGCGATGATACTGTCACTGCTTGCGATGTTACAGGCCACTAATACTACAGACCAAGTTACGTAATCTATAGATATTATTTATAGATAAAGACTGGTCAAATTCCATCCATAAGGCAAACCCAGCTACTCTGAAAGGCATTGCAGGGCAGGATGAATAAGGGGCAAGTTGAGATGTTTCATGAAAAAACAGACTCAGAAGAATAAGACATGGGTTTGCTTAGCCCTATGGAACATAAACATATGTAGCTATATACTTCTCATCTGCATTAAGAATTGATGAAGAACTTGACATTGAACTAAACCCGTTAAAATATTTCTATAAGGTCATGCATTTGTGCATTTTTCAACCTCTACATGGAGATGTATCTAAGACAGATTCAAATGCAATTATTATTATTATTTTTAACAATTATACCATGCTACTTTATAGGTCGGAGGCCGTAGAATACATAGCCTATGTGTATGTATTGTTGGAAGCCACACGCGGACATGAAATCGATTATACAAATGGTAATGTTGATAAAAATGCAATGACGTAAAATCAGCCTATTTTGTGCGCGGATGTTTGTGTTTGTGCGCCTTTAAGAACAGATGAAATTCGATCTCCACATGAGAAGTCGCCTGCCCTAGAGTAACCTCCGTAGTCTAAATCAAGCATCAAAACGTTACATTATTTCGCCAACACTATTGACATGTTTTCTATTTCCTTTTGATGGCATTAATAATTATCATTCATAGTCATTAAAATGTATGGTAGATACGGCTGGTAGCTAGGCTTACAAGATCGTCTGCATTTTTTTAAAGAATTTGTTAGCTAGCTTACTAACAATGGCTTTTGACAGATCATGCCATCGTACGCTAACATTTTTTAAAGATAGATCTTCATGAAGGATACAAGGTAAGTCAATCTTATATTTTCCTTCTTTATGTAAAGCTTAATGTACAGTATAACGGCGTGTCATTGGTAGGTTGTTTATTTATGAATTTCTAATGAGACAATAATTAATGCAATGCAAACACCAAATCTGCCTAAAACATGAATACTTGTGTATGATGTTAATGTTTGCAAATTTACCTAACGCAGTCTATATAATTGACACATGTTTTGCCCTCAACACGTAGCAAAGACAGCTGTGATATTTTCAAATGGTTTGATATATAGTCTTTTATTGGTACTAGCTAGCACTGTTCTGGGTAAACCAGCTGGCATCTGTGCAGATGAAAGTTCAGTTGTGTAGGCAGCGCAACTGCATCGATTCCCTTCGTTAGAATCTAGCTTCTACCCTATTTCCTTTATTTCTGAAAGGATGAATCTCTACGTGTAGTGTGTTCGGTTTCATGTCCTTGCCAAAGCAGCTTGACCTTTGTATTGGTACATTTAAAAATATATTGTTTCAGTGAAAACTGATGACATATCAACTGATCCATATCCTTGTTTTAAACCATTGCAATATGTAATAGACTTAAGTCTGTAATTTAAGTGACCTCTCAAATCAAAAAGGTCATTTTGGCCACATGTGTTATTGAGGGAGTGAGGGAGCAAGGTGCTGTATTTCAAGCAGCCCCTCCCCCAGAATGGCTGTCAACCACACTATGTGCTTAGCACCCCCCCCCCCCCACACACACACACACACACACACACACACACACATTTTAGTACTTTAAGTGACTGTCATTCCATTCACTTTTTTACTTCCTACAAATGTGCTATATCCAAATCCTAATCCTAATCCATAGTTTGCTGTACCTACTGTACTTTAAGGAAGACAAGAAAAAAGGAGATGGAGAGTTTTGCTTCTATGTGGATTACAGCTATTTCTTCACTCTACATACTACACACTTAATAACAATGCATAAAAAATGTATTTTTAAAAGTGAAAGCTAGCTAGCCCATAGCGCTGTGTATTGGCAAGAATCTAGCAATACGATATGACACACAATACAGGGGTTACAGTTCAATATATGGCGCCATGTTGCGATAGGCCTACTGGAAGTACTTGACAAACACCTAGGGGCCCTGGATGGGAATAGGCATTTTTCTCTATGGTTGCCCATGTAGAAAGTGATATATTTCATAAACTGACCAATATGTGTTAATGTTATGTGATATATAGTCCTGCTGACCTATAATATGTTTTAGTTAGGCAAATGTATGCCAAATACTTAGAGTTTTTCTTATGCGGCTGATTACAAAAAAAGATACATAAACTCAAAGCGTCATACAGTAAGGCCCGATTATTGTGGGTCATCCCAAGGGACCCTAATAATACCTCGTGTATTTTCCTCTGTCTCGTTTGGATAATTGCTTTTACCTGTGTCCTTGTTTAGCCTTAAAGCATTTTATTTTACCTCCCTCCATGTCTGGTTATTGCTTTAGTGCTCTAATTATTGTTAGGAGTTTTTTTGAGAAGTTAAAGAACAAGGCTGTAGGGATGCACCAATGTGTCGGCTGTACCTCAAATAAGATGACATTCAGTGACCGGTGTGTTGTGTCGCATCAAGGTTATTTCAGGAATTGCAATTAGAATTTGTGCTCATTCAAAGATAGTGTGAAGAAGTGCTGAAAGACGTATATTAAAGTGAAATTTTTTCATAATTGAGATTTTTTTGTTTCCCTGGACGAAAGGGTGAATAATCAAAAAACCTGGCCTAGAATTTCACTTTCGGTGCATTCCTACAAGGAAGCATCTCTGGGCTTGTCTCCGTCAACCCCCAATTCCTTCTCAGTTGATGCGCCAATAATGTGTGTTTTGTTAACTGCAATTAACAGTGATGACAAAATGAAAACAAGTTTTTGCGTTTATTGTGGGTGTTCTCTTATATTGGATACATAATAACAATAACATCGTGTTCCTATTGTTAACCTTGATGTCATCACTTGCTATTGTTCGTACAATCTGGTACTTGTCTATTCCTCTGCCATACGTAAACTGTATGTTAGCCTGACTTCTCTGTGTCAGAGGATCTCCCTGCAGTGTCTAGCATAAACCTTTTTTTAGCTGTGTGATGTTTACGTTTTACATTCTAAAAGTAGGCTACCTGCCTCCAGCCTAGACCGTCTAGGTTGTCTTGGTACATTTACCAGGGTACAATTTGCATATAACCTGGTAGGTCTGTACTACCCCACTGTGTACTACCCTGTAACAGAATGATAGTTAAAGATTAACTGCCTGCTCTTGGCAAGTACCGTGTGTTTTGAGCGTCACACAGACCTTTTCATCGCTCGGATGCTGGTTTTACGTGTGCTTGGAAAGTATTGCACAATTTGAAGGGGTAGGCTTACCTTCTCACAAAATGTAGGCTATGTTGTGTAAAGGTCAGGTAATTTAACCGTGACTACACACTTTTTTTTTTTTTAAATGTATTTGTGAAACGTATTTTTCCTCTGTCCCTCTTGACTCAGTTGGGTTGGTTGGCCATGGACCCCTTCAGCCAGCTGATCCTTGCCATTGCGGCGACCAGTTTCCTAGCATTCCAGTGGCTCTTTCACAAATGCAGCCCCTGGGTGTCTACTCGCCTGAGCTCTGGTTTCTGCCACCTCAGTGAAAAGCAGAAGGTGGAGTGGAATTCAAGGTAACTGCTCTACAGGACAGCCTTTACATTTTTGAAAAATGTCTTGTCTACCTAAAGTGTTTTGTGTACCTTTTGAAGATTAAAGGTCACATTAATTGCCTTTCAAAATTGTTTTAAATAAAAGTATATTTATATATCTTTAAATCTATATCCAGAAAAAAATTATTCTTGTGCAATTTTAAGACTGTTCTTAATTGGTGTGAGTCTGCTGCAGACTATGCTACTTTGCTAGTTTGCTGCTCTACTTTGTTACTATGTTAATAGTACCCGTAAACAGCAAAACAATCATTAAGTAAAATACTGTCAAAGTCAAACAGGAAAGTGAATATACTTTACAATGACACGCGTTCCACCCACTACCCAAAGATATGGAACTGTTCCTGAGGAAAAAAACATTTAAGTGACTCGATTGGTAACAACTTCACTTCAATAAAAAATAAGTACCGCGTTCAAAGGAAGCACTGCTAGAATGTCATTCAACCCTCTCTGATCAAGCAGAATTGCTTCACCAGGTTTCAGAGTACCCATGAATGGTATTCAGCAAGTATTTATGTACTTCTTCACTCACGTGTCATTGGACCTAGATTTAGTCCAAACAGGTGATGAGAACAATTTGTCCACAGCCGGCCCATGGTAAATTCAATAGGAGTCTCCAAGTCTGACACCCCCTACTGTTCAAATGGGTAGGGCAAACCTTTGCAGTGTACAATATTCTTAATAAATGATGAAACACTAATGAAACAGTATACAATTAAAATGCAATCACTTATGATACAAGTATGGGATTAGTTCAACACTAATACTTAGTCCTCTTTGTGGAATCAAACATGTATTTCTACCTAAATCATAGCATTAAAGCCAGCATATAACTCTTAATTAAAGTATCTGAGTTTGACTGTTAGTTATTCTGCTGTAGATGGGATAAGTGGGTGAGTGATGCCCAGAGGACCAATCCATATGTGAGCTAGGACGACAGAGATCTTCTTATAATAGTCTGCCTGTCTGAACGACTAGACCTGTCAGTCTGACCTTTCATCAGTGTTTAATTTCTTGCTTCGCCGTGGCGTAAATTTGTCAGACAAGCAACCAGTTAATTCATCCTGGTCCTTAAAGCTCTGTGTGGATTGGTTGAAAAAAAGTGTTTATTTATGAAATTATTATTATTATTATTATTATTACTGTATTTTTCTTTTCAGGACTGTGTCCACGTTTCACGCACTAGTGGTCGGGCTCTTCTGCGTCTTTATTTTTCTTTTCGATGACGCTGTCAATAAAGACCCTGTCTGGTGAGAGCTTTGGTGTGTGTTGGGACACAAAAGTACATGCGTGGATGCTGCTTGTGCTAACTATAGAAACGTTATAGAAACTGTTTATTATAAATGGTTAGTCACATGTCGATGATCTTGTGTTTCTTCAGGGGAGATCCCACCCTAGTGAAGATAAATGTTGCCGTCACAACAGGCTACCTCATTTCTGGTGAGAGCGTCAGCCTAGGGTTATTGTTCTTCGACATCTTCAAATATCTTTGATTTATTTAATTTTGACGGCCTTTACTTGTCTTCTGTTTTCCAGATCTGTTGCTAATATTTTACTATTGGAAGGAGATAGGCGACAAGTTTTTTGTAGTTCACCACCTGGCAGCGTTGTATGCTTACTACTTTGTACTGGTGAGTTCCCTATTGTCCAATAGCAGAACATGCAGTCAAGATGGGAAAGAGACAACCATGGGTGAACAGCGCTGCTCTATGAGGCTGGGCAATCATTGTGAGGGTGGGAGATTCCCTTCATTGCTGTGTTACCAGGGCCTTGGGGTGTGCACCTGTAAGCATTACCTGCTCTCATCTTTCTATAATATGTATTAGGTTAGAATGGTTTGGACAGCTACAATTCAATGCCTATCAAACAATGCCCTTCGATCCTTTTTGGGTTTCTTTTATGGGAATACTGGATTTTGTTGTCGGTCCGATTATCTTATAGATTTGCTTTTAATTGTTGCTCATTGTGAAATTTGTCTTACTTTAGTTCATACTGTACGTTATACAAGGATAGGTGATGTTGTAAAGCTGGAATGTGCAACCTTTTTGACATGGGAGCTGCTTTTTCAGCCACATCATAAATAGGGCTTCTTTCTTATTTTGGAATTCAAGACAGTTAAGGTAATGCTAAACTGTCTGACCCCAAGGTTGACTCTGTGATTATGTACTTTGAGTCCAGTATCAAGGGCAGTGCTGTTGACCCTAGACTTAAAGCTGTCTATAACCCTCAGGTCCCCAGGTTCTGTAGATTATTAAGGCAATGATGAATGGTATTTTTTGCATGGAATGCTCAATTATAGCAATGGCATATGACTCCCCTCCCCCCCTTCCCCAAACCCTCCTCCCAAAAGCTTTTTTTCTTTCACTGACCTCCTTCGGTTTATAGAGCTGAATTTAGCTGTTCTGATTGGAGCTTTGACAATCTATGCTGCTGTGTGCATGCCTATATTTCAAACAGCTCCAGAAATATGGAGGGGTTTCTGTACTGTGCATGCCAGCAAACAACCTAACCGCCTCTGTACTGTGCTGAAGCTGAGTTATTCTTCCAACTGTCACTTCATGTGCCCTTGTGTATAATACTGTTTAGACCACAAGCCTAAAGGGCCATTCAAATATGGTTATGAAAACATAAGCCTATGCAATCATGATACAAAGAATAATTGTTGGACAGAGAAAGTGCAAAGGTATTCTAATTGTTTTATCAATGTCAGACAATGTCAGATAGAGCCTACAATGGAGATAATTCTTAAAAAAAATTTAAACAATTCAAGCAGTTTGATGATCAACACTTGGGCTAGATTGATATAGGTAAGGATTTTTGAGTGCACAAAGTTTTCAATGTTTTGTAGTGTTAGTGTAATTTTTTTTTAAACTTAACTTGAAATTGTATATCGCCTTTGCTACTGTAAATGACATTATCTCTAAAAGTTTGATATGGAGTCTAGGGAAATAATTCTAAATAAAAAATGCAATGACTAAGGCCATACTGTAACTGGACACTTATTCCTGCTGTGTCAGGCCTGGACTGACATATCTGTTGAAATCAATGATATGTCTAATAGTCCAAGTGTACGTTTGTGTGAAACATTATCATATGCTGTGTTTCTAGTTGGATATACAAGCAAATTAGGTAACCTTCAAAGTACAATTTAACTTGTTCCCTTTATTTTTTACCCAGATCTTTTTGATGTGTGTTACTAGTCTTACTAGTTAATCTGGCAGATAGTTTGTTTGTGCAGTTTTGTTTTTTGTTAGCAGGTATAATAATAAATAAAAGTTTCGAGCAGAGTAGTGTGGTTTGAGGCTCGAGCTTTAAGTGCAGATCCATCAGCATTTAAAATACAAATAATTGTACTTTAGATACGAGTACCAGTCAAAAGTTTGGACACAATTTCCCATTCACTTCACGGGGAAAGTGTTTCCAAACTTTTGACTAGTACTGTAGATCAGTGGTTCTCAACCCAGTCCTCAAGTACACCCAGCCAATCCAAATATTTTTGGTTTTCCCCAGTGCTAGCACACCTGGTGTAATTAGTCAAAGCCTTGCTGTAGGTGTCTTAATTACATCAGGTGTGCTACCTCTTAGGGAAGATTAAATACTTGGGATGGCTGGGGGTAATTAAGGACTGGGTTGAGAACCACTGCTGTTGATCACAATATTTTTTTACTCACGTATTTTGTGGATCTATAATACATTTCAGTTTAGCAAATTAGACTTTTTTTGAATTGTAATGATGTTGAAAACCGGCGTACTAGAAAACTAATCATTGCAGATCTTTGCTATTATTTTCTCAAAATAAATCTGATTTGTGAATGTACAAATGTGCTTTATGCATTAACATTTTCAGATTTACATTAAACAAGCTAAACTAAATCTAAAGTTTGCATACCAAAGTAACAACTAACTTTTGAATGCTGGTTGATCTTATTTGTGTCTTACACCTAATTTTGGCATCCTGTCACTCTTCTATGCTTTCGAAATGAGTTGCATATTCTTTCAATCCTTCCGTCTGTCTATCTGTTCCTATTAATATTTCCTAAATAATAGTAAATAATACTAGGCCCCTGCTTACCAGTAAACCCTTCATGCAAAAATTACCAAATTCAAACTAGATTGAACTTCTGTGTTGAAAAGGCCAAGTCTAATTGATTTAGATGAAGTCCCTTCCTGTCTTGTCTGCTGTTATTGCTGTTGTGCTACATTGAGCAGATATGAAGCCCAGTCACAGTATGGACTTACCAGTACCTAGAGGTACCAGCATGGGTATGCTGTATAGTTTATATGCTCTGCCATACTTGAACTTAAACCACCCACATAGTAAGTATTTGTCAATGATCATTTTTGTCTCAATTTGCAAAGGTAAGTTTTTTATCTAGGTAATGTGTGAAACAAAATTTTTGTTCAAGTTAGATCTAGCAAATAACATAATATTATGATTATTTGTTTAAATTAACTAACAAGGTAAATTATAATGGAAAGTTTATTTTGGGGGCTTTTACATGCTTTGCTTTTATTCACGTTTCACTAGTGTACTTATTGTTCTTCAAATGCTACTTTTATGCATGTTGAATTACTCAATGTTTTGTGTAATCAAATATGTGTCCCGAACTGCATTTGATTAACAGTTCAGCAATTTTCAGATTTCATGTTTCTGTGTATGTATGGTCATACCCTGGTCCCACTGACCTGATTCGGGGATGTTTCTGAATGACTAATTTCTTTCTATTGCCTGTTAAGGGGACTTTGATTTCTTAGTATGTGAAGGTGACCGATGAACCACGTAAGACCTAAAACATCGAAACATGTTAAGAAATGTTTTATTTTGATGGGGGGGTTCTAGTACAATATCCTTTTTTATGTAACATGCATTTTTAAATATTACGTTTAAATATTTGTATCAAGTTTGTTTAAATGTTTCGTAATTAGTATTCCAGCAGAACATATGTGAGGTCAAAGGCACTGAAAAGCTTTTGTGTGCCTATTATGTATCCACAGGTCTAATGTTTTTGCTCCTTTTCTGGTTTATTTTGTCCACGTTTTGCCTTGTTCTTCCAGGGCCAAGGAATGTTGCCTTACTTTGCTAACTTCCGTCTGCTTGCTGAGTTCTCCACACCCTGCGTGAACCAGCGGTAGGTACCCTCACACACCAAGGCATCGGCTTTGCCTGTGTGGCAGGAACACTTTGACTAGTTTGATCAGTAAACTCATCAGCATCTGCTAAATGCCAATTATTTCCTTAGAAGGAAAACTAAATCAAAGCGCTTTCCAATCTTAAACACTAGTATTGTGACACTATTTGGGATACTACCCATATTAATAAATGGGACAGGATTTATTTGTTCAACCACATGTTTCCACTACTTGAACAAATATTGTCTTCAGAAGGAATGTATTTAAAAGACAAATAGCACATCTTGTAATTAACTGTTGTGCACATTACTTAGACGATGTAATAATATACTGATCATGAAGTACATAACAAAAAGTGTAATTTGTAGTGTAACGTGTTGGAAAACTCGGATATTCCTTATGGGGAATTTTGATTTATTACGCAGTTTTTTGGCATCATCCAACTAACATGCTTTGGCCGGAGCATATGTAAAACCAATAATATAGTTTCACAAAATTAACAATTCTAAGCTTGGTTGTTTTCATTAAGTAAACCAAAAATTTCATTTTTAATCTCTGAAAATGTAACCTGTCAATAACTCAAAGTTTAAAAGTAACCTGAGGCAGAAGTCCTTGATTTTAGTAATCAGATTATGTAATCTCTATTATTTGTAATCCATTAGGCTACTACTTGATGTAGGCTATAAAATCTAAATCTATCTGAAATCAAGAAAAACGTTATGCCATGTAACTTTACTAAATGGCATGCACTGCGAAATAGTTTAAAAACGCTCTCCACAACAGTGATCCGCACTGTTTGTAGCCTTGTTTTCACTTTGTCTTTCAGCTGGTTCTTTGAAGTGTTAGGTTACCCCAAATCCTCCAAACCCAACATGGCCAACGGCGTTGCTATGGCCGCCGTCTTCTTTCTGGTGCGCATTGCGGTCATGCCTGTCTACTACAGCCGCATGTACAGTGTTTACGGCACGGAGGCCTTCTACCGCGTCACCTGGGGTGGACGCACGGCCTGGATCGGCTCTAGTATTTGTCTAGACATCATGAACGTAATGTGGATGCATAAGATTTTCCGCGGCTGCTACAGGGTCCTGAATTCAGGCCAGCGGCATAAAACGAACATGCAGGAAAATGGAAAAACTGACTAATCTTAAGTCTGAAACACACGTTCACTGTGATGTGGATGGATAGACCAAGACATTGGCCCTAAGCGAAGTGAAACAGTGGCTATACCCAGAATTGCATTTTTCTGTGCATTTTAGCACATATTGCCACAAAATATGTGGGATCGAGACAATACATATATATTTTTTCCTGAAAGAATCTGACATGAAGAACTGTACATCATATAAATTCTGAATATGATGAATGTTGCTGTGAAAGACCTGGATGATTGCCATTTTAATATTTCATTATTTTCCTGTACTGGTCTGCGCTATGAATTGCCAAACAGCAGCTGGCCACATGAAGAAGTACATGGCACATTTTGAAAGTAAAACCATGTTGGATGTCAGATTACCAATGGTAATCTGACATTAGGTGCTTTTGTAGATTTAAGTGAGGGACTCCAGCATCTAAGAATGTAGAGTCTTTGTACTAGAAATGTATCTCTGTTGGTGTCAATGTATTAACACCCCAAAAAAATTGTTTTAAGCACTTTTCT